>CM038670.1:468510362-468857672 GCA_021605145.1 Aegilops bicornis | reverse complement strand
TCGGCGGGTTGACCCTGCGGCCGCCCTCCGGGAGGCAACGGAGCGGAATGCGCAGGAGAAGCGCGAAGAGGAGGAGGCCGCCCGTCTGGAGAAGGCGGAGGCTGAGAAGGCGGCGGCTTCCGCCCAGAAAATTCTGGAGGTCGAACCCGCCACTGCAGCCAAGAGGCGAGCCGAGGAGGCCGCGCGCCTTCAGTCGGCGCTGCTCGTCACCCCGCTGAGTTCTGCGCCACCGCCGCCGGAGTTCACGGGGCAGTCGGAGGGAGTCGGCGGTGAGGTCCCCGTCGCAGGGAGGGAAGGCGGCGAGGTCTCCCTACCGGGCACGGCCGCGCCACCTCCGCCGCCTCCACCGCAGTCCGAGAGCGCGCGAGGCAAGCAGCCGACAGACCCGCCTGTGCCGCCGACCGACGACGAGGCCGTGGCGCAGCTGCTTCTTCAAGTCGCCTCACCAGCGCGGCGCCGTCTTGAGAAGGCGACTTCGGCGCCGCGCCCCTTTGAGACCGGCGCTGCCAGCTCGGCCATTCCTGACGCCGAGGCGACAAGCGCCGCGCCCATTGGGTGGGTGCGAGTAGGCGGCACGGGCCCGCTGAACACGGCGCTTTTGGACGTCCAGGCGAAGCTGCAAGCTGAGGGCGACGCCATCCAGAACCTCACCAAGGCGCACCTGGCGTCGCGATCCGCCGTGCGGGTATGTTTCTTTTTCGAACTTTTCCTTGTTTCTTCTCGGGGCGCGCCAAGCACTCCACTGGTGTAGTCCCCGAGTTTCGGGCCGTGGCCGAGCAAAGGCTCGAACTCTATTTGCTTACTTCCAAGTTTTACCTTTATGCGGAATTCTTGTCGCAGGAGTATCACAACCTCCGCGCCATCGCCTTCAACCGCATAGCGTTGAGGAGCTGAGCAAGCGGACTGCCGACTTGGCGAGGAGCCGACGTGAGTTTTCTTCTTGGGCGCGGCTGGCACTCCACGGGCTGTAGTCCCGAGATTCGGCCGATCGCTGTGATCGGGCCGGATCTTCCTGGCGACCTTCTTAGCTGACGACTTCACGTCCTTCTTATTTTTATTCTTCAGAGTCCAATGCCGCTCTTCGGGGGCAGCTGGGTATGGCCGAGACCGCTTTGCGCACCAAAGAGGAGGAGTGCGGCAAGCTCGCCATGAGCGCGACCTGGCTACGCTTGTTGGCGAGCAGAGGGAGCTGCTCAAGGCGGCGTAGGCTGAGGCGGAGAAGAAAGAGGCCGCTCTCCTAGCCGAATTTGAGAGCGAGCGCTCCTCCTGGACCGACAGGGAAGCGCTGCTGACCTCCGGCTTCCACCAAATCGAGGATATCGTCGATGGTGAGTTCGCTTTTACTTTTTCTTTTGGGTCGCCGACTATGGGTCGAGCCGACCCTGTTTTCGACTTGCTTCTTCTTCTTTTGGCAGACTTCTTCCTGGTCACACGCAGCGGCCAATCAAGCCATCGAGGCTGATCGCGAGGCGCCGGGCGGGCGGTGGTGTTGAGATCGCAGCCAACACCCCGGACCCTTGACGAGCAGCTCCTGAGCATTGAGGCTCGTCTGCGGCCGGCCCATCGGATGCTGCGCCGTCTTCAGCGTGTCGGCGCCCAGGCGATCGCTGCTCTGTGGCCGGACATGCCGGTTCTGCGCACTCCCAACTGGACCGCCGACTGGCTGGAGGTCGCGACTGGCCGTCTTGAGGCCTGGAAGGGTTCCGCTGCTCGGGCTGGAGCTCGCCGAGCCTTGGAGTTCGTCAAGGCGTGGTATCCAGGGCTGGATCTGGACCGGCTGGCCGCGTTCCGGTCAGAGGCCCAGGCGGAGCTGCTGGCCGCGGAGGACGCCCTCGTCGAGCGTGCGGCGGCGATCGCCGACTACACGGACACCAGCGTCTTCGTTCCTGAGCGGGCTAAAGACGGTGGGGAGGCACCGCCGGAGTGGTTCGATGAACCCGGACTACTGGCGAGGACTCGGCGTCGGTGATCGACTCCAGCGCCGAGGATGAGGACGAGGCGGAGGACGGAAACGGCATGGAGGCGCCAGAAGACGGAGCGGGCGACCAGCCTCAGCTCGACCGCGCCTCCAGCAACGAGCCGGGCCCGTCTGGGCCGGCTGCCCCCGGAGACGATCAAGCCGAGACCACCCAGCCGGCCGCCCCGGCGCCTGACGCCGCCGCCGCCTCCAGCCTTCCAACCCCATCCGCTGCTTCTTAGGCCGCTGCCTTGCCTTTATTTTATCTGTTTGCTAGTCTTTTAAAAGAACTTGTTAATTTGCACAATTCCACCCGCGGGGTGTATTCTGAACCTCTGTCCGAAGATCCGGCCAAGGGCCTAAGCTTGTGTAAATATTATTCTAAATTTATCTTTCCTTGCTTATTGCTCTTGTGCCTTTTTCCTTTGCCGCCTTCCCTTAGGTGCCGCCTTGCCCATCGGGCAACCGCTCTGCGGACTGCCGTCTAGGTCAAGTGATTGGCCACTTTTGAGAAGGCAAGTACTTGGCCATTTTTTTAGAGTCGTTAAGCAAGTTGGGTAGAAAACGGCAAGCCGACTACTTAGGAGTCGGTTTTACGAAACGGGCTGGAAGCCGATTTAAACTATGTTTATGCTTTGGGTCCTTAGCCATTTTTTCGTGTGGGCGCCCGTTCTACCTTACTCCTGCCCACCAAACAGTCGCTCTACGAGCTGCGGCTTCTGACAGGAGACGGCTTAGGCACCGCACGTTACTTGTCTGACTGCAGGAAGCATTTCATAGCCTAAAGGCGGCAAGTCCCTGGGCCGACTAGTCGAGCCCGGTGCCAAACAGCATAATCAAAGAGTAACATACTCAAAGGCATAATTCTTATCATACAGATAACAAAAGAGGGCAGTCCCCGAGCTCGTCTCGGGGGGCCCGGAGTCTTGGTACTTTAAACACAAAGGGTAGCATGGTACATACTGCATCAACTGTAAAATCTTGGGAGGAGATTCGCATTCCATGGCCGCTCCGTCTATTTGCCGGAGTCGTCCCTCTTGCGTGCTCGGGGCTTCTGAGCGTCGATCAGGTAGTAGGAGTCGTTGCCTGCACTTTGTCCGATGATGAATGGGCCTTCCCAAAGGCGCCGACAGCTTGTGGCCGGTACCGCTGTTCGCTGGATCAGCCGGAGCACAAGGTCGCCCTCTAGGAATGATCTTGGCTTGACCTTCTTATTGTAGTAGCGGCGCAGGCTCTGCTGTTAGATGCTGGACCGGCTGAGTGCCGACAGCCGGCCTTCTTCCAGCAGATCGACGCCGTCTTGACGTGCTTCTTCTGCTTCCTCTTCGGTGTACATGGTGACTCGCGGGGAGTCGAACTCTATATCCGTTGGGATGACGGCTTCGGCACCGTAGACGAGGAAGAAGGGTGTGAAGCCAGTTGACTTGTTTGGAGTCGTGCGCAGACTCCAGAGGACGACTGTCAACTCCTCAAGCCAGCAGTCGGCCAAACACTCCAATGGTTCGACCAGTCGAGGCTTGATGCCAGACAGGATGAGGCCGTTCGCTCGCTCCACCTGGCCATTTGACTGCGTATGGGCAACGGACGCTAAGTCCAGTCAGATGCCTTGCGTCGCGCAGAAACGGGCCAGGGCGCCTTTGGCAAAATTTGTGCCGTTGTCGGTGATGATGCTGTGTGGTACGCCGTACCGAGTCGTGATGTCGGCGATGAAAGTCACTGCCGTAGGACCATTCAACTTCTTGATGGGTTTTGCTTCTATCCACTTGGTGAACTTGTCCACCATGACAAGTAAGTGAGTTAGGCCACCTCGTGCCGTTTTGAATGGTCCCACCATGTCCAGGCCCCAAACAGCAAAGGGCCAGGCGATGGGGATAGTCTTGAGCGCCGAAGCCGGCTGAAGCGGCTTGGAGCGGAACACCTGTCATCCCTTGCATTTTTGAACTAATTCCTTGGCCTCTTCTAGGGCAGTCGGCCAGAAGAAACCGCGTCGGAAGGCTTTGGCGACGAGTGCCCTTGAAGCTGCATGATGGCCGCACTCGCCCTGATGAATGTCTTCGAGAATTACTTGGCCTTGCTCTGACTCGACGCAGCGCTGGTAGACACTGGTGACGCTGTGCCTAACCAGCTCTCTATTGACTATAGTGTAGGCTGCTGCTCGGCATTGCACTTGCCGAGCCAAGGTCTCGTCGGTTGGTAGCTCTCCGCTTACTAAGAACTTCAGGATGGGCTGGGCCCATGAGGGTGCTGCTATTTCTTTGTTGCCAAGATCTTGCTACTTGGACGAGGGCGGTGAAATTTGGGAGGCGGAGGGTTGGAGTCCGCAGCAGCTTCTTTGGGTTGAAGAAGTCCCCGACCGGGCGCAGTCCCCGGGCAAATCTTGGAGTCTTCGCAATGGTCGCCGCAGTCCCTGAGCCGGGTTCTGAAGTCCCCGGGCCGGTTTCGACTGCCGCGTTCTTGGGGGCATCTGCAAGGATTCTTGTGCCGTCTGCAAGGATTCTTGTGCCGTCTGCTGAGGCTTTGGAGTCGGATCCGACTTCTTCAGGGGGAACCGGCACAAAAATGGAGTCTGACTCTGGTGATGGCTTGACAGATGGCTTGAGGAGGCGCTGAAGGGCGACACCGGATGGTATTGCCTGACGGGTGGAGCCGATTCTTGCCAGGGCATCTGCTTGGTCGTTGTCGTTTCTTGGCACGTGGAGGAATTCGCATCCCTCAAAATATCCACTCAGCTGCTATACCAAGAAACGGTAGCTCGCCATATTTGCATCTTTGGTGTCCCAGTCGCCAGATGACTGTTGGACCACCAAGTCAGAGTCGCCATAGCACAGGATCCTGCGAATGCCAAGCTCTTTGGCAAGCCGGAGCCCGTGAATGAGCGCCAGATTCGGGCGACGTTGTTGGAGGCGGCAAAATGGATCTGCGGTAGGCAGACTTGAGCTTGTCGCCCTTGGGGGAAGTGAGGACCACGCCGGCTCCCAAGCCGGTGCGCATCTTGGAGCCATCAAAGTGCATCCGCCAATGGGTGGAGTCGGGCGCTGGTGGCAGGTACTGGGTCTCGGCCCAGTCGACGAGGAAATCGGCCAGCGCTTATGACTTGATGGCAGTGCGGGGCTGGTAATAGATGGTGTAGGGGGCCAACTCTATGGCCCATTTGGCCACTCGGCCAGAAGCATCTCGGCTTCCGATGATCTCTGCTAGTGGGGCCGTGCAAACCACGGTGATTGGATGCTCTTGAAAGTAAGGCTTCAACTTCTTGGCGGCAAAGTGCATGCCGTAACACATCTTCTGGTAGTGGGGGTAGTTCTGCTTGGAGGTCGACAGTACTTCGCTCAGGTAATAAACCGGTCTCTGGACAGGTAGCGCCTTGCCTTCCTCCTTGCGTTCAACTACGATAACTGTGCTGACTACCCTGCTGGTGGCGGCAATATACAGGAGCATGGGCTCCTTTGGAGTCGGAGCCGCCAGCACTGGGGGATTAGTCAGCGTCTTCTTCAACTGGAGAAAAGCCTCATCCGCCTTGGAGTTCCATTCGAAGAAGGTGGTGTTCTTCATGAGCTGGTACAGAGGAAGAGCTTTCTCGCCCAGCCGACTGATGAATCGGCTGATAGACGCCAAGCAGCCGGTGAACTTTTGCACATCCAGCAGTCGGCGGGGTACTTCGATCCTTTCGTTCGACTTGATCTTCACGGGTTGCACTCTATGCCGCTTCAAAGACCGGGAAGCCAAGGAGCTGGCGGCTGGTACTCAAGACGCATTTCTGCAGGGTTGAGCTTGATCCGGAATCGGCGCAGATTTTCAAAGGTCTCCTTGAGGTCTTCCAACAGCGTTCCTCGCTTCTCCGTCTTCACCACCACGTCGTCCACGTAAACGTGGGCGTTTCTGCCAAGCTGCTTGAGGAGGCACTTCTGCATGCAACGCTGGAAGGTGGCGCCGGCATTCCTCAGGCCGAACGTCATGGTCAGGTAGCAGAAGGCTCCAAACAGCGTGATGAAGGTGGTCTTCAATCTGTCGGCCGGGTTCAGCTTGATCTGGTGATATCCTGAATATGCATCCAAGAAGCTCAACAGCTCGCATCCGGCTGTTGAGTCTATCACCTGATCAATTCTTGGCAAAGCGAACGGGTCCTTGGGGTAGGCTTTGTTGAGGCTTGTGTAGTCAATACACATCCGCCACTGCTTGTTCTTCTTTAGTACCAAGACCGGGTTCGCTAACCACTCTGGAAAGAACACTTCCATGATGAAACCGGCTGCGAGGAGCCGGGCTATCTCTTCTCCAACAACTCTTCTTTTGTCTTGACGGTAGCGCAAGGGCTGCCTGACGGGCTTCACATCAGATCGGACATGTAACTTGTGCTCGGCGAATTCCGTCGGTACACCTGGCATGTCTTTGGGGGACCATGCGAAGATGTCCCGATTCTCATGGAGGAAATCGACGAGCTCGCCTTCCTATTTGCTGTCGAGGTTTGCACCTACGACAGCGTATCTCTCCGGGTGCTCCGGGTCCAAGGGTATCTTCTTGGTCTCTTTGGCCGGCTTGAACGAGCCCTCAGCTTCTGACTCCTTGGGGTCGGGCGATATCTCTGGCTGCTTGCCGGCCATTGCCACAACCCGATCCAGGAGCCGCTTCTCAGCGATCACCAGGGACTCGGCCAGCCGGCTGCTTTCAGCTGCACAGGCGGACGACTTTCTGTAGTCGCCGGCTACGGTCAGAATCCCCTTGGTACTCGGCATCTTCATCTTGAGGTAGGCGTAGTGGGGGACCGCCATGAACTTGGCCAGAGCAGGTCGGCCAAGCAGAGCATGGTAGGGGCTGAGGTCCACCACTTGAACCAGCACGGGCTCTCGGCGAAAGTGATCTTTGTCCCCAAAGAGGACGTCTATCGAGAATCTTGCCAATCGGCGAAAGGAAAAGGCAGTACAATTCCGTGGAAGACAGTCCGACTATGCTGAAGCTGTCTTTGCTTGATTCCTAACTTCTCCATCGTATCCTTGTACAGGATGTTGATGCTGCTGCCTCCGTCTATCAGCAGCTTGTCGATCTCCGACTTCATGGAGGAGTCGGCTGTGGCGTACTTGTCTGCTATGATCAGCAGCTCGTCGAGGGTCTCCGGCTTGTCACAAAGGAGCTTGTGCTTGAGGAGGGTGCCTTCTCTGCACCCGGCAGTGAAGTAATCGATTGCTTGCACCTCATGCACTCCTTCGCAGGAGTTCCGGAGCTCGGCCCAGCGCGTGAGGTAGTCGCGAGTAGACTCGTTGGGGCCTTGCACGCACAACGAAAGCTGACGAGGCTTGGGAGGTCGCTTGTATGTGCTCGTGAAGTTGCGGACGAAGGCCTCGGTGAAGTCGACCCAGCTGTTGATGCTGCGGGGCTTCAAGCTGTTCAACCATGTCCGGGCCGTGCCCTGGAGCATGAGGGGAACATACTTTACGGCAACGCGCTTGTTGCCGTTCGCTATGCTGACGGCCGTGGAGTAGTCTACTAGCTAGTCCTCCGGCTTCACGGAGCCGGTATACTTAGGTGTGTCTCGGGGGAGTGTGAATCCTCTGGGGAAGGGCTCGTCTCGGATGCGAGGTCCGAAACAGGGCGGGCCTAACTCGTCTTCTTCTTCCAGCGCCAGGGATCGGTGGAGTCGCTCGATCCGGTGGCGGGCGTCGTTTTCTCCGACTCCCTCTCGGCGGCCAAGGCGGTCGCCGAGAGTCGGATGCTCGACGGGTGGCGGGAGACTCGCCTTTCTCTGCGGGGAGGAGGAGGCGGATAGTCGCCCGCCGCTCCATCGCTCTCGGGCGGCCCGTCTTCGTCGCGCCGATGGAGATGTGAGTCCGGCTATGGCTGATAGCGGATCCTTGTTTTTCTTCCACGGATGCCGCCCGATGGCGCCGAGACGTCGTGCCTTGATCTCGGCGGGCGGCAAGTCGCCGTGTTGTCGTGTGGCACCTCCGTGCGGCAGCCGGCAAATCTTCGCGATAGCCGCGTCGAGGCTGCTGGACTCGCTCCGTCATCGGTAGCGCTCCTCGCCCTCGAAGTTATCCAGCACAAATGCCGCCGCTTTGGCGGCGCGGATGTTCTGCACGGCGTGATGTACACAGGCGATCGCCCCAAACAGATCGGGCGATGGCTACGCCGTTAGCTGGACCGCGCTTAGGCGGTTAGGCTCAGCCGGAGCCGGGCGAGCCGCCCACGGGCGCGATCCATCTCGCTGGTAGGCTTCGACAAACGCCTCATGCTTGCCAGCTTACATGCGCCCACGAGGAGCTGGAGGCGGCGCGCTTCAGCGTCAGCGTCGGCGTCTTCGGAATGGGCGGTCAGGTCTTGCGTAACCGTGTCGAGAGGGTCACGAAGCTCCCTCGCGGAAGGCTCGCTGTGACCGACAGCGAGCACCTCCGCGGACGGTAAGCTTCCGCCGCCTTCCGCTGCGAGGGAGAGGTTTGCCGAGACCACCACGTTGGTGGGGAACGCCTCGAGCGACGCGGTGTCGGAGTCGACTAGCATCGGGTCGGTGGAGCCTACGGACTCCAGGTCGGCGGCGGGCTCGCTGGCGACGTGGAGCTGCTCGAGGAGGCCCACGAGGACGCTTTCCGGGCCGTCCGCGCCTGCGTCGGATGCAAGCTCGTCGGAGAGGCGAACCTCGCCGACAAGTTCGGCGAGGCAGCTTCGCCAGCTGAAGCGACCTCGGCGCCATCTGGCCCAGCGTCGGCGAACTCCGTCTGGCGTCTTTGGGCTGGCTGCGCCGCTGTGGAGGGAAGAGGTTCCCGTCCAGAGCAGGTCTTGGGACGACGGTGCACCTAGCTCCATGGTGGGCGCCAAATGTCGGGGGTTGGGTGCGACATATGCCAAAGGATGGCTTATCATGGAGGGGGTGAGTAGAACGTCGCCGGTGCCTGGAAACGGGATGAGGCGAAGACATGCACGCCGGCGAATCTTACCCAGCTTGGGGCTCTCCGAGGAGATAACACCTCATCGCTGCTCTGCGGGGTCTCCGCATGATCACTATGGCAAAGTGGGTACAAGGTTGCTCCTTGAGCTGTTCGGGGTGAGGAAGGAGAAGGGCACGGCTAGCTCTTCCCTTCCCTCTGTGTGTGTCTAAAACTATTGGGGTCCAACCCTTTGCATGGGTGCCCCGGGTTTATCTGAGCCTACCCGGGGGTACAATAATAATCCATTTGGCGCAGGTCCCGGCCATGATCTCTTAAGTCACCGTCTTCTCCGCTGACTCGGGGCCCACCGGCTAGTGGGCCCCGCCGACGGTCCAAAGATGGGGCCGACATCCCTCGTCTGGCCATGGCTGGTCTTGCAGCTTGCAGGTTATCAGAGTCAGGCTTCTGATGACGCTGGCTTGGTCGTGGGGTCATGGCAATAAAGCCGCCGCCTGGCGGGCGATCACTGTTGCCATTCCCTGTCTTGTCTGGTTAATGGCGCTTGGAGCCCGTGGGAGGGTCCGGCCGACTCTCGGAGGCCGACTCCAACGGGTCCGTCTTTGGGGCATCCTCGCCGTCTTCTGTACTCCCGCCGACAGGCGGGTCCAGCCGTCTTCGGGTCATACAGACAGGCCATCGTGGGTACAGGAATCTGCCCAAGGGACTGACGTCGGGGCCGGCGTGGCTACAGTGCCGCGCCGGACGGAGATCTCCGTCGGTACGGCGCCCTATGGCCATGCCAGTTCTTTATGAGCGGGGCAGGGACGGGCCGCAAGGCGGCTTTATCCCATTCCGCTCGTGGTCGCTCAGGCAGGAGGTGGATGGAGTCGCAGGCCGACTCTCTGTAGCCAACTTCATTGGAAGTCGCTAGTCTTGGAGTCGGCTCGTCTAGAGGCCGTCTCTGGGACTCGGCTGGGAGGGGCAGTCGGTGACTCCGTCGCCGACTCTCAGAAGGCGGCTCGTCGTCTTGGAGTCTTGAGGGGCGCAGTCTGCCCCGATATTTTGAAAGGTCCTGGGGCTCGGGTTTGCCTACCTGTGGCCCATTACTCCGACACATGGATACAACAACAGTTAATGAGCCGATAATTTGTAAGAATGAACTAAACTCCTTCCGGCCCATCATATAAGATGTTAATTCATCTAATATGTGAGTATATTGGATGTTATAAGATACTCCCTCCGTTCCTAAATATTTGTCTTTTTA
This sequence comes from Aegilops bicornis, assembly GCA_021605145.1. Taxonomy (NCBI): domain Eukaryota; kingdom Viridiplantae; phylum Streptophyta; class Magnoliopsida; order Poales; family Poaceae; genus Aegilops; species Aegilops bicornis. Next base: position 468,847,597 of record CM038670.1, on the reverse strand, counting down.
GAGATTTCAAATGGACTACCACATGCGGATGTATATAGACATATTATAAAAGAGTGTTGTACTACAACATTGTGCAATTGCTGTTTAGCTTCTAATATTAACTTGGTGCTTTTAGGTACATATGTCATTGGTAAAGATCCGTGTTTCGACCCTTTCTGAGTATGGGGCAATGAGATATCGATGAACCAACATCAAGTGAGGAAGCTAATAAAGATTGTTAGTAAAATGGGTCCAAATATGGCAATTAAACTATTTGTTTACACTTTATCCATGACAACAACGAACTGCAGGATGGTAAGTAAGAACTCTACAGCCTTCTTTTTACTGCCCATAATGAGTTGTGTTAGATGACAATGTCTGAATTTTTTTCCTTTGTAGTGGTTGCCAAAGCAGTTTACTCAAGATTACCTCTCAAACTACATGATTGGTGGGCATGCAAAGGTCAAAGTATTTCTACCAGAACACGATGATTATCTAGATGTTTTCATGAAGACCGTGAAGGATGGGCGGTCGACCATCACAAGGGGTTGGACTAGAGTCGTGTGTGCCTTCTGCATGGAGGAGGGCACAATATGGGCATTCTGCTTCACCTTGTTCAACAACCAGAATATATTTCGCCTCTTTCTTTACCGTCTTTAATAGTACAAGTACACAACTGTGGTTCATCATTCTTTATTTGGTTCCTATGTAATTCTTGAACATAAGTACCTATGAACCGAATAATGCATTGGTTGTTTGAACCTGATGGATATGAATAAAGCTGTAGCATACATTCAAATTCAAATTCAAATTCAAATCCAGTACAATTTGGAAAAGCAACAATTAAATTACAGTGAAATTACGCTCTCCAGGTTGTTACAGCACACACGGTTGGTAGAACACAAACGTTTGCAATATGCACCATAATCGGAGCCGGTTCACAAAGAGGAAATGTGTGCAAGCATGCACACAGTTGCCGTTTGCAAAGCGTGTGCGATGTTAGACAATATCACAAATGGTGCGGGCAAACTAAAAGTTTGTGTTAGTTGCCTTATCGTACACGATTCGCAACCACGAACTGTTTCTGATGAAGTATGCATCATAAACATTGCACCACAGAATAGCGTGTGCGATAGTTGTCGTGTACGATGATGTTACGATGGTCCGACGTTTCGTAGTCCTGTCTGACACCCGTACGACGATTAGCTAATCTTCTTAATGGTGAACCGTTTGTGATGGGCCACATATCATACACATTCTATAATAGTGAACCGTTTGTGATGGGACGCGCATCGTAAACATAGCACCACAGAATACCGACTGCGATGGCAATGCAAGCAGAAACAAGTAGGAGTACTGTAGGGGCCCTATCCCTGACGGTTTCTGGGTCGTGTGGGAAGGACCCCCCTATCGTCCACACTCTGGCGACGGTTCCAAATGCCGTCGCGGAAAGGGGTTAAAACCGTTTGTTTAGGACCGATGCATACCAGTGAGGAGCAGCACATGCAACGGGTAAACCGAGCATTCTTAACCGGTGTGGCTAGAAAATGGCAAGGTGCTCCTCCAAGATCTGGGGGTCGGCATGAATGGCAGCCATCACGACGTCATCCGCACATGTGGCCGTGATTTGCTTACCCGGTACCAAATGCTCCTTGAGCCCCTGCCTATACTGCATGCACCATGGCTTAGGGCGGCACTTATTTGGTGGAGGGGTCGGTGATTTGGGTGGAAGGTGTCACGCCGGCGATCGGGGCGTGTGGGATGTAGAAGGATGAGGAGGATGGGGGTCGAGTGTGGATTACCTGCCTGGAGGCTGAGAAGCGTGAAGGAGGGTCGTCGGCGAGGAGGCGGCGCTGCAAGCAAGGAGTGAAGGTTTCAACTTGGAAAGGAAGGAGGAAACAGGGGAAATGTGGCTTTTGGTAAGGGGAGGGGGCGGGGAGGTAGATATTTCCACGGAAGCCGAAAATTTTGAATCGGTTCAGCGAAAAAACTGGCGCGCAAAGTGTCATCACACACGGTCCATTATTCAGAACTGTGTACGATATGTGAACATCACAAACGATTCAGATATCTTAACCCGTGTGTGATGAGTTTGAACATCGAAAATTTTGGTTCGAATTTCCCTGGTTATAATGGTCGTCCACGTCATTGCATAATTTGGGTACACAAAGGAGACTACAACACAGTCACACTTCTTAATCGAGCAAGTTCAGCAATTAAACAGAGCTAGTTGACCTAAACATTACTCTAACAAATTAAAGACCGTCGCTCTTAATTAAACAAAACAAAGAGTACTGCTAAGGTTGGTGCTCGTCGATCTTCGCCACCTCCTCCATGTCTAGCTTGCGCCCTACGGTCTCCTAGGGAAGGGGATCCATGGCATCCATCGCACCATACTCAGCAAGCATCTTGCCATCCGCGTCTGCCATCTCTTAAAAGGCCGCCACAAGCTGGGCGTGGGCAACCATGATCTGGGCTTGGACGGGCTCCGTCGTGGCAAGGTATGCGGCGGAGGAATAGACAGCTGCTCGAACACTCTAGGTGATTGCCAACTCTTCGGCCGTGGGTTGTCGACCGTTGTTGGAGAAGCTTCATTCAATTTGTGCGGTGACCGCCATGAGCTGGGCGTGGGCGGCCTGGACATGGTTGTGGGCGGCCTCCATCAGGGCTAAGGTCGCCGCTGCGGAACAGACAGCTGCTGTGCCGCTCTCGCTAGTTGCTATCCCCGAGGCAGATGTTGCTGCCGCCACCTGAGAAGCAACAAAGGCCGTTTGGGCTGCCTTGGCCGCCCGGTCGCAAATTGCGGCTGTGCTCATGCATCTTGTTAGCACGCGCATGACGGCTGCGGCCGAGCTCTCGCCAGAGTGGGCTGCCGAAGTTGTCCTCACGACGCGGGTCCACGTCCCCATATTTCACCGGCGACGATTGAACATTGATATTTGGGGAGCGAGCTAGTGTGCTTGACACGCCGGGTGTGGACTGTAGCCGAAGCATCTTCTCGCGTAAGCCATAGGCGTACTATACTCCAACGGTGCTCCAAGATATTTTGTATTGCATCTCACACGGTTGGTGATAATAAACTGTGTGCAATCTACTTTATTTTTTTCTTGATTTTAATTACATAATGGGGTCCCAACGGCAATGGAGGGTGTTTGAATTGCTAGAAATTTTATCTGCAGTGAACATGCAAATATATGTATGTCGTAAAAAATTGGAATTATTCAGGGTTCGTTTGGACATTTTATACACTAAATTGGTTTTCTAGCCATTTCAGGTGTACAATTCAAAATTAAACTACATGCACATGCTCCGGTGCACCAACATGGGTTGTAAAATCATATATGTGTCCATGGGTTTATGCTTATGTCCCATGCAAGAAATGGGGATGAATTTCGAACACCACGACATTGTGGATCTCCGGCAAACGTTGAGGTACTTGCTTTTGTAATTCTTGTAAATCCAAAATCCGTCTGGAATTCATGAACCTTGGCATGCTATCATGGAATGGCATCAATATGCTGGGGTAAAAAATATTGTCCCATTTGGGCAGGTTATGGTATAAGATTCTCACAAACCAGAGTTCTCACAGGAAACCTCAAGGTTCCGTTAGGGAAATGTGTCATCTTTGTGGACAAAATGATATTCGTCGCCTCTTCTTGCTTTCAATATTTTCCTGGTGTCAACATAGAACAACAGGAGTGTCGTGTTAAATTTTGGAATTTTTCGAGGATCGTTTAGACATTTTTATACGTTAACTGAGTTTACTAGGCATTTATGTGCATAATTCAAAGTTGAACTACATGCACATGATACAATCGATAAAAACAGGTTGCAAAACCAAATGTGTGTCCTTGGTTGCAAGCTTAGGTCACATGCAAGAAATGAGAATGAATGTCAAACACCTTGACACTGTCGCTCGGCCGCTAACATTGAGATACATGGTTTTAAAATTCTAGTAAATCGAAAACTCATCTGAAATTTTTAACATGATATCATGGAGCGGCATCGACATGCCGTGGTAAAAATATTGTCCCATTTGGGGCAGGTTGGGGTATAAGCTTCTCGCAAACCAGAGCTTCTCTCACAATAAGCTTGATGGTTTCGGTAGGGAACGTGCCACCTTGGGGGATGAAACGATATCTGTTGCCTCTTCTTACTTTCAAAAATTTTCTCGTGTCAACATAGAACAACAGGAGTGTTGTGTATTTTTGGGATTTTTCGGGGTTCACTTGGACATTTTTATACATTAACTGAGTTTTCTATGCATTTATGTGCATAAATCAAATTTGAACTACATGCACATCCTCCAGTGCATATAAATGGGTTCAAAATTGAAATGTGTGTCCTTGGTTGCATGCTTAAGTCCCATGCAAGAAATGAGAATGAATGGCAAACACCTTGCCACCGTCGCTCGGTCGCTAACATTAAGATACATGGTTTTTAAATTCTAGTAAATCAAAAACACGTTTGAAATTTACGAAACTTGACATGCTAGCATGGAACGACATCAACATGCCGTGGTAAAAATATTGTCCCATTTGGGGCAGGTTGGGGGTACAAGCTTCTCATAAACCAGAGCTTCTCACAACAAGCCTCATGGTCACGGTAGGGAACATTTCACCTTTCTGGATGTAACGATATCTGTTGCGTCTTCTTGATTTCAATTTTTTTCTAGTGTCAACATAGAACAACATGAGTGTTGTGTTAATTTTAGGAATTTTTCGGGGTTCGTTTGGACATTTTTATACATTAAATGAGTTTTCTATGCATTTATGTGCATAATTCAAATTTGAACTACAGGCACATCACTACTGGAATCAGGATCTTTGCCGTCAGCCAGTTCTTTGCCGTCTGCTAGCTGACGACAAATGAGGTCTTTGCCATCAGCATACAGAAAGCTGACGGCAAAGAAAGAGCGGACGACAAAGAGGGTGTTTGCCGTCAGCCAGCTCTTTGCCGTCTACTAGCAGACTGCATAGAAGCTTTGTCGTCTGCTAGCGGACGACAAAGAGAGAGGGTGGCCCACTAGTGAGAACCACCTAACGACCACTTTCTTTGCCATTTGCTAGCTGACAACAAAGAGAATAGCCAACCTAACGGCCGTTTCCCCCCGACCCCACCTGAGGGAGTCCTAGACTAGGGGGTGTCCGGATAGCCGAACTATCATCTTTGGCCGGACTCCTAGACTATGAAGATACAAGATTGAAGACTTCGTCCCGTGTCCGGATAGGACTCTCCTTGGCGTGGAAGGCAAACTTGGCGATACGGATATGTAGATTTCCTACCATTGTAACCGACTCTGTGTAACCCTAACCCTATTCGGTGTCTATATAAACCGGAGGGTTTTAGTCCGTAGGACGAACAACAATCATACCATAGGCTAGCTTCTAGGGTTTAGCCTCTCTGATCTCGTGGTAGATCTACTCTTGTACTACCCATATCATCAATATTAATCAAGCAGGAGTAGAGTATTACCTCTATCGAGAGGGCCCGAACCTGGGTAAAAACATCGTGTCACTTGTCTCCTGTTACCATCCGCCTAGACGCACAGTTCGGGACCCCCTACCCGAGATCCGCCGGTTTTGACACCGACATTGGTGCTTTCATTGAGAGTTCCTAGTGTCGTCACCTATAGGACCGATGGCTCCTTCGATCATCAACAACGACGCGGTCCAGGGTGAGACTTTTCTCCCCGGACAGATCTTCGTATTCGGCGGCTTTGCACTGTGGGCCAATTCACTTGGCCATCTGGAGCAGATCGAAAGCTACGCCCCTAGCCATCAGGTCAGATTTGGAAGCTTGAACTATACGGCCGATGTCCGTGGAGACTCGATCTTCGACGGATTCGAGCCACAGCCGAGCGTGCCGCACTGTCTTGATGGGTACGATCTAGCTCACGCCAACAAGGTGCTCGAGGCGCCGGTCCGGCCCGACCTTTAATTCGGAGCCGGTTTCGCCGATCGAGGACAGTTGGTTGGACACCGCCTCGGGGGCTGAAATCTCTACGGTGATTGAGCCGAACACCATCCCTGTCCTTTGGAAATCTCGTGACTCCCAGGAGCCGGACTCCTTTCCGGACTCCGAACCTCCCGCGCCCCTGCCGGTCGAATCCGACTGGGCGCCGGTTATGGAGTTCACCGCCGCGGACATCTTTCAGCACTCGCCCTTTGGCGATATCCTGAACTCATTAAAGTCTCTCTCTTTGTTAGGAGAGCCCTCGAACTACGGTCAGGAAGGTTGGGATTCGGACGACGAAGAAATTCAACGCCCAGCCACCACCCACTTTGTAGCCACTGTCGATGACTTAACAGACATGCTCGACTTCGACTCCGAGGACATCGACGATATGGACGACGACACCGGAGACAACCAAGAACCAGCGCCCATAGGGCACTGGATGGCCACCTCAACTTACGATATATATATGGTGGACACACCTGAGGGAAGCGATAACGAGGAACGACGAGACGCTGCGAAAGAAAATTCCCTCGGGAAGCAGTCAAAGTGGCGGTGTAAGCGCCGCTCAAAACCCCACCTCGACAAAGATAGCGCCCACACAGACCCAGCCATAGAGCAGGGTGAGCCGGCCGACGACGAGCATGCCATTGAGCAACCATCCGAACAGGCCAACTTGGACAAACAACCCGGCCCCGGCAAGGACAACAGTCCGGACGATCTCACGCCGGACACGTCATTGGATCAGAAGAACCTCCACAAAGAGCTCCTCGCCATCGCGCGTAGCTTGAAAAAAGCGTAAAGCAGAGGCTCGTAACAGCAGAAGACGCACTCTGAATAAGATGGAGTAAATTACTCAACACTGCAGACAAATATGGCGACAGCCGCCAAGCAAAGAGCTACCCAAAGCGCAAACTACTGCCCGAATTCGATGAGGAGGCCGTAGAGCCCCCACGATCAAAAAACAAAGAGGCCGCCGGGTCGGATAGACGATCACATGGAAAACGTCGAGCGGCAAGCGGCGCCGCACACAAGCCAGCACGCGATCCGCATAAGGATTCACATCAAAAGGATGGCCCAGTTAGATCTATCTACGGGCCAAGGAAACAAGTTCTGGCGAGCAATACAACACGTCAACTATCCGAACATCACGGCACACCCAAATGCAGGGCGCGCGCACCCTCTATGTTTCATCGATGAGGTCTTTGGATCATGAATTTCCAGCGGGATTCAAGCCCGTAAACATAGAGGCATACGACGGAACGACAGATCCTGGAGTCTGGATTGAGGATTATATCCTCCACATACACATGGCCAGAGGAGATGATCTCCATGCCATAAAATACCTACCCCTCAAGCTCAAAGGGCCAGCCCGGCATTGGCTTAAAAGCCTCCCGAAAACACCATTGGTAGTTGGGAAGAGCTTGAGGATGCTTTTCGGGCCAATTTCAGGGAACCTATGTCCGACCTCCGGACCTTGAGCGATCTAAGTCACATAACCCAACAGCCCGGAGAGTCAGCTCAAAAATTCTGGAACAGGTTCCTCACCAAAAAGAATCAAATAGTCGACTGTCTGGACGCCGAAGCCTTAGCAGCTTTTAAACACAACGTCCGAGATGAATGGCTCGCCAGACATCTTGGCCAGGAAAAGCCAAGAACAATGGCCGCACTAACAAGCCTCATGACCTGCTTTTGCGCGGGAGAAGATAACTGGCTAGCAAGATGCAGTACCAGCGACCCAAGTACATCCGAAGTCAGGGATGGAAATGGGAAACCACGACGCAGCAAGGACCAACGCCGGATTAAGGGGAACGGTCAAAATAGCGCGGCAGTCAACGCCGGATTCAAAAGCTCACGGCAGAACAATAAAAAACTGCCCCTTAAGGACAATAGCGATGAGCTATCCAACTTAAACAAAATCTTGGACAAGATATGCCAAATCCACAGTACTCCCGGGAAGCCTGCAAACCAAAACCACAAAGATTGTTGGGTCTTCAAGCAGTCCGGCAGACTCAACGCCGAACACAAGGGGCTCGACACACCAAGTGAGGATGATGACGAGCACCACAAGCAGAGCCCCGGAAAACAAAAGAATTTCCCACAAGAGGTCAAAACAGTAAACTTAGTTCAAGTAACAAAAGGGGAAAACAGAGCGGCACCCATTGAATTACGCGCCACGCAATCTACCCCAGCGGAGTCCCAACACTGGTTGTCAAAACCAATTACCTTCAACCATCAGGACTACTCCGAAAGTATCCGGAATGCAGGATGGACTGCCTTGATACTAGAACCTATAATCGACGGTCTTCAATTTACGCAAGTCCTAATGGACAGTGGCAGTGATTTAAACCTGCTATATCAGGACACAATCCGCAACATGGGCATAAACCCAAACAGGATTAGCCACAGCAACACTTCCTTCCAAGGAATAATGCCAGGCACATATGCCCATTGTACGGGCTCCCTACTATTGGAAGTTATGTTCGGCTCACCCGACAACTTTCGTCGGGAAAAGTTGGTCTTCCACATCGCCCCATGTAAAAGTGGCCATCAAGCACTACTGGGACGCGAAGCTTTCGCCCACTTTAAGGCAATACCTCATTATGCATCTCTTAAACTTAAAATGCCCGGTCCACGAGGCATCATTTCATTGAAGGGAAGCTGCGCGTGTCCCTCGAGGAAAGAATGTGAGACTGCCTTAACAGACTCACACTAATACGGCCTTGCTGGCCAAAAGCGTCTAAAGCAGGTCGTTCAGACCCCGGACACGGTTAGGCGAGTCCGGCATAAATAAACATGATGCTTACTAGCCGCGTTCCCCCCTTACAAGGGGCTCCACGCATGTACAACAAGAGACAATAAAGCTCAAATTTTACTCATCTTTGAATCATACTCTATTTTATTTCCAATTACATTTTAGCGCGATCTTTTTCAAACTAAGTTCCTCTCTTTTACAGATGAACGTCGTGCTATACCCGTCCAGGATACGGCACAACGGAGACACAAAGCAGACGTGCAGCAGGGACCCGTTGCAAAGGAATCTTTTGATTAAGACCTGCGTAAACCTTTCTCACTGTCTCTTGTTGTTACTCATCCCGGTCTCTTATTATAACCGAGGAGGAGGTCATGCTTTTGGCATCGGCCGCGTCGAAGTTTGCACGTACCTGGACACCGGGGTCTTGTTACCAAGGGCATTGTTCGACCCGCTTTATAAAAGACCGAATACCTTAGGGAGTGTTCGGCGTCTCGAGTTAGGCCTTATATGCATCAGCTCTGAATCATGTCTTTGGTAAAATGTTGGGTTTGCCCAGCTCACGTGTTTTGCTGCCTTACGCCCGTTCTATCGGCTAACACGACACCGTGGAGAACTACTGCGATTGTGCCCCGGTTCGGCCAGGTGAGCACCTTAGTAGACAAAGCCGAAAACTGACTGTCATGATATAGCGCGAGACTGGTCAACCACTCGATGACTCACCGGAATGTTTAGAATTCCCCCGCATTAACGAAGGACCGCTTTTCGGTCAGCACATACGCACCCGAATTCGGGAGAGTGCGGTACCCTGTGGGCTATATAGTAGCCCCATCATCGAACTCCTATGGCTAAGTGAAAGTGATAAAGCATTATAGTCCGGTTGCCTAGTTTGCTACGCCACCACCTCCTTTATAGGACCAAGACGTTGGATTAAGTGTGAAAGCACGACTTCTTTGCAAACACCCCCGCACTATGTGCGTGGGGGCTGAAGCCAAAGACTGCCATCTTTCAGGTTATATACATATATACGTCAACGACCGCACATGAGGTAGTTTGCTACTTGAAGGCACAAGTATAAAAAGCTCTTACATTAAATTGAAACATTGTTTCATAAAATTATACATGTCATTCAAACATAACATCCTTCGAGCACTGCGTCTTTATTAAACAAGCGCCCGGAAGAACTTCCTCAAAATAGCGCTCGACTGGTAGTCGGCTGCCGCCCGAGTCTGGGGACGCAATATCGTGGCCTTCATCTCAGCCCAGTATGCCTTGACACGGGCAAGATCCATCCGCGCCCCCTCAATACACGCCGACCGCTTCATTGCGTCGACACGCGGTACCGCACCAAGGAACTGCTGCACTAAGCCAAAATAACTCTTCGGCCGGGTCCGCCTGGCCACAAATGAGTCATGACATGCTTCATGGCAAGTCCGGATAACCGATTCAGCTCGGCCCATTCGCCAACCGATCGGTCAACGGAAGAGGACGCCGGACTATGGAATTGCGACCAAAATAGCTCTTCCCTTCGTGCCCTTACGGCCTCGGAAGCGCTCAATCGCGTCCGCAGCGCTCGCCGCTAATTCCAGATAAGCATCCTCCATACTCCACAGCTTGTCCAACTGAGCATACTTCGGATCCGTATATTTCCTCCGCAGCAGAAACGGTTTTCCAGCCGGAATATCCCCGGCCTGACTCAGCTCCTCCTTGGAAGCTCTCATAGCGGAACGGGCATCCTTGGATTCGGCGGTGGCCATTTTCAGGTCCTCTTGCTCCGCTTGACGTTCTTTTTCAAGAAACTCGCAGCGGTCGGTAGTATTCTTCAGTTTCAGGGCCAAATCGGCCATTTCCTCTTTGCTTCGGCAGTGAGCAGCCCGTTCGGCTTTCAGCTCTTCGGCCGCCTTTAAAGCGGCCGCATTACTCTTTAGGGCTTGCTCTTTAGCTCGGGCAAGTTCCGCCCAGCCTCTCCACAAAGAGCGGCACCGTCGCATCAAAGCATACAAGTAGTAAGGCATGGGCGTCAAGCTCCCTTACTGTGTGTCCGCGGAGAAGTCGCATACCTTGTGACTCGTCAAACCGTTTATTGACGGTCACGATGTCGCATCTGCCTCGTCAAGTTGCCGCTTTAGTTCGGCAAATCCATCGATCCGGCTAGCCACGGACGCCCGCCACCTACATAGGAACGGCGACATGTTAGTATCGAGATTATGATCCTCGCACGCTGCCGGTTGTGACAGCATACCGAGTCTCGAGGGCTACTATCTATACAGGCGCATTCTATATGCCTAAGCGCCGGAAGTTACATCATTTTTCGTACCTCAAACCCCGTCAAGAAACTTCGGCGGCTTCATGCAATCCGCTCTCGGCGGATGCAATTCTTTCAATTACCGTATCCATTAGCGCACGGTGATCTTGAGATATCGCCGCCGAAAGCAGGTCCTTGACTCCTCCGATCAAGACGCCCGGTTGGCGCCGGACCGTCCGGCCGCGCCGGACTCGGGGAAACTCTCCATGACGACACTTCAGGGTCGCCCACCTCGCACGAAGGCGCGATAGGTGGAGGCGTTTCGCTCTCTATCATCTCCGGACGAAGATCCCCTGAAGACGAGCTCTGCTGAGAAGGGCTGAGATCCGAACTACAAGGTACAATTTCGGTTATCTTCAGAAATAAATACTGAGGATGTTCTTTATTCACAGGACCCCTTCTTTTTTACTTACGGCTCATTTGGAGGGCTGATCTCCTTGGGGAAATAGTGCGGCTGGGGTACTTCCGGCACGGACTTTCTGACGAAGACTTCTTTCCCCGTTTTGAGGCCTTGGCTTCCGGGTCTTCGGAAGCGGTCCTCTTCTCCCCTTGGAGGGGAGGATCCCTGATCTCCTCTTCCTTGAAAGCCTCCTTCGCGGAGGCAGTTGCTTCCCTGCTCCCCCCTTCGCCTTCTTTAAAAGGCGCGGCCTTCAACATCTTGGTCAGCATGGGATCCGGCGTGGTCTCTGGGAGGGGAGCCGGACACCTTATCAACTTTGCCTTGGCTATCCACTCTTGTTCAAGAAACGGCTCCCTTAAAGGGCATATATATGATAAATGAATGAACAGCCTGTCCGGTTACATGGTTACTTACTTGAGTATCTGGGTGATTGCAGCTTAGACCTGCGTCCTCGGTCAAGTCCGGACACTTCTCTTGTGATCCGAAGAACAGTTTGTACATCTCCTTGGGCGTCGCACCCATAAAATGTTGGAGAGCTCGTGGTCCCTCCGGATTAAACTCCCACAGACGGAGGGGGCGACGTTTGCAGGGCAGAAGGCGCCGAATTAGCATAACCTGCACCGCCACGACCAGATTGATCTCTCTTTTCTGGAGGTCTCGAATACGGCCCTGCAACAGAGGAACGTCCTTGGACGGCCCCCAGTCGAGCCCCCGGTTAACCCATGATGCCAGCCGCTGTGGTGGACCGGAGCGGAAGGCGGGTGGCGCCACCCATTTGGTGCCCCTGGGAGCTGTTATATAAAACCACTCCCGTTGCCACAAACCAAGCTCCTCTTGAAAAGAGCCCTCGGGCCACGGAGCATCGGCACACTTGCTTATGACCGCCCCTCTGCACTTTGCTTGTTGCCCCTCGATCATCTTCGGCTCCACCTTGAAGGTCTTGAGCCACAATCCAAAGTGAGGGGTAATATGGAGGAAGGCTTCACATACGACAATGAATGAAGAGATATGGAGGATGGACTCCAGATTCAAGTCATGGAAATCCAGCCCATAATAAAACATGAGCCCCCGCACAAAGGGATCCGTTGGGAAGCCTAAACCCCGAAGGAAGTGAGACACGAACACCACGCTCTCGCCGGGCTCGGGAGTGGGAATGACCTGCCTGGAGCAGGCAGCCTATGCGAAATATCGCCGGTTAGATACCTGGCGTCTCGCAGCTTTAGCACATCTTCTTCTATGACGGAAGAAGACATCCATCGGCCGAGCTGGTCGGAGCCGGACATTGTCGAAGGTCCGAAGCGCATAAATCTGAAGCTTTGGGTGTTAGAACTCGAAGCGCGAGGCGAACTAGATGGAGGGTGGAAAAAAGAAGAGGGCATTGGTCTCATTATAAAGAGGTTGAATACCAAGAGCCCTCCCCGTGGTCGATTAGGACTCACCTTCGATAGAGGAGGCGTGCCAACGGGCACGGTTGGGTTACCCACGCCCGTATTGATGGGAATTCCGGAATAAGGGGGCACGATCTCCGCTTTGATAAGACGTGCCAAGGAAACCGCCTCGCTAAACGCGCTAAGGTGGAACAGTAAAGGCTTGGCCGTGGTGTGATGTCACGCCGCGGAATACGTCAGCAGATCTATGAAAAAATTATTCTCTCTACGGTGGTATGTGGAACTTGTTTTCCAGAGCCGGACACTATCCCTGTGTTCAAAACCTTCTATGAAATATTCGAGGAACCCGCCTTGCAATGCCGAAGACAATATGCGTGCCGGACTCATTGTCATTGAAGCCTGGTTCAGAGACTCTTGAGGAGTCTGGACTAGGGGTGTCCGGATAGCGAACTATCATCTTTGGCGGACTCCTAGACAATGAAGATACAAGATTGAAGACTTAGATCACGTGTCCGGATAGGACTTTCCTTGGCGTGGAAGGCAAGCTTGGCGTCTGGATATGTAGATTTCCTACCATTGTAACCGACTCTGTGTAACCCTAACCCTATTCGGTGTCTATATAAACCGAAGGGTTTTAGTCCGTAGGGGCGAACAACAATCATACCATAGGCTAGCTTCTAGGGTTTAGCCTCTCGATCTCGTGGTAGATCTACTCTTGTACTACCCATATCATCAATATTAATCAAGAAGGAGTAGGGTATTACCTCCATCGAGAGGGCCCGAACCTGGGTAAAAACATCGTGTCCCTTGTCTCCTGTTACCATCCGCCTAGACGCATAGTTCGGGACCCCCTACCCGAGATTCGCCGGTTTTGACACCGACACCACCCCACTAGGTACGCTCTGTGCCGTCTGCTAGCAGACGGCAAAGAAATTAAACCTAACCAAAAACGCTCGGCCCCACACCCCACCCATCTCTCTCTCCCCTCTCTATCTCCCTCACCTCACCCGCGCCGCCTCCATGCTCGCCACCCTGCCGCCGACCCCCACCGCCCCCGACCACCACCTCCCGACGCCCGCCGCCTCGTCGCTCGGGGCCGGCGCCCGTCGCCCGTCGCCCTCCGCCCCGACCACCACCGCCTCGACGCCCTAGGTGCCCAGCCCGCCCTCAGCCGCCCGTGACCAGCGCCCGTCACCGTCGCCGCTCCGCCCCCCCGCCGCCGCTCCGCCACCTATAGGTGAGGTTTCTTCCCTTTTTCTTTCTTTTTTTCTTGCTGTTTTTAGGTTAATTAGTTAGTTAGTTATTTTTTAGGTTAATTACTTAGTTAGTTAGTTAGTAGGTGGTGTTTTACCCTACTGTATTGAAGGAAAAATGCCCAAGAGGCAATAATAAAGTTGTTATTTATATTTCCTTATATCATGATAAATGTTTATTATTCATGCTAGAACTGTATTAACCGAAAACTTAGTTTATGTGTGAATACATTGACAAACAGAGTGTCCCTAGTATGCCTCTACTAGACTACCTCGTTAATCAAAGATGGTTAAGTTTCCTAACCATAGACATGTGTTGTCATTTGATGAATGGGATCACATCATTAGAGAATGATGTGATGGACAAGACCCATCCATTAGCTTAGCACTATGATCATTTAGTTTATCGCTATTGCTTTCTTCATGACTTATACATGTTCCTCTGACTATGAGATTATGCAACTCCCGAATACGGGAGGTACACTTAGTGTGCTATCAAATGTCACAACGTAACTGGGTGATTATAAAGATGCTCTACAGGTGTCTCCGATGGTGTTTGTTGAGTTGGCATAGATCGAGATTAGGATTTGTCACTCCGACTGTCGGACAGGTATCTCTGGGCCCTCTCGGTAATGCACATCACAATAAGCCTTGCAAGCAATGTGACTAATGAGTTAGTTCCGGGATGATGCATTACGGAACGAGTAAAGATACTTGCCGGTAACGAGATAGAACTAGGTATGTTGATACCGACGATCGAATCTCGGGCAAGTGACATACTGATGACAAAGGGAACAACGTATATTGTTATGCGGTTTGACCGATAAAGATCTTCGTAGAATATGTAGGAGCCAATATGAGCATCCAGGTTCCGCTATTGGTTATTGACCGGAGACATGTCTCGGTCATGTCTACATAGTTCTCGAACTCGTAGGGTCTGCACGCTTAACGTTCGATGATGATTTGTATTATGAGTTATGTGATTTGATGTACCGAAGGTTGTTCGTAGTCCCGGATGAGATCACGGACATGACGAGGAGTCTCGAAATGGTCGAGACGTAAAGATCGATATATTGGAAGGCTATATTCGAACATCGGAAAGGTTCCAAGTGATTCTGGTATTTTTCAGAGTACCGGAGAGTTACGGGAATTCGCCGGGGGAAGTATTAGCCCTTAATGGGCCATACGGGAAAGGAGAGAATGGCCTCAAGGTATGGCCGTGGGCCCCCCATGGGCTGGTCCGAATTGGACTAGGAGGGGGCGGCGCCCCCCTCCTTCCTTCTCCCCTCCTCCTCCTTCCCTCCTTTTCCTACTAGGAATAGGAAAGAGGAGGGGAATCCTACTTGGACTTGGGAGTCCTAGTAGGATTCCCCACACCTGGCGCACCCCCTAGGGCCGGCCACCTCTTCCCTCCCCTCCTTTATATACGTGGCCAGGGGGCACCCCATAGACACACAAGTTGATCTTTAGCCGTGTGCGGTGCCCCCCTCCACAGTTTTCCACCTCGGTCATATTGTCGTAGTGCTTAGGCGAAGCCCAACGTCGGTAACTTCATCATCACCGTCACCACGCCGCCGTGCTGACAAAACTCTCCCTCGGCCTCAGCTGGATCTAGAGTTCGAGGGACGTCACCTAGATGAACGTGCACCGATCGCGGAGGTGCCGTGCGTTCGGTACTTGATCAGTTGGATCGCGAAGTCGTTCGACTACATCAACCGCGTTACTAAACGCTTCCGCTTTCGGTCCACGAGGGTACGTAGACACACTCTCGTCGCTCGTTGCTATGCATCTCCTAGATAGATCTTTTGCGATCGCAGGAATTTTTTTGAAATACTGCGTTCCCCAACATGTACATAGTCAAAAAAAAGGAGATTTCACCGTGAGCCGAGCTCACTGTGATGCCCTCGATTCAATCATACACTAATCATGCATGCAAACGTGTACGATCAAGATCAGGGACACGAGAAGATATCACAACACAACTCTAAAAACATAAATAAGTCATACAAGCATCATAATACAAGCCAGGGGCCTCGAGGGCTCGAATACAAGTGCTCGATCATAGACGAGTCAGCGAAACGAACAATATCTGAGTACATACATAAGTTAAATAAGTTTGCCTTAAGAAGGCTAGCACAAACTAGGATACATATCGAAAGAGGCGCAAGCCTCCTGCCTGGGATCCTCCTAAACTACTCACAGTGGTAAATCGTTTGGCCTGCACGTAGTAGTAGGCACCTCCGGTATAGTAGGAGTCGTCGTCAACGGTGGCGTTAGGCTCCTGGGCTCCAGCATCTGGTTGCAACAACCAGGAAGAAAGGAAAAGGGGAAAAGGGGGAGCAAAGCAACCGTGAGTACTCATCCAAAGTACTCGCAAGCAAGGATCTACACTACATATGAATTTGTGTAAAGGGGCAATATCGGTGGACTGAACTGCAGAATGCCAGAATAAGAGGGGGATAGCTAGGCCTGTCGAAGACTACGCTTCTGGGAGCCTCCATCTTGTAGCATGAAGAAGAGAGTAGATGGTAAGGTCACCAAGTATCATCGCATAGCATAATCCTACCCGGCGATCCTCCCCTCGTTGCCCTGTGTGAGAGCGATCTTCGGGTTATATCTGGCACTTGGAAGGGTGTGTTTTATTAAGTATCCGGTTTTAGTTGTCATAAGGTCAAGGTGCAACTCCGAGTCGCCTGTTACTGTGGACACGGCTATTCGAAAGATCAACTTCCCTGTAGGGGTGCACCACATTGCCCAACACGCTCGATCCCTAGGCCGGCCACACTTTCCTGGGTCATGTCCGGCCTCGGGAGATCAACACATCGCAGCCCCACCTAGGCTCAACAGAGAGGTCAGCACTCCGGTCTAAATCCTATGCGTGCAGGAGTCTGGGCCCATCGCCCATTGCACACCTGCATGTTGCGTACGCGGCCGGTGAGCAGACCTAGCCTCCCTTATACAAGAGCAGGCGTTCCAGTCCAACCCGGCGCGCGCCGCTCAGTCGCTGACGTCAAAAAGAGCTTCGGCTGATACCACGACGCCGGTTGCCCATATCTTGTCCCACGTGGCGGTTAGTGCGTATAAGGTCAACGACCCAACTCAGATCAAATACCAAGATCTCGTTAAGCGTGTTATTATGAAGTAACCGCGGACGCCGACCAGGGCCAGGCCCACCTCTCTCCTAGGTGGTCTCAACCCGCCATGTCGCTCCGCCACAAAGATCCACCCAGAGGGCTGTCGGGACAAAGGTCCTTTTAGCCCCCAATCCGTGAATCACTAGCGGGTACTGTACGAGCTGACCCGTCTTTAGTCACCACAAGTATAATACATTATGTAGATAAGCATATACCCGTGATCACCTCCCCAGTGATCACGGCCCGATAGTATAGCATGGCAGACGGATAAGAATGTAGGGCCACTGATGGAATACTAGCATCCTATATTAAGCATTTAGGATTGCAGGTAAGGGTAACAACTGTAGCAACAATGGCAGGCTATGCAGCAGAATAGGATTAACCGAAAGTAGTAACATGCCACACTACTCTAATGCAAGCAGTAGAGAGAAAGAATAGGCGATATCTGGTGATCAGGGGGGGGGGGGGGCTTGCCTGGTTGCTCTGGCAAGGAGGGGTCGTCAACACCGTAGTCATACTGGGTAGCAGCGGCGTCGGTCTCGGTGTCTAACGAGAGAAGAGGGGGAAGAAACAATAAATATAATGCAAACATATGCATGACGATGCATGAGATGACATGTAACAGCGCTAGCAGTGCCCTAACGCGATAGTAGGTGATACTACCGAAGAGGGGAAACATCCGGAAAAGTATCCTCGGTGTTTCAGGTTTTCGGACAGATGAACCGCAGTGGGAAAGTTGCATGTTCTTTATGCTACGGATGTGTGGCGGACGAACGTGCTACGTATCCGGATTCGTCTCGCCGTTCTGAGCAACTTTCATGTACAAAGTATTTTCATCCGAGTTACATATTATTTTATATTAATTTAATCCAAAAACTAATTAATACATTAGCATGACGTCAGCAGTCAACAGAGGTGTTGACTGGGTCAAACTAACGTGTGGGCCCGCATGTCATTGACCGAGATTAACAAAACAGGTTAATTAGTTTAATTAGTGATTATGTTAATCTAATCAGGATTAATTAACTTAATTAATTCTTTAATTAGTTAATTACTATTACTATTAATATTAATATTATTATTAATTCCTTTTTTAATTCATTTTTTTACCGTTCCAGGGGGTTGGCCCCACGTGTGAGTGGCTCATCACGGGGGTTGGAAGCACAATTAGCGCTAATGTCCTATTAGGCCGGCGATTAAACGCTGGTTGCTTTCAGCCACGGCGGAGGCATGCCGGATGGCCGCTATGGGCGGCGAGTCGAGTCGCGGTGGCCACCGGGGGTGAGCTCGCGCTCGCGCGGTTCCAGAAGAAGCAGAGGGAGGCCGCAGGGTGAAGGGAGGAGGGCCATGGCGGAGCTGACGGCGCCGGCGCGGACGATGCGTGCGGGGATGCAGGGGAGGACACGGGCGAGCGGAGGCGGCCACGACAGACAAGGCAGCAGTGCGCGTCGCGCGGGTGTATGCAGGGGG
Organism: Aegilops bicornis; assembly: GCA_021605145.1. Classification (NCBI taxonomy): domain Eukaryota; kingdom Viridiplantae; phylum Streptophyta; class Magnoliopsida; order Poales; family Poaceae; genus Aegilops; species Aegilops bicornis. The sequence goes on along the minus strand of CM038670.1, from coordinate 468,828,961 downwards.
CGCGGGAGGGTTGGCCTGAACGCGTCCCGGGCAGGAGCGGCATGTGCGAGGGCGTGACTAGGGCACAACAGGGATGCGGGCACGAGGACCGGGTGACGCGTGACACAGAGGGAAGGGGGAAGATGGGGTTCTCACCCCCGTTGTAGGTGTACGTCGGCGAGGCTCGATGTAGCCGAGCCGGTGAGGAGGCGGGGGCGCGAGTGACGGGGACGAGGCAGTCCAGCGGGATCCGGCAACGGCGCGATCGCGGACGGGGCGGCGAGGCCCTTGGTGATGACGTCGAGGTGGCAGGGCGCCGCCTTGGGGTTGGAGAGGCGACGAGCGTCGGCGGTCAGCGACGGCGGGGTCCCGATCCAGACCGGGATCGTGGGAGGAGTGAAACGGGGGAAGGGAGGAGTGGACCGAGAGGGGGAGTGGGGGTACGTGTGGGAAGTGGGGAGGGACCGCTAGGGTTCGGTCGCCCGAAGTCTTTGGGCGCCGGTGAGGGGGTGTTCTCTTTTTATCTTTTTTTGTTATTTTGTTTTTCTTAATCTTTCTATTACTGTTTTATTTTTATCACTTTATCTTAGTTTTATAAACTATAAAAGTAGTCCCTACGTTAGTGTTAATAAATAGGCTACTGCCACATAAGTTTGGGCAACTAATTAACATAGTTTAATATTTTATTTATTGTGAAAGGCATTCAACTAATTATTTTTTCTACTTTTTAAAACATTTTTGAGTATTTTACACTTTTATAAAAGTGTGGTTTCTTCACCAAAATTACCTATGCAATATTTGGTTCACTCCGAACATTTTAGTTTTATTATTTGAAAAGTTTTATGGTTTTCTTGATTTTGAATTTGAATTTGAATCGGTTTCGAACTAATGCAAGATTAGCAACAGTAACGGAGGTGACGTGGCATCGTTAACGTGCGATTACTGTAGCTTAATTATCCGGGCGTCACAATTCTCCTCCACGACAAGGAATCTCGTCCCGAGATTTAGGAGGGGAGTAAGGGCTGGATTGGGTTACGAAAAATCTAACGTATCTTCTCGGTCTTGGTTGCTCTTCTCGAAGAGGTCGATCCATTACGTTGATGTGACGAAGACAACATTATTTCTCCGGGAATTTCCATCGTACTTACGAAAGAATAAAGGGTGGGTACGGGAGAACGGGCCTGCAAGGTTGACTATCTGGTAGCTAACATCGGTGAAGGTGGCGGAAAGTACCTCTCGAACTGAAACTTAAGAAAATACCGATAGCAAAGTAAGGAAGTACCATGAGAAGTTTCAAGTGAGTAGGCAATCGTTCGAAGCCTGAAAGACTGTGTGAAAGGGGTCCAGAGCAACGAGATTGAGTATTGCATCTATTACCAGAATATATCACTAGGACGGTGGCCCATGAATTTCATACGTAGCCAAGCGTGAGCAATAACCTTGGGAACAGTGATGTACAGGAGAGTCAGGTTCCGATCCTGTGGAACTGTGGGTTATGGGCCCACCATGTGGGTTAAAAGTAGGAAGGGCGGTGACGTCTTGCACGATCACGTAAGCAAGGCATGTCAGAGGATAGTCTGTCGGTTATGTCGGCAACAACATCGATACCTAGGTCGAGGGATGAAGAGAACCATTTTCCTGCTCGTTGAATGAGGCGGACCATTAGGCAAAGTTCTCGTCCATCGGTGGCTACCGGAATATCATCAACAATAGTAACAGGGCCTCGTTGACAGAATTGTACACCGAGGTGTTTACATATGCAGGAGAATATAACTGCTTATATCATATAGATCACAAGAAATGTTAAAGCAACCAATGGAAAGGAAAATATGGTTATCAGATTAAACAGAACAATGGAAAGTAAAATGTGTTTAAACACATATTTCAAGGGTATATCCTTCCCAAGGACAAGCAGAGCATGATATCCATGACAGGATAGAAAGTAGAAAACCATTTAGGTAAGGGGAGAGGAATTTCATAACATTACCCATACAACGGTGTTTGGATAATTGATAAAGAAATTTAGCATGGTGCTTCAAAATGTTCTTATCGATGATTAGAGTACCACAAACATGCTTCGAGTTAGCATTGACATGGTCAACAAGTAAGGTTCATAATTTGGATGCACGAAGGATCCATCAGGAACAACTTGTAGAATAAGTTGTACAATTTCCTCATGGAAGAATGGATATCCTTGCTAAAAAGGAAGCTATAACAATAGGACCACCGGCCAGGTGTGTTAGGCACGACATCACCTTACCGGGTCACATAAAGACCAATGGTATAACTCTTGGAAATATGTTCCAACCATCATATCCAACAGAGATTCAGATCTAATTGGTGTTAGGATAACTCTAACTTAGGATGCCTGAGAAGAAAGGTGTAATACAAATTGTCAAGATGACATTGTAAGATTCTCGGGAGTTGAACTATGTAAGCGAGTTCCAAAACAAGTGTTCATCATTTAACCAAGGAGGTGGTTGATGGAATCAGCGACAATTCATCAAGAATTCCAACAAGATGGATTTCCGCAATTATGTGAACAAGGAGATAACATTGGTTAGGTCGAAAGATATAACGACGTATGCTCGAGGAGAACATCCATGAGTAAACATTGGTTGAAATGTGCACCCGAAATATGGGCTAGGTAGCACGATCAAAGTTCGAATGATAATTCAATAAGCCATAGACGTAGAATGAAACTATAGACCAATTACTTCAAAGCAATAGGGTTGCTAGAAGTTTAGAATTTACACATCACAGACCATTTGTCAGTATTCCGGTTAGAAACAACACGGGGACCAAGAAAAGAATGGTGATGTTAATAATTATCAATTGTATCAAGAATTCTTAAGGGTGGTGAATTTCCCATGACATTCTTGACATAAAAGATAGCAATACTCCAAGGTAGAACATAACATAAGTTGGATAGCAAGGATCTCAAGGTACAACACAAAACATGAACAAGTTTGTGTTGAAGGGAAAGCAAGAATGTTGCCGATGATAACACAAATCATCGAGGGGCAAGGATGGTATTTCTCATCATGAATTCAGTTGATATCTTGGAGGAACTCGGAATGTTGATGATGATCATGACAAATTTTGTCGAGAGGTTTCATGAAGATGTAATCAGTCGGCGATGACACCAAGTCAAAGGAATTATGAAGCAAATGTTCTTAGGACCATGAGTACGACACAAACTCGAATTCAAGCTTGTCGTTCTAGGTGGAACGATAAGACGAGAAAATCGGCGTAAGCTTAGCTCATCATCAAAAGTTGCGCTTCGGAATTAAGGACCCGGTAGCACAGTTAAAATTAGCATGATAATGATGTAGCCAATCAGGCTAGGTGTGACGTGATGGAGTATTAAACTTCTCAACAACAAAGTACTGGGAGTACCGAATCTCAGTGTTGATTCGATTCACAAATCGGTGTTCTCAGTTGATGACAACCCAGAACCCGTGGAGTGACTATGATGGGGAAATGTACTACTTCATCATAAATTCATAAGATGAAGTGCAATGGGTTGATATCCTCAAGATACCAGGGGGTAATACTCGGAGGTAGAACAAAATAGAGGTTGGGAAGGCGTACTGATTTGCAGAAGGCAAGTACTTTAACTTGTCAGAGAAATAGAATCAAAGGAGAACAATCATGGTCGGAACCACGGTTGCAAAGGATCAACTCATAGATACCAGATGATATTTATAAATGAAATAGTTATTATTACAAGAAGTTTCCATGATAGGATCTACATCGTGTCCATGGGCATGAACACAAAGTTCATGGTCGACTCCCACTTCTTCGATGCATAACCTTTCATTCACTGCTCTAGATAAAATGATTTCAGTGTCAAAACCTACCTGGTGAATTACCAGAGGAGTATGACTCGTGAAAACTTTCGAGTTCACACAGATTAAGGAAGGCATAGGTTCAACCCATCGGGGTTTCTTAGAACATATACCATGAACTTCAGGAGTAAATAACACAAGCTCAAAAGTAGAGCACGGTTGACAAAAGTAGAGGATACAATTTACCAAAGGCATTATGTATCAGGTAAATAACTCATAAGAATTTTGGTTGTGAAGGACACTGTCGGATAATAACCCGGCAATAGGTATGGTGGTCCACAACGGGGCTGATGTGAGTATCGGTACTCAGTCAGAGGAAGAAGGAATGCCAAGGCATCAGATTATAGAAACAACTGACTAATTCAAAGCTTAATGCAAAGAATTTTATGATTTGCAAATTAAGGGATCAGAAGCAATCATTCTGATCGAAAATGAATAAGTTCAATAGACTTAGAAGCACAACCGATCAAGGCATTGATTGGTCAAGAACCAGCCCATATCCAAATGAGTGTGAGCCGGAAGGATAATCCTAGGATTCGACTGATGATTGTGAACATTCAGAACTTATAGAATCAATGGACTCAAAAATGATAGTGACAAAGGATGCCAATAAGATTATTATGCTTATGGGATTAACCATAATGCAAGCAAGCAAGAATTTCAAGAACAACATGCAGTTGAGGATTTTCGAAAGATCAAATAGTATTTCGAAGGCTTATGTGAAACACCTGAACAACTGAGAAGGAGCGGATACTCGATAAGTGCAAGGAATTATCCGTATGGGTATTCTTGTGGCAAAGAGCCGTAAGGCAGTAAGCTCAAAGGATTCTCGGAACAACGAAGAGTAGTTCATTGCACCTTGTAATAACAAGCTCAATGGGACCGAATGTAAGAATGGCAGGTGCATGCAGTTATCCATATGGATATAACAGTGGTAGGGAATTTGCAAACGCGGTGGGCACACATGTCTCGGGAGAAGATCCTATAGTATCTTCAAAATCTTCTGACGCAATAGGCAATCATCTGTGATTAGGGGCTCTCCGGGAGAAAGTAGTTACGGGAACCTAGAGTCAGATTTAGTAAAATCATTTAACCCGAATAGAAGAGAGATCAGAGTCCCAGAGTATAGATGAGGAGTAAAAGATCCTAATACCACCCAATGGCGACGTGGGCCCATAAGGCACACAACCATGTTAGTAAAAGTTTTGCAATGTCTAGACTCGACTTCGGCCAAGGAGTGTGGAAGGGGGATTCCTACAGGCAGTCGGCTCTGATACCAACTTGTGACGCCCCCGATTCAATCGTACACTAATCATGCACGCAAACGTGTACAATCAAGATCAGGGACTCATGGGAAGATATCACAACACAAATCTAAAAACATAAATAAGTCATATAAGCATCATAATATAAGCCAGGGGCCTCGAGGGCTCGAATACAAGTGCTTGACCATAGACGAGTCAGCGGAAGCAACAATATCTGAGTACAGACATAACTTAAACAAGTTTGCCTTAAGAAGGCTAGCACAAACTAGGATACAGATCGAAAGAGGTGCATGCCTCCTGCCTGGGATCCTCCTAAACTACTCCTGGTCGTCGTAAGTGGCCTGCACGTAGTACTAGGCACCTCAGGTATAGTGGGAGTCGTCGTTGACGGTGGCGCCAGGCTCCTGGGCTCCAGCATCTGGTTGCGACAACGAGGAAGAAAGGAAAAGGGGAAAAGGGGGAGCAAAGCAACCGTGAGTACTCATCCAAAGTACTCGCAAGCAAGGATCTAGACTACATATGCATGGGTATTTGTGTAATGGGGCAATATCGATGGACTGAACTGCAGAATGCCAGAATAAGAGGGGGATAGCTAGTCCTGTCGAAGACTTCGCTTCTGGCAGCCTACATCTTGCAGCATGTAGAAGAGAGTAGATGGTAAGTTCACCAAGTATCATCGCATAGTATAATCCTACCCGGCGATCCTCCCCTCGTCGCCCTGTGTGAGAGCGATCATCGGGTTATATCTGGCACTTGGAAGGGTGTGTTTTATTAAGTATCCGGTTCTAGTTTTCATAAGGTCAAGGTACAACTCTGGGTCGCCTGTTACCGTGGACACAACAATTCGAATAGATCAACTTCCCTGCAGGGGTGCACCACATTACCCGACACGCTCAATCCCTCTGGCGGGCACACTTTCTTGGGTCATCTCCGGCCTCGAGAGATCAACACGTCGCAGCCCCACCTAGGCTCAACAGAGAGGTCAGCACACTGGTAAATCCTATGCACGCAGGTGTCTGGGCCCATCGACCATTGCACACCTGCACGTTGCGTACGCGGCCGATGAGTAGACCTAGCCTCCCATATACAAGAGCAGGCGTTCCAGTCCAACCCCGGCGTGCGCCGCTCAGTCGCTGACGTCAAAAAGAGCTTCGGTTGATACCACGACTCCGGTTGCCCATATCTTGTCCCACGTGGCGGTTAGTGCGTATAAGGTTAACGACCCAACTTAGATCAAATACCAAGATCTTGTTAAGCGTGTTATTATGAAGTAACCGCGGACGCCGACCAGGGCCAGGCCCACCTCTCTCCTAGGTGGTCTCAACCTGCCCTGTCGCTTCGCCACAAAGATCCACCCAGAGGGCCGTCGGGACAAAGGTCCTTTCAGCCCCCAGTCCGTGAATCACTCGCGGGTACTCTACGAGCCGACCCGACTTTAGTCACCACAAGTATCATACATTATGTATATAAGTATATAACCGTGTTTACCTCCCGAGTGATCACGGCCCGATAGTATAGCATGGCAGACGGACAAGAATGTAGGGCCACTAATGGAATACTAGCATCCTATACTAAGCATTTAGGATTGCAGGTAAGGGTAACAAGTGTAGCAACAATGACAGGCTATGCAGTAGAATAGGATTGACCAAAAGTAGTAACATGCTACACTACTCTAATGCAAGTAGTAGAGAGAAAGAATAGGCGATATCTAGTGATCAAAGGGGGGGGGGGGCTTGCCTGGTTGCTCTGGCAAGGAGGGGTCGTCAACACCGTAGTTGTACTGGGTAGCAGTGGCGTCGGTCTCGGTGTCTAACGATAGAAGAGGGGGAAGAAACAATAAATATAATGCAAACATATGCATGGCGATGCATGACATAACAAGTAACGGCGCTAGGTGTGCCCTAACGCGGTAGTAGGTGATACCGCCGAAGGGGGGAAACATCCGGAAAAGTATCCCCGGTATTTCACGTTTTCGGACAGATGAACCGGAGAGGGAAAGTTGCGTTTTCTCTATGCTATGGATGTGCGGCAGACGAATGGGCTACGTATCCGGATTCGTCTCGTCGTTCTGAGCAACTTTCATGTACAAAGTATTTTCATCCGAGTTACTGATTATTTTATATTAATTTTTAAATTTTTAATCAATTTTCTGGATTAAATAAATTAAATTAATTCAAAAACTAATTAATGCATCAGCATGACGCCAGCAGTCAACAGAGGTGTTGAGTGGGTCAAACTGACGTGTGGGTCCGCATGTCATTGACTGAGATTAACTAAACAGGTTAATTAGTTTAATTTGTGATTAGGTTAATCTAATCAGGATTAATTAATTTAATTAATTCTTTAATTAGTTAATTAATATTAATGTTATTATTATTAATTCCTTTTTAATTCTTTTTCTTACCGTTCCAGGGGGTTGGCCCCATGTGTTAGTGGCTCATCAGGGGGGTTGGTAGCGCAATTAGCGCTAATGGCCTATTAGGCCGGCGCCTAAACGCCGGTGGCTTTCAGCCACGGTGGAGGCATGCCGGATGGCCGCTATGGGCGGCGAGTCGAGTCGTGGTGGCCACCGGGGGCGAGCTCGCCTCACGCGGTTCCAGAAGAAGCAGAGGGAGGCCGTAGGGTGAAGGGAGGAGGGCCATGGCGGAGCTGGCGGCGCTACTGTGGCGGATGCGTCTTGAGGGGAAGGCGAGGGAGAAGCGGGCGGCAGTCTGCGTCGCCGCAGCGTGTATGCACGAGGGTGCGGGGGGTTGGCTGAAGCAGCGTCCCGGGCAGGAGCGGCATGCGCGAGGGCGGGACCGGGGCACAACAGGGATGCAGGCACGAGCATCGGGTGATGCGTGACACAAAGGGAAGGGGGAAGATGGGGTTCTCACCCCCGTTGTAGGTGTACGCCGGCGAGGCTCGATGTAGCCGAGCCAGTGAGGAGGCGGGGGCGCGAGTGACCGGGACGAGGCAGTCCAGCGGGATCCGGCAACGGCGCGGTCGCGGACGGGGCGACGAGTCCCTGGGCGACGATGTCGAGGTGGCGGGGCGCCGCCTCGGGGTCGGGAAGGCGGCAAAGGCGTTAGCGGCCGACGGCGCAAGGCCGGGGCCGGGCGGGGTCCCAATCCAGATCAGGATCGTGGGTGGAGTGAAACGGGGGAGGGGAGGAGTGGACCGAGAGGGGGAGTGGCGTTACGTGGGGGAAGTGGGGAGGGACCGCTAGGGTTCGGTCGCCCCAGGGGGTGCTGTAGGCGCCAGCTGGGCCGGCCTGGTTGGCTCCGAGGCCATCTGGGCCGTGGCCCAGCGGGGGGGGGGGGGGGTGTTCTCTTTTTATCTTTTTTTGTTATTTTGTTTTTCTTAAACTATAAAAGTAGTCCCTACTTTAGTGTTAGTAAATAGGCTACTGCCACATAAGTTTGGGCAACTAGTTAACATAGTTTAATATTTTATTTATTGTAAAAGGCATTCAACTAATTGTTTTTGCTACTTTTTAAAACATTTTTGAGTATTTTACACTTTTATAAAAGTGTGGTTTCTTCACCAAAATTACATATGTAATATTTGGTTCACTCCGAACATTTTAGTTTTACTATTTGAAAACTTTTATGGTTTGCTTGATTTTGAATTTGAATTTGAATCAGTTTCGAACTAACGCGAGATTAGCAACAGTAACGGAGGTGACGTGGCATCGTTAACATGGGATTACTGTAGCTTAATTATCCGGGCGTCACACTCACGTGTGCCCGCGGAAATCGCCATGGCGGTCGGGGGAGGGGTCCTGGATCCCTCTCTGGCGTTGGTGGGGATGCAGTAGGGTCCAGGGAGGGGAGAGATGAAGCAGAGCAAGCTCAAGGAGGTCCCGCATGAGTGCAACGACTGGTGAGCTCGGGCGGCGCTCGGGTGAGCTCGAAAGGGGGCATAGGAGGTCGAGGGAGGAAGGGCGCAACAGCTGGGTGTGTAGAGGATGTCGAGGCAACCTCGGGAGACAGTTCATGGGTGCACTGTAGCGTGCTCATAGCGTGCCATTGGCATGCCATGGCTTGCCCTGGGTGCAATGAGCGCGGCCACTTGTATCCATAAGCTCTAGGGGATTATAAACAAGTGATAATTTGTATTGGATGATCTAGGAGACCTCTGGAGTGAGAGAGGGGTAGAGAGAGAGTGAAAATAGTGTTGTCTAGAGAAAGTGGGGTTTGCACCCACCAATTATTGGTCCATGACCTTGCAAGAATTACTGGAGGTAGAAGATGACCAGGGTCAGAGGTGATAAAAATTTGAGCTCATGGAGAAGAGTGGAAGGGGTAAAAACATTGGTTTTGGTAAAATTACAGAAGGTGTTTGATGATGTTTTCGACAAGTAAATGAAAACTCCTTGCCATGAGATTTAACAGCATCAAATAGTAGATAGATCTAAGGTTTACAACCTAGTTTGAGAGCATTTGGACATGTTTGGCAATAGACTTAAATGGTTTTGAGGGGGTTTCACTACAAAAAAAGACACATCCGTGACATTTTGGGCCGAACGAAATTTTTTCTGTCATACATATGACACTTCTATGACGATAATTGTGACAAAAACCGGTATCATCATAGATGTGGTGGGCTCCTACTTCTATGACAAAAAATCATGACAGAAAATGGGCTTTTTGTCCTGGGTGGGCCGGAGACGCAGTTGCATGACATTCTTTGGGCCGTCCATGACGGAAAAAAACGTGGTAGAAGTGAGGGGAGGAAAATTTCGGGGAGTTCCCGGTTACAGTGGGAGGTCGGGGGCCGAGCAATGCGCGTTTCTCTCGTACACGTATGCGCGTGTGTGTGAGGTGTTGGCTCTAACTGAACCCGAGCAAGGCATTGGGATCTAACTGAACTCGAAAGGACAGACCGCAGGCTACGCCTTATCGAACTCGAGCGATCGATCGATGGCTGTTAATCGAACCCGATCGAGTGATTCCTTCGCCATCGCCGCTAATCAAGCCGATCGATGCTGCCTCTGGGATGAACAGTGAGTGTTGCGGGGGGTTTGGATGACCAGTGAGCGGTGGAATTGCCTCTGGATGAACATGACCCCGTGGTGTGGTGGAGGGCTGGATGAACAGTAGACGGTGGAGGGGTGCCCGTTGAGGGGTGGTTGAACAGGACCCCGTGGTGTGGAGGGCTAGATGAACAGTAGACGGTGGAGGGGTGGTTGAACAGTAGCTGGTGGAGTAGCGCACGGTGGAGGCTGGGTGAACAGGAGCCCGTGGAGGCTGGAGGAGGTCGACGGTAGCCCGTGGAGGATGGAGGAGGTCGATGGTGGAGATGAACAGTATCCCGTGGAGTCCCGTTTTGCGGCACGCCACACCCTCCCGATGAACAGGACCCCTGCTTCGACCAGAAGCGCCCAACACAAGTCCGCTTTCGTCTGCTTTTGCGGCACGCCACACCCCTCCACCCCTGCTGACCGTAGGAGGTCCGCTTCGTCCGCTTTGGCGGTACGCCACACCCTCCCGATCAACAGGACCCCAGACGACCGTGAGGAGGTCCGCTTCCTCCGCTTTTGTGGTACGCCACACCCTCCCGATCAACAGGACCCCTGCTCAACGTAGGGTGGTCCGCTTCCTCCATTGTGCGGTACGCCAGCCTCGATTCCATCGCTGTTCCGGCCCAAGCCCTCCCGATGAACACGACCATGCATTCCGTTCCGACCCAGCCGGTTGGCTCCCACGCGTTTCGTTGCCTCCCGATGAACACAACGCATTCCGTTGCCTCCCCATGAACACGACGAACTCCGTTGCCTCCCAATGAACACGACGACGACGCTGTTTCTCCATTCTGACCCAGCCATGTACACGAACCCTGACCGTACGTATGCGCGAGTCGGCGTTCGAGACCCCGCCTGTATGTACACATACGTGGCCGTATTTTCTTTCTTGCACCCTGGCCGATGTACGTACGTGTACATGCTACGTGCGCGCCTCTACTATGACTCGTGCGCGCCTCTACAACGACCAGTATGTACGTACACGTTCGCGACCATAATGACAACGCTACGTACGCTTCGACCAGGTGGGTCCCGACTGTCAGGCACTTCCTTGCGTGCGGAGATGTAGCCGGTGGGTCCCAACAGTCAGGGGGTGAATCGTTTTTTTGCCCGGACATACTTCCTTGCGTGCGAAGATGTAGCTGGTGGGTCCCAAAGCAATGTGGGGGCTTAATTGTTTTGTTTTTGCCCGGACGCACTTCCTTGCGTGCGAAGGTGTAGCCGGTGGGTCCCAGCAGTCATGGGGAAACGTTTTTTTCGTGAAATACGGTGGCCCGTCCGACGGGTCCCCACTGTTAGGTGGAGGAATAATTATTTTGCACGTAATAAGGAGGCACTTCCTTGCTGCGGCCGTGGACCCAGCTGTCAGCGTCTCCACGCACAGTACTCTTCCAATGGAAGTCGGTCGTTGACCACATTGACCACGCCGTGCCGAGAGCACCACGGCGGTGGACGATGGCGAGGCCTAGGAAGGGGACGACACAGAGGCAGGGAAGACTCGACAGTTGTTTCCCACGCGGAGGGGAGTACGACTGTACGAGGGTTTACTAGTTCGTCTGCCGTCGCCGGAGAATAACAGCAGGTGTGGGTGAGTAGAGGGATGGCTAGGCCAGTGATGGGAGTACGGTGGGGCGGTGAGGCTCATGGCAAAGACAGCCCGGCAGCTGGAGGAGGGAGGTAGTCTCACGGGCGCTTGTTTGAGCGGCCGGAGCAGAAGAGCAGAGATTGAAGAAGACGACGGCTGTTGGATGGCCATCCAACGAATAACGCTTCAATCAACCTTTTCTAGGAAAGCCTCAAATCTGTGGAAAACAGCATACATCCCATCCGCCATTATTTCTAATAATTTACAACCCAATTGCTAATTCTTAAGGTTTTTTTGGAGCCCATATTCTTTTTGTTAGCATTACAGCCCATATTGTGGCCGGTTAAAAAATTATACGAAATTTTGCATATTTTGGTGCGGTCCGAACTGTTTTTAATCCCGAAATTTCGACTCACATTCAAACTGATTTTAAAAATAAATGTATATCAATATAAAATCCAACAAATTCTCCACGCATAAAAATTAATGTAATTTAAAATCTCGAAATAGAAAAATTGATATTTGATAGTATTTGCCGGGTTGATGTGTTTTAAAAAGGTACACCCCAGGTCTCTTTATTGATGGGCCATTTTCTCGCCAAATTAATGAAAGCTCTCCTCGTCTTGAAAGATTTGCAGCCCAACAGGGCACGACAAAGCGACTTACTTGGCAAATCACAAAAAAACTGGGCTGTGGCTGTGGACCCAGCTGTCAGCCTATCCACGTACAGTACTCTTCCGATGGAATGTCGTTGACCACATTGACCACGCCACACCGAGAGCACCAAGGCGGTGGACGACGGCGAGGCCTAGGAAGGGGACGACGCGGAGCCGGGGAAGGCGCGGCAGTGGATGCCCATGCGGAGAGGAGTACGAGGGTTCACTGGTTCCGCTGCGGTGTGAGGCTGTCGTCGCCGCAGGGCCTGGCTAGCGGTGGGAGTAGTAGGGGGCGATGAGGCCACAATGGCAGCACAGCCGACCACTGGAGGAAGGAGCAGGCGGTCTCCCCGGCGCTGGTTTGGGCGGCTGGTGCAAGAAGAGCAGTGATTGAAGAAGCAGTAGGACCGTTCGATTCAAATCCAACGGTTACTACTGCTAGAATCGTTTGTTACTAAGTTGACAAGCCCTGCGTACACGTCAACGTAGTAGGCCCACAGGTCAGCCTCCCAACCGGTGCGCCCCAGATGTCAGTGGGAGGAATCATTTTTTTTGCGTAATAAGGAGGCAGTTGATTGCGTGCGGCCAGGCCAGCGGAGGGAGTAGGGTGGGCCGAGGAAGCTTCGCGGCATCACAGCGGGCCACAAGAGGAGGGAGCAGGCAGTCCCCCCGGTGCTAGTTTAGGCGGCTGGAGCAGGAAGATCAGAGATTGAAGAGGCACGTCGGCCGTTGGATGGACATCCAACAGTCATTGCTGCTAGAATCGTATGTTCACTAACAAAGCCTTGCGTAAACAAGTCAGCCATTTGCTATTATTTTTATAATTTTTACTCATTTTCTAATTCATATGGAATTTATTGCAGCCTGTTTTCCATTTTTAGAATTGCTGGCCATTTTCTGGTCAGTACCAGTGTCAAAAAATTAACTAAATATGTGGGAAATTTTGAAAATTCGCAAATTTTTGCTGGGGAATGAAATATTCTTAATACAAAAATTAATAGCCATAATTTAAAAATAAATTAGTACTATGTCATGTTAAATCCAATGAAATACGTATAAGATATCAGTGAAGAACAAAAACAAAAGAAAAACTAATATCCCATTTGCTATAATTTTTTTGGAATTTTCAACCCCTTTTGATATTACTTTGAACAGACATTGACCGTACTCTTTGGCCAGGACGGAATGCATCCCTCCTTGTCTTGAAAGATTTGCAGCCCAGTAATTCGGAGAAAACAAATAGGCCTAGCTTGGGTATTCTTCAAAAAGAAATACTGGGCTACCTATTTTCCCAAAGAACTGGTGCATGAGCATTTAGCTTTATTTATTTATTTACTTATTTATGTTTAGGGGACCTTGAGCATGTACCTGGGCCGGATTCATGTGAGAGCCTCCCTTCCGATTAATTATGGGCTTCTCTATTGGGCCTTCATCGATGGGCTGCATCTTATCAACAAGTGGAAAATGTGTTCCATATGAAAAATAGTATGAGCTACGTGCAGATGCGGGGCACTAAAGGATCGAACTGCAACGACTTCCAAAACATTGTGTTTGTTGTTCTAACAACACATTTATTCAACCAACAGATTTAAATATACTCTTGTTCGTACATTGAAAACAGCAAGAAAGAACTGTATCGGGATGCAATGTATAAAGAAGGTGATGTAAGAGTGAAGACGCAGCTCTCTCTTCCAAACCAAACATCAGCCATCATTACAAAAGGGCTACCAAAAAGAACAAGTGTATGCATCAAACTAAATAAAGATCCTACTACACCAAGTGTACGCATCTAACTAATCGGCTCGCTTAGACGTTACTATTTATTAAGCTGTGGAGATTGGCTAACGACTTGAACCAGATGGGTGCCTGACAGGGGAAACTCCATCCAGCAGGTCGAAGTCTGATACTTGCGACCCTCTCTCCTACTTTGGGCTGTAGAGCGTGGCAGCACATATCATGGTATGGTGCATGTAGAGACGCATGGTACGCTGTGTACACACAGTTTTGCCTGATGAACGAAACCGCGCTGCCATCATGATCCTTGCTGTCGGTTATCTCCTGGTTAATCGGATAATTCAGTCCGACAAACAGAGAGCGTGCACCAAGGCTACTTACCATCCTCCAGTCAAAAATTCCTGAAGGCCCTAAGAAGCTGCGATCCTGCTCAAAGACCTTGCAAAGGATCGTGGATGTATTCCGTGAAACAACACGCTCGGTATGTGCGAACGATCATCAATCTTTCTCGTAAATGTCGATCAAGCCAAGAACCACCTGCAATCGCCATGCTGCTTTTCTTTGAAAGGTTACGGGATTAGGAAGGGTAGGGATACCAAAGTGCCTACAACATCATATCAAGTTGAGTCAAATAAAAAGGGCTCTTGATTTAGTCAATCTTAAGAACAGCATGTTATGAGCATGAATATTTTTTCAAGAAATGTTGATGATAATATAAGCAAGCCATCATGATATCATTGGAAAGTAACATACCGTTGTAACAGCCGCTTGTAGCGATGATCGGAGTAGGCGGCAATAGGTCCAGCCATAGAAGGAGTCGACAACAGAAATGAAGCCCTTGTGTTCAATGGCATCAGAGAACCATGGAGGATGTATGATCCTGCGATGGACGTGCAGATTTATCCACTTACCGCATGATGACTGTCAGATAGGCGAGACCGCGGTTGAAGAACGCAATTGGCCTGAAGTCTTTATAATTCGCAGATCTTGTGGGCACTTGGCAGATTACAACCTTGAGCAAATCAAACTTGGTATCATGTTGGCTACTGTGAGACTCCGAGTATTCTGGGCCGTGGTGCCAAAGCAGTGCAGTGTTAATCGAAGGAAGAGGGATCAATCGCCGGGTGTGGACCTCCACGAGCATCCAGCTGCCGCGACCGTCGACGAGCACCATCCAAGACGTGTTCATGCCGACCCAGTACATACCGTTAATGTAGCTGAGGCTGACGGGGATCGGATCACAGTGAAGGGGGTTGATGCTCGCCACCCTACGATCGTTATGCTGCGTGACATGCTGTTTCTAAAGATCAGGCGGCATCAAGAAGCAAGGAGCTGGCTTAAAAAGCTCCGGCCTGAGGGCTTTGAGTAAACGGTACAGCCCCGACGAGCACGCGGCGAGCGGCATGCTATTGAGATTGTCCACACGCGAAACAATGAGCTTGATTACCTCTGTGGGGAGCGAATTCCAGCCACTCTTTCGTCGGACGCTGCTCGGTTCGGCCATTGTTAGTGCTTGGGTTTCGGACGAGGGGGGGAGGTGCCTTAGCGGGGATGGAAGCTTGGACGAGATTATGTGCGGACAAAGATGGAGAA
Organism: Aegilops bicornis; assembly: GCA_021605145.1. Taxonomy (NCBI): domain Eukaryota; kingdom Viridiplantae; phylum Streptophyta; class Magnoliopsida; order Poales; family Poaceae; genus Aegilops; species Aegilops bicornis. Next base: position 468,813,293 of record CM038670.1, on the reverse strand, counting down.
GCGAATATGTGCATGGGAAGTGGTCGGTGATGATGACTACTGACGCCGCTTGACTTACGAGACACATACCAGCAGCGTGAGGGTCATATCAATGCGGACAACTTGCTTGAGTGATCATAATACTTTGGTACTCCCTATAGTACCTACTACAGTACTATGCCGTAGCTTGCTAGAGTAGAGTAGTAGAGTAGGACTCTGCTCTACTACTAGCACCGGAGGAGTAGTATATTCTAATCTAAAATAGTTACAAACTTCAATGCCCGAGCATGGAACGACTACGAACCATGCTCAAAGACCGTGTCTACATGGTGTTTGGACTTATATGAAAAAAAAGCAAGATGCCCGTGCATTGCACGACACACCATCATCACCAACTCGGTTTTTTTCTACTCCTACTCCTATAGAAGACCCAGTTGGTGATGATGGAGGCGAGGAGGCGTGTTCAGCCGGGCGTGCAGCGGACGGCGCAGCACTATTAGATTTGTTATAAAAAGCAAAGAAGAGTAGTAGAGATAGAGACATAGGAAGGAGCACGAGGTTGTGGGAGATAAGGATGAAAGGGGCAAGGCCTTATCTGTAAATGTGGAGAGAGGTGCGGGTATCTTTTGTAAAATTTTCATAGTTGGCTTTCTATCCGTCAGATATAGATCGGACGGTCTATATTACAAGATGGCAGGCATACTGTCGTGGTTTTGTCACGGCAGATGTCCTCGTGAAAGGAATTAGTCGTGGGGCCATCGCTACGGGTTAACTTGAAGGGGTTAAAGCGGACGCAAGGACACAAGAGTTATACTAGTTCGGCCCCTTCGATGAAGGTAAAAGCCTACGTCTAGTTGTGATGGGATTGATGTGGTCTCGACGACTAGCGAGCAAATAAGCTTCGCCTAGGCCTCGAGTTGTTGTTGTCTGTCCTTGAACCGCCCCGGGTCGTCCCCTTATATACACGGGTGACGCCCGTCGGTTCAGATAGTCCCAATCTCCGGTTCATACTCGTATCCGGGTTGGTCTCTCTCTATTCCTAACTTCCAATACAAGTTTACATACCAGTCCGGTTTACGGTTACAGGTTCTAAACCGACTACAGGCCTTGGGCCCTTACTTTCATGCTTGGGCTTTTACACCGTTGAACTACTGATGAAGTTAACCCGGCCCAGATAGGCCGGTTTACGCCCAGTAGTAATATCCCCAACATTAGGCCCCAGATTGATTTGAACAGGTTCATGTCAATCCTTGATAAAAAATCTTCAACTTCAACATCTTCTTGTAATTGTTGAACCGCCGTGATGTCCCCTTCTCTGGTTGCTGTAAACCGCCGTATTGACTTCTCCTGTGAGTTTGTGTAAACCGCCGTAACGTCATCTTCAGAGCACCGCAACGGTCCGTCATGACATCATCTCTGCATAAAAAGGATCAAAAAGATTCCCTTCTCATTAATGATTATCTCGAAAATCGAGAAGGCCAGCGCGCCCCATCGGCCGCTTGTGACGCCTTTGATTCTCGCTACCGCCTTTTACTCTTTCCCTTATAAATAAAGCCCGAGGGCCCCCTTTTCTTCCTCTTCTGCATCTTCTTCTTCCTCGCGACGACCTCAGCTCTGAAGCTCCGCCACCGTCCGCGACCTTCGAAAACTGCACCAACCAAGGCCGCTGGATCAACCTGAGTTAGATTAGAGACTCATCGCCCCCCTCCGCCGTAATCTGCAGCGGTAAACTTCTTCTGTTCTTTGTCCTTAGATCTGCATTAAGTTTTTGCAAGCTCATCCGCACAGTCCTCCATTTTTCCTCTTCTTCCTACCTTCTGCCGTGGTAGTTTTAATCCAAAAACGGTATAGATCTCCTGCGGTAGTCATTCCACATACTAGAAGCCCTTCCTTTTCTTCTGGTAGAGTATACATCCTTCTCAGTTTTTCTTGAACGCCTTTTAAAGAACGCAGTAAAAACTGCTTTATAGATGTGCGGTAGATCCAAATAGATTTGAACATTGTGTGAAACCTGTTTCGGTCAACACTTAGCAGAAATCTTGAATCTGGGCCTTTCTGCCTATGGGCGGTTTAATCCTTGATAGCCAATCCGCCATATGTCATTAGCCCTCTCTTAAACCGCCAACTGTACCTTGCATTGTAATTTCACCAGTTTAATACTGAATTTTTCACTTACAAACCGTAGACAGTGAACCGGCACCTGTTTGATTTTCTTTCAGCTCCCTCCTTTCAGAATTGCGAAACAATTTTCTTCTTGCAATTGGGTTCCGTCCCGGATCACGGAAACACAGCTCAATCTGGCTACGCCACCACCGGGCGCTTTAGCCTCAAAAAATGTTCTCCACTGGCGAGTTCCGGAATCGGAATGTCTGCCTGAACCTCAAGAAGGAGAGGTGATTGTTTTTATGCAACACCTAGACCGGGGATTCAGCCCGCCCGGATCAAAATTTTTCCAGGATGTCCTCAGAAGCTTCCAACTCCATCCACAAGATATTGGTCCGAACTCTGTGTCCAATATATGCAACTTTCAAGTATTCTGCGAAGTCTATCTTCAAGAAGAACCAACCGTGGAGTTATTCCGAGATTTCTTTCATTTGAACCGCCCGTCTGAGTTCTCGACGGTCCTAACACAGAACTTGGTGGCGTTTCAATCCAAAAAAGGAAAGAAGTGGACTTCCCTCACGCCAAACATCATAGCCATCCTAAAGATTGGAATCAAACCTGGTTCTATTGTCGAACACTGCTCCTAACGGAGAAAATCCCTTGCCGGGTTATCGCCCTCACCGCTTAGCAACAACCACCCATTGCCTTTGCGCTTGACCGCCATGAACGGAAGAACTTTGCACCTCAAATTACCAAGCTCCGGGCTCTGATGGCCAACGGTTTAACTGGTATTGACCTTGTCCGCTGCTGGGTTTCTTGGGGCATCTTGCCATTAAGCCGCCGCCCCGGATTGATGCACGAATACACTGGTGACGTCAAAGATCCTCAACGACATCACGAGCTATCAATAACTGAGCTTGAAGTTACCGAAATAGTGAAGAAAATGCTCGATGAACCGATCTCCGCATGCAACCAAACCGGGTTGGCCCCGTTCTGCGTCTCCAACAAACCGCCCGCGGTAAGGTTCCTCTCATTGCTCTACTGACTTTGATTCCATATTGATTGTATTAATCCCTCTGTATTAATTCTCAGTCCAACAACTCCTTTTGGAAACGAACTAAACCGGCCCGGGTTCCTCGTGTAAAGACCAAGACCACCAAGAAAGCTAGCAACAGGAAAACCGCCGAGTCTTCTGAACCGCCAGAAGATGAAGAATCAGATGCTGAGGTAGAGCTTGACTCACTTGATTCTTTTTTCATTCATTTTACTGACAGTTACAATTCGTGATGACGCCGAGGCCAGCCATGCGTAACTCGTTGAGGTAATCCTTCTTTCTTCTGATTCTGATCTTGTACCGGTTAAAAGAATTCGCCGCACAGTCCGGAAAGCGAAACAATCTCACTCTTGTGCTCATTTGAATCCAAAACTTTCTTTGAATACACAGCAAACTGAAGAACGCCGTACGACCCGGCATAGCGGTCAACAAATTACGTCGTCCGGTTTAGCTGACACACCAACCCGGAAACATCGTCCAGAGGTGACTTGTTCTCCTGAAAAGCGTCATCCTTTGAAAGGTTTCTTGCGATGCCCTCTCAATCCGTCTGACCTGAATTACCAGGCTTCTTCCAACTCGTCTAGCGGTTCATCAACCACTCAGCTGCCTCCTCTCAAAGTTGTTGCTGGGTAAGTATATTACTCTTTAATTTGTTCCTTGTATTTGTCGGTTTATCATATTCTAACCCTTGATGTTGTAGCACCAAGGCTCGACTTAGTAAAAGGCCAAGACCCTCGACCCTCATCAGGATGTTGATCCGGAGAAAACTCCAGAGCATCATGGTGAAAATCCCGAAGTTGCTAAAGACAACTCTGCTGGGGAAAATCAAGATGCCAATGCTAATCCGCCAGAGGTTGAACCGTATGTCCAAGTTGAGACTTCACATCCTCCTGCTCCTCCGAGTCCTACAGCAGAACAACGGGACTCAACTGCTGATCCGCTAAGCCCGGGTATGAAAGCGCCAAGCCCAGTTGAAAATGCTAATCCGGCCAGCCCGACCAAAGATGATGATGTCGTAGTTACGGGCAATCAAGATATACCGCCCCTGGCAATCCGTTTGCTCTATCAAAGCACAGTGCCAAGGAAGAATTTACTGCCATGAGCAAAGGGAAGGAGAAAACTGATCTGTCAGCTTATAACAATTTCTCTGCCCAAGACCTTCATTCTGCCTTCCTGAACCGGCTCTACACAAGCCGTGATTTTGAAGCCGGTTTAGTAAATCTTATGAAGGAACGATATGAGGTAAACAGTTGTGCCTTTCTCTTGTACCTTCATTGCATAGTAGCCCCCAAGGGCCTGTTTGTAATCTTCTTTCAAACCGGGACTTGATATAGAACTAAATACTTTCAGAATCCACTGTTGTAGCCCCCAAGGGCCGGTTCAACTTAGTATAGTTAAACCGGGACTAAACATAAAACTCAATGCTTCAGAATTCACTGATGTATCCCCCAAGGGCCGGTTCAACTTAGGATAGTTAAACCGGGACTGTAATTTATATCGCCGCATCGTAACATGTTCGAGCAAATAACCATTAGCCCCAAGTGCCAAGTTGAATACACGCATTGAGCTTGGGACTTTGTGATTTTATTGGCAGATGAAGATCAAATATCGTTAGCCCCAAGTGCCAAGTGTATGACTGGTTATGCGCTTGGGACTTGTAATGAAGATATTAACATGCTCCCTTTTTGTTGCAAGAGTGAGATACGCCAACAAACCTCACAAATCAATGATCTTCAAGAAAATCTGAAATCTCAACAAGCGAAACCTCCAAGGCCAAGGATGAGCTGAAACCGCCTTGACTACCATGGAGCAGCTCAAGGAGTGGTTTAAGTCCGTAGCGGCCAACTGGGATCTTGAAAAGGCGGGCTTGCTAAAATGGGCGGAAGATGTCAAGCAACTATTAAACCGGTGACGGAAGAGCTCATCGGATTAAAGCGCCAAATCAATGCCATGACCTCTCGCAATATTTGGTAAGCAATGTTTCACCAAGGTTGTGATGAATATTCCGTTTGAAATTTCCTCCGGTTTAACCTGAACTTTCTTAAACCGGTATAGGTAGGCGCATTGCTCATCACGGGCTCGACATGCGGAAGAAACTCAAGGCAGCCAGATACGCTTAATTGAACAACTGTATACCGGCACCCAAATGAAAGTTATTTGCGCCACTTCTTACGATAATGCCACTCCGACATTGATCAAGGACACACTAGACCGGCTATCTATGATACCAGCACAGATAGAAGAATTGAAACGATCCGCTGCCCGGGCTGGCAACTTATTGGCACTAACTCGCGCCAAAGCATGGATAGCTGACCTTGATCCGGCTGACATAGCCAAAGGCTTCCCAGGTTTCAAGAAAATGGCGAAGTATTTGATAATGATGCTCTCAAACGGGTAACAAGGGAGATGCGTCCTCTAGCGAGTCAACTGGCAGAAGAGGCCAACCTGACAGTTCACCGCTCCTTCTACAACGCGAACAACAGACGGGTTGAAGCTATTATTCCGGAAGTGCAGAACCTTGTTCCACCAACCCGTAAGCACACTTACGCCCCTGACGTTGATCCGGCTGAGCTTATAAGTGAAGAGGCTGTCTTTCAGGCTTTAACCCGGATTGACTGGACCACCAATGACTTTCGGCCATTGGATGGTGAGGAGGAAGAAGTTGAACCGACGCCAAACGACCCATCTTCTTCACGTCAACCCGGCAATGAAGCTTAATCCGTCAAGCCGGTTGATGCATCAGAAACTGCCCGTTATGAAGCAATTCGAAATTTTGGGCCTCTGAATGCCTTGTAATAGGATCCAACACTTTTGTTTTTAATATGCCTTCATGCAATGGTGCTGACACCTTTGATTGAATGATCGAAACCTTCAATTTATATTGCCAGCAGTCACAAAATCTTAAACTGCCACGGCGGTTTGTGCCGCCAGCCGGTTTGTGACATTCATATATATATATGAAATGAAATATTGAGGTATATAATCAAAATTTGTGATACAAAATACCTGCCATCGCTGGGCATGAAGTTGGCTTAGCCATTCTTGAAGCGGAGGTTGTATAAACCATTACCGTCAAAGGAGAAAATAGCTCCTGTGTTTATAATGCCGGTTTACCATGTAAACCGTGCCGGATCATGACAAGCCCCCTGTTACTCCATAATGGGATGTTAACAGAAAAAGTCAAACCGGAAGAATTATCTCCGGCTTAAAATGGATCGAATTCCGTCAATTGACAGTTTGAACCGGTTTAAAAATGTTATCGGTTTAAGAAACGCAACAAAATCAAATAACAGTTATGAAAAAATATGGAAGCAAAGGTAATGATGAAACCGTTTGCAAAAAGAGGCTTTACTGAACCGATCAGATGGTGTTACCATGGTCGGACACGACCAAGCTCCCAATAAGGTGTAGCCATGGTTCAAGTCAGCCAGGTCCCCAACTGAAACCGTGGCATTATGCCGATCAAGTGGCGTGGCAATGGTTCGGGTTTGACCAAGCCCCCAAGTGATTCTATGGCCTTAGGCCGATCAAGAGGCGTGACTGGTTCAGACTTGACCATGTCCCCAAGTGATCTGGTGGCTCTCGCCTATCAAAAGGTGTTGCATTGGTTCGGACACGACCAAGCCCCCAAGTGATATCATAAAGCTTTTGAAAAGCAAACTCAGGGGGTAAACCGGAGGCCGGTTTAAAACAGAACAACTCCATGTAACCACGCATGATGTAACAGAACAGATACCCCGCTTTAGCTGAGGCTCCGTTTTATTACTTTATTCATAATATATACACTGTCATAATATGTACATGAGTAGAGCCGATGGCTCAAGTATAATAAGGCCGAAGATGAGCTATGTTCCAAGGCCGGTTGGTCTCCTCCTCTGACGTGCGTGAGTCTTTATGCTCTCGAATATCGATCAGATAGTACGACCCGTTGTGCAGATTCTTGCTGACCACGAAAGGTCCCTCCCAAGGTGGGGATAACTTGTGCATATCCGTCTGGTCTTGGATGAGCCGAAGCACCAAATCTCCTTCTTGAAAGGTTCGGTTACGACCGGCGACTATGGTAACGACGAAGATCCTGTTGGTAAATCGCCGAGTGGGCAGCTGCTATATCATGCTCCTCATCCAACCGGTCCAAAGCGTCTTGCCGTGCCGTCTTGTTTTCCGCTTCAACATAAGCTGCCACACGAGGTGAGTCATGACGGATGTCACTGGGGAGAACCGCCTCCGCTCCATAGACCATAAAAAACGGTGTTTATCCTGTGGATCTGTTGGGCGTAGTGTTGATACTCCATAACACAGATGGTAGCTCTTCTACCCAACAACCCGGTGTCCTCTGCAAAGGGACCATAAGCCGAGGCTTGATGCCTCTCAAGATCTCTTGATTAGCCCTTTCCGCTTGACCATTGGACTGTGGGTGAGCTACTGAAGAAACGTCAAGCCGGATGTGCTCACGTTCGCAGAACTCCTTCATGGCACCTTTGGACAAATTGGTACCATTATCTGTGATGATACTGTGTGGAAAGCCAAACCGGAAAATCACCTTTTGGATGAACCGAACCGCCGTGGCTGCGTCACACTTGCTAACAGGTTCTGCCTCTACCCATTTTGTAAACTTGTCGACCGCCACCAAAGAGGGTGGGTCTTCTTGTCCTTGGACCTTTGAAAGGCCCAACCATATCCAGCCCCCAGGTTGCAAACGGCCAAGTAATTTGAATCATCCTCAATTCTTGGGCCGGTACATGAGCACGTCTGGAAAACTTTTGGCAACCATCACATCGTCTGACCAGATCTTCCGCATCAACATGAGCAGTCAACCAATAGAAACCGTATGAACGCTTTAGCCACCAAGGATTTTGAACCGCGTGGTGACCACAATCTCCTTCGTGGATCTCACGCAATATTTCACAGCCTTCCTCGTGGGACACACAGTGTTGAAACGCATACGACACGCTGCAATGATGCAATTCGCCATTAACAATGGTCATAGACTTAGATCGCGGACTATCTGCCGGGCCAACGCCTCATCTTACGTAACTCGCCCGGTTCATGTACGCCAAGATAAGGAAGGCCCAATCCGGAGTGACGTGAAGAGCTGCCACCAATTGAGCCTCCGGATCAGGAATAGCCAAATCCGCTTCACCAGGGAGCTTGACCGACGGGTTGTGCAAAGACGCCCGTAAAAAACATTGGGCGGGACCGGTTTACGTTGAGAGCCCAACCGGCTTAAAGCGTCCGCCGCTTCATTCTTCCGACGGTCCACGTGGTCCACCTGATAGCCCTTGAAGTGTCCTGCAACGATATCCACCTCACGACGATATGCAGCCATGAGTGGGTCCTTTGAATCCCAAGTGCCAGACACCTGTTGAGCCACTAGGTCCGAGTCACCGAAGCACTTAACCCGGCTTAAATTCATCTCCTTAGCCATCCGGAGACCATGAAGCAAGGCTTCATACTCAGCTGCATTATTAGTACAAGGGAACATTAAGCGGAGAATGTAATGTAACTTGTCACCTCGTGGGGAAGTTAATACGACTCCAGCCCCGAGCCCTCCAATTGCTCGGATCCGTCAAAATGGATGGTCCAATATGTGTGATCCGACTTTTCTTCGGTGCTTGCAACTCCGTCCAATCATTAATGAAATCTACAAGTGCTTGAGACTTCACCGCCGTCCGAGGCACGCATTTGAATCATCATGCGCCCAAGCTCTATAGCCCACTTGGCAATCCGCCGCCGATCGCTTCGGTTCTTTATGATATCGCCTAAGGGAGCAGAACTGACCACTGTGATGGGGTGCCCTTGGAAATACTGCTTCAGCTTCCGGCTTGCCATAAAAACTCCATATACCAGCTTCTGCCAATGCGGATACCTTTGCTTAGATTCGATAAGTACCTCACTGATATAATAAACCGGACGTTGAACCGGATGCTCCTTCCCTGCCTCCTTCCGCTCCACCACAATGGCCACGCTGACCGCCCTGGCGTTAGCAGCAACATATAGCAGAAGCGGCTCCTTGTCAATGCGAGCGGCGATCACAGGCGGTTGGCTAATTGCCACTTTAAGTCCTCCAACGCTTCATCGGCGGCTGGACTCTGCATAAACCGATTCGTCTTTTTTCAAAGATTCGGTACAAAGGGATGGCCTTCTCTCCGAGGCGGCTGATAAACCGGCTCAGCGCGGCAATCCGGCCCGCCAAACGCTGGACATCGTTAATACACTTCGGTTTAGCCAGGGAGGTAATAGCCGTAATCTTCTCCGGATTAGCTTCAATTCCCCTGTTGGACACGAGAAAACCCAATAACTTACCTGCCGGGACACCAAAGACACATTTGGCCGGGTTGAGCATCATCTTGTAAACCCGCAGGTTGTCAAAGGTTTCCTTCAAATCGTCAATCAGTGTCTCCTTCTCCCTTGACTTGACCACAATATCATCGACATAAGCGTGCACATTACGGCCGATCTGTTTATGCAGGCCATTCTGTACACAATGTTGATAAGTTGCTTGGGCGCTCTTGAGCCCAAAAGGCATAGATACATAGCAGAAGGCTCCAAAGGGAGTGATAAACGCTGTCTTCTCCTGGTCCTTAACTGCCATCTTGATCTGATGATACCCGAATACGCATCCAAAAAGCTCAAGCGCCACAACCCGCAGAGCATCAATTATCCGTCAATGCGGGGATGGCAAAAGGATCTGCCGGACAAGCCTTTGTTAAGATCTGTAATCCACACACATGCGCCAAGTGCCGTTTTTCTTAAGAACCAGCACCGGATTAGCAAGCCACTCTGGATGGAAGACGTCAACGATAAAACCAGCTGCTAAGAGCCTGGCCATCTCCTCTCCAATGGCCTTGCGCCTTTCTTCGTTAAACAGGCGGAGAAACTGCTTCACCGGTTTGTACTTGGGATCCACATTAAGAGTGTGCTCAGCGAGTTGCCTCGGTACACCTGGCATGTCAGAAGGCTTCCATGCAAAAATGTCCCGATTCTCACGGATGAACTCGATGAGCGCGCTTTCCTATTTCAGATCCAAGTTGGCACCGATCTTTGAACTGCTTGGACGAATCGCCAGGCACGAAGTCAACAAGCTTAGTCTCAGCTGCCGATTTGAATTTCAGGGCCGGATCATGCTTTGTAGTTGGCTTCTTCAATGGAGTCATGTCCGCCGGATCAACATTGTCCCTATAATACTTCAGCTCCTCGGTGGCACAAACCGACTCTGCGTAAGCCGCATCACCATCCTCACATTCCAAAGTGATCTTGCGGCTCCCATGAACCGTTATTATCCCCTTGTGACCCAGCATCTTGAGCTGCAAATAGATATAACAAGGCCGTGCCATGAACTTGGCATATGCCGGCCGCCCGAACAGGGCATGATATGGACTTTGGATTTTTACCACTTCAAACGTCAATGTTTCCGATCTGGAGTCATATTCATCACCAAAGGCCACTTCCAGAGCTATTTTACCAACAGGATATGCTGAATTGCCAGGTACCACACCATGGAACACTGTATTGGACGGTTTGAGATGTTTATCCGTTAGCCCCATACGACGGAAGGTCTCATAGTACAGGATGTTAATGCTACTCCCTCCATCCATGAGTACCTTGGTGAACTTATAACATCCCACCGAGGTGCCACCACTGGCTAATGACCCGGATTATTGTCGACCGGGAGGATGATCCTCTCTACTCCATATAATGGGCTGCTCCGACCAGCGTAGGGTAATGGGGCACGGCGGTTCAACAAAGATTGATCGCCCGCTCGAAGCTTCCGGTCTCGCTTGTCTAAGCTGGTGGTGAAGACATGCTATTGCCCACTATTCAACTGCTTTGGGTTGCTCTGATAACCCGACTGTTGCTGCTGCTGGTTGTAACCACCTTGGCTATTCTGATTGTTCTGATTGTTATGTCCGCCAGGATTACCATTAAATCCTGAACCGGAATTTCCTCCACCGTAACCTGGCCCGGATCCTGAACCGCCGCTAGAACCGTGATCATACCGGAAAGCATTAGAACTCTTGAACTCCTGCATAATGTAGCAATCTTTCCAGAGGTGGTTTGCTTGCGTCTCTTTCGTCCCATGCTTCGGACAGGGTTGATTCAATAGATAGTTCAAGCGCTCCGGATTGGGATTAGGCGCTCCACTTTGATTCGGCTGTTTACCCTTGCGCCGCTGGCCCTTGTCCTGCGCGTTGGTGTTAGCTACGAAGTCCATGTTGTCATTCGCTTTACGCTTGCCTCCGCCACCATTACCTGCCGAGTGATGTTGCTGGCCCTTGGAGTTGTTGTTCTTCCTTCCCTTCCCTGCCTCGTCATCGTCAGACTCGGGATCCTTGGTACTATCAGAATCAGCATACTTCACTAAAGCGCCCATGAGAGTGCCCATGTCATTACAAAATCGCTTCTTGCGCCCCAACTTCAATTTTAAAAGCTTAAACCGACAGTTGCCTCCGTGGTTAAGATTGCAGTCAGGCGTTGATCCGTCCGACGAGTGCAAGATTTCAAACGCGGCGTACTCCAATGGGTTGTTGACTCCTTCCCGGACACAAGCCGCCAAGTCCACTACGGACAAGGGTTGTTTACAGGTATCTTTGAAATTCTGGATAAACCGGGTCCGCAACTGGGCCCATGAATTGATAGAATTGGGTGGCAAGCTCTTCAACCAAGTACGGGCCGTGCCTTCGAGCATCATGGTGAAGTACTTTGCACACGCCGACCTCATCCACATCCAAAGCATCTCCATGGCCATCTCATAACTTTCTATCCATGCTTCGAGCTAAATCGGCAAAGGTAATTTGGCACCTTGCACGGACCCTTGAAGTCTTTGGGCAAGCGCACATTGCGTAAAGCGGGGACGAGGCAAGGCACCCCAAAGAGCTAGAGGTAACCCTAGGCTCGACCGAGATGGTCGGACGAACCGGCGTAAGCTGATAAGCCTGATGTTGTGCTGCTAACTCGGCCTCCCTGCACGCTCGGGCCCGGTCCACCACCTCCTTGGCGTTATCGACGCCACCTGCCAGGTTGTTGCCACGGGGCACACCACGCTGTGCATTACTTGATACGGCCGGTTCATCCACGCGCCTGCTATAGCTCCGGCTTGGGCGGGGGGTAGAGTGGATCCGGTCGCGGTACGTAATACGCTTCTGTTGGACCAAAGCTGTCCTAAAGAGCTCCTTGACCCGGCGCCTCTACCGCCTGTGGTGAATCACCTTCAATTGGAATAGCCTCCACCGTGCCGCAGCTGCAACAAGGTTATCCATCGGGTTGGAGTAGTGACCCGAGGTGTTTGCACAGCTCGAGGCGCCGGGCGTTATGGCGAGGTAGATCTATTAAGCGGAGGTGGACCGGCGCGCCCGTCCCGGGTGCTTCCGCCCGGTTTACCACCGGCGGATTTCTGGTTCCCGCTCCGGGGGTGTTGAAGAGGTCTCTTCCTTAGAAAACTGAAGGAAAACGGGATCTGTATTTCCTCTTCATGACTTCATGTGACGCGTTCTGATCCAACATGAGCCTATAAGCTGCGCATCTAAAGCGCCCGCTTCGCCATCATCCTGGCGTCTGCAGCTGCTAGATCCGCTTTAGCCTGAGTGATTTGTTCCTTCACTTTCGCAATCTCCGCGTTATGAGCGTCCTGATCCACCGGGTTAACCTCTGCCATGAGCGCAGCCAATGCATCGAATAGATCTGATAAAACTTGAGCCGACGGGCGCACAGGGCCTCCTGCCCAGGGAGCCGTCGCCGCTGTTGAACCGGCAATCATTGCCGCAGCGGTCGAAGAGTGAAGCACTGCTTGTGTACCGGCCATGAATATTCCAACCCGGTTGGGCAGATCGGAGGGGTCCGGAATACTGTCACCATCGGAACAGCCCCCAATCCGGCCATCTTGTAGCTGATATAGAGATTCAGTTTCTCTGGTTGACGACTCGTCGTCGGGGTAGACGACGGTCTCGCCACGGACTCTGATCCGTCCTCATAACTTCCTTCGTGGATGACTCCCACAAAGGCACGCTTCACGGCCGGTTTAACTCGGGCAGATCTCAGACGCCGAGCCGTCTCGACGAGGTCGGTGCGTATGTCCGGCTCAGCCCTGGTTCACCAATCTTGCCGATGAAAACGTGTATGCCACCAAAGGGGACCCGCACCAGACTCAATCAAGCCGGCCTCGGGGCCCCAGCCCGCATCGTCGATGTAGAGCTTGCCGCGACGACTCTTAGTCATCCGGCCCACAGCATAGCCTTCGAGTCCTTCGAACTTGCCCTCCAAGATCATCAAACCATCGTGCGACAGCCCCACGGTGGGCGCCAACTGTCGTGGTTTTGTCACGGCAGATGTCCTCGTGAAAGGACTTAGTCGTGGGGCCATCGCTACGGGTTAACTTGAAGGGGTTAAAGCGGACGCAAGGACACAAGAGTTATACTAGTTCGGCCCCTTCGATGAAGGTAAAAGCCTACGTCTAGTTGTGATGGGATTGATGTGGTCTCGATGACTAGGGAGCAAATAAGCTTCGCCTAGGCCTCGAAGTTGTTGTTGTTCCGCCCTGAACCGCCCGGTCGCCCCTTTATATACACGGGTGACGCCTGGCCGCTTCAGCTAGTCCCAATCTCCGGTTCATACTGTGATCCGGGTTGGTCTCTCTATTCCTAACTTACAATACAAGTTTACATACCAGGTCGGTTTACGGCCATGTGTTCTAAACCGACAACAGGCCTTGGGCCCTTACTTTCATGCTTGGGATTTTACACCGTTGAACTACTGATGAAGTTAACCCGGCCCAGATAGGCCGGTTTACGCCCAGTAGTAATATCCCCAACACATACAATCATCACCAACTCGGTTTTCTATAGGAGTAGATATTGTCGGCGTTCTGGGAACGGGGGTCCCTAGACTTGCCTGCCTGCGGCCTGCGGCGTGGCTCAAAGGAGGCCCAGGACAGCGCATCTTCATCAACACAAGCTCAAGACCCTCACGAGGGGCCAGATTGCGGGGCGACCAGTGAGCTTCCTCGTGCACGACCTCGCCAGGTTGGCTCATGAGGAGGCCGAAGTTCAAGGCAGGGTACCTCGCGAGGTGCCCATGACGCAAGCCATGACGCACCAAGGGCGCTGGTCGGGCTCCAGCCAGCCAGGCCCCTCCTTTCCTCTTTGGTGCAAAGGGAGCAAGCGCAGTAAGAGCATCAAGCAAAGGCATCCGTTTGGTGCAACAAGACCAAGACCAGCCCCAACGGCTGGAAGGAGTCATCGTGGAGCCCAAGCAAAGGCGTCATCACCAGAGCCTTTGGCAAAGCGAGGACCAACTTTAGTCAGGATAAGTGTACCCGCTGTTCCCCTTCAAAATGGCCAATTGTTGGCGCCCTTCCCGCTCAATATTTGGGAAGAGGCCCAGGGCCTTCATCTATATAAGTAGAGCTAGCCACCATAATAGAGAGGGTGGGCATTTGGAATCCAGAGAGAGAGACAGAGACCCGATCCTCAAGCTAGAGCGACGGAACACCACTTAGCAGTTCATCACACCCACCAAGAACAGACCCTCGCGAGGCTGTTCTTCCTCAGCATCGTTTCTTCATCAGCCCAAGAGGCAATCCACCACACCACAAACTAGAGTAGGGTATTACACCACAACGGTGGCCCGAACTAGTATAAATCTCGTGTCTCTTGTGCTGTTCTGTTTAGTAGTTTAGGTCCCTGCGATTCGGCGAAGTGCGAGATGGTGGAGGGTTGGATCTCCGCGCGCACCCCAGAGTTCGAACCTTAAGGGTCTGCCTGAACCCGAAATCCGACAGATATATATAGATATAGATAGATAGAGACTAGGGAGTACTAGTAAGGACACCATCTACGGCTTTGTGTGCTACTCCTGCGCTCGATTCGGCGGCCGCAACGTCCCCTATAGCCACCCCTCCTACTCTCCATTCGGCGGGCGCTGTTGAAATCTGGGGAGTGCAGTCTCACGATCACGGCAGCCACGACTTCACCGACGCATTTACGACTTCTTCCCCGACCTCGGCAACCTCTTCCTCAACGACATGGGCGACAACCTCAACGCCAACGGTGCTTCTCCCGTTGCACCGTATGTGTTTCTGTCCTTCCTGTTCAAAATCATGGTAGAATTCATGTTTCTACTCTGTATCCTACTACTATGCTAGTCCACATGATTAGTTTCATCTCTATTATAGCCTTCATGATTTATTTTTTGCTTATTCGGATTAAATCTCGTAGTAACTTGCTCATATATTCAATCGGCGCAACGCCCCTATAGCCACTCCCGCTTTCATCGACGGCCTCGGTCGATGCCTCCAAGGAGCCCTTCGTCCCATCGCTATGAGTGCCCGATGCCATTTTGTGGCTCGCCGCGGACATGGTGCATCACCTCACGGATGCGTGCAGCGATCCATCTTTGGCCCTTGGCGGAGAACATCAAGTACGACACGTGCTACCGATTCACCATGCTGGAGTCAGCTGGAGGATCACCGCCGCTGCTAGTCTCGGAGGAGGACGGCAGCGTCTTCCTCTTGATCGTGGGCACCGGAGAGGCTCGCAGAGCCGTCAGCCTGCCTCTATAATGTGTGTCAGGGCGCTGCCACCGACGATTAATCGACACGAGGCAGATGTATGGTGCGTGGTCATCGCATTACTACCCTCCGGGTCACGTGGGCGGCGACACCGGCCTCATCTGGACGGACTTGGACTCGGGAGCTGGGACTATCCCGCCAATGTGGACATGGAAAACCCATGGCATCCTTTACTACCGACGCTGTGCACGGGGACTCCAAGGAGGTTCACCTGGACATACGCATTATCAAGTGCACTTAGAAAACATGTAGTGTGTGTGTGGGCGCTTATGGCCCATGTCTTTGCCGCTTTTGATTCTGTAAGCTTGTCGTTAAACTTGAGTGGCTTTCGCCGTAGTCCTTCCTTTGAACTGCTCCTCTCTGAGCTGATGTAAGACACTTTGGGTTTCATTTGATAATGGAACCGGGAGGAGCCTCCTGTTCTTCTAAAAAATTACGCATTATCAAGTTAAATGTTGATCATTAGTTTTGCTCAATGTAATCCGTTGTCTAAGCATGTCGAGATTTCCATGCAGGATCTTGCTCTATTGGAGTATCGCGCATGAATAAAAGTGTATCCGTTTATGGTTTAGTCTAGAATCTTCCATGTATGGATTTTTACTACAGTACTGGTGAAAGACTTACGATGAACCATTTCTTACATCTCCTCTGCCCCCTTGCAAGTCATCCTGATTTAATCCGTCCGTCTAGGTGTATAAGGGCATGGTTAATATTACTTAATAGTATAGCCAACTGTTGACTATGAGAAAGTACCATAGTAGAGAGGGTGGGCATTTGGAATCCAGAGAGAGAGATAGAGACCCGATCCTCAAGATAGAGCGACGGAACACCACCTAGCAGTTCATCACACCCACCAAGAACAGACCCTCGCGAGGCTGTTCTTCCTCAGATCGTTTCTTCATCAGCCCAAGAGGCAATCCACCACACCACAAACTAGAGTAGGGTATTACACCACAACGGTGGCCCGAACTAGTATAAATCTCGTGTCTCTTGTGCTGCTCGTTGAGTAGTTTACGCCCCACGATTCGCCGGCGCGTAGACGGTGGAGGGTTGATCTCCGCGCGCACCCCGTAGAAGTTCGAACCTTTAAGGGTCTGCCGGAACCCGAAATCCGGCATTTGGCGCGCTGTAGGGGTGCGCCGAATCGCCTTTTGTCGCCTCGTTCTTCCCCGACCACCGCATAACCATGTCCGACGCTTGCCGGGCCCGCGCTGAAGCGCCGAGCCGCCCTTCGCCTCCCATGTCGCCAGATGGCTTCTGCCGGCGGGCGCCCTCGCTGTTTCGTCACTCGCTCTAACGCCGCCACCGCCCGGCGGGGAACAAGCAAAGCAAGCGTCGCCCCAGCACCTGCCCATGAGGCGCGACGGCCGCATCTACCACGCCTTTCGCTCACCCCTGCTGGTTCGTCACGCGCTTCGCTGCTGTGGAGGCCCGAGCTGCACTCATTGTGGCTAACGTGCTCCTGCGCTTACCGCTTGCCGACGACGTTTACGAAGAATAGCTCGACCGAAGTCGCCGAGCTCGTCTGGCTGCAGGAGGCGACTTCGCCGTCCGTCTCGTTGCCCCGCACTTCCGCCCAGCTGGCGATGAAGCTCCCGGCGCCTCGGCCACCTCCTCCTCAAGACGGCGCCTGCCCCAAGGCGCTGCGGTCCTCGGCGGAACCTGCTCCGCCAGGTGCAGCAGCCAAGAGCAGAGCTGCCAAGAAGTTCCTCGCCAAGAAGAAGCTGCCCAGCGGTCCCCGCCTCCAAAGACGCTAAGACCTGCGCTGCCCCTCAGCGCGGTGCAGGAGGCCCACAAGACCAAGCCCTCTGTCTGCCCGAGGCCCCGGGCGGCCACGGCGGGCTGCCGCGCTTTCACCTCCGGGAAGGCGCAGCGTCAAGGTGCGGCTCCGCCAAGTTCAAGCTGCAGACCTGCCTCCACGCCACGCTCAAGACGGCTGACCCTTACGGAGTTCCTCCAGCTTTCACGAGCTGGGCATTGAGGCTGCCAACGGGATGAAAAGGTCATGGCAAACTGGTTTCCCATGGCGCCAAGGACGGGCCCGCGACGTGGCTCCGAACCTGGCCCTGTGCACGATCTCTTCCTGGGCCGAGATGCGCACTCCGCTTCATCGCCAACTTCCGTGGTACTTCGCGATCGCCACCCGCCGTGAGCGACATGCGCCGAATCAAGCAGCAGCTGTGGAGACCTCGCAAAGTACATCCAGCCGCTTCAACAACGCTACGCCTCAAGATCCCTGTGGTAACGGAGGAGGCCATCATCTTCGCCTTCTCCGACGCGCAAGGCGCGACGTCAAGATGAAGGAGGAGCCGCGATGCATGAAGATCTGTGGCACCTCCTCGAGCTGTTCAACTTGGCGACCAAGTGCGCCAGGGCTGAGGAGGGGCGCCTCTCCCTCCTCGAGCTGCCTGACGCGGACCCCGAAGAGAAGAAGTCCAAGGCCAAGGACGTGAAGCGCAAAGGGGCTGCCGTGCTCGCAGCCGAGCTGCACACCAAGCGAGGCGTAGATCAGCCCGAGTCCTCCAAGGGCAGCCGGCAGATCATGCAGGTACCACGACCTCCACACCCACAACACCAATGAATGTCAAGAGCTCCGGCCAGGCGCTGAAGGAAGGGTCGACAGACGCCCCGAGCACAGCCGACCGGGCTACGGCCGAGGAGGAGGAAGGAATGCAGGACGCTGGAAGACCGCTGCCCGCACTAAGGGTGGCACGACCAACCTCGCGAGGACCGCCGGCAAGACCCACCTCATGAGGGGGGCCGACGGATCAGCCTCGTGGAGGATCGCCTGTAGGGAACGCAGGCCTCCTCCGCTGCCACCGCCGCCAAGGAGAATTGAAGACCGTCATCAGACGAGGGGCCGGGGCTTCTGTGAAGCGCTGCGGCGATCGTCAGATCCCGGGCGGAGCTCAAGCCCCAGCCTCTCAGCGCATCTTCAAGCTGTTCGCCCGCGAAGTGAATGCAGTCCTCCCCAAGCTCGAGGCCACACACCCTCTCAGATGGTCGGCGTGCGCCATCACGTTCAGCTTAGCGGATCAGCTCAAGTGCGCAGCCACAGCCGGAGTTCTCCCGATGCTTTGCTCCGCAATCATCAGCGACGTGCTGGTCACCAAGACCCTCATCGACGGGCGGAGCAGGGCTCAACATCCCGTCTGTGGAGACATTCAACAATCTTCGCGCCTTACATACCACTTTCAGCCAACCAAGCCTTTCTCCGAGTCACCGACGGCTCCACGGTCCCGACCGGGCAGGTCCGCCTTTCCCGTCACCTTCGGGGCCCGCGACAACTACCACACCGAGCTCATCGACTTCGACGCCGCCCACATTCGTCACAGATAACGCCATCCTTGGGTACCCAGCGTTATTAAATTCATGGACGAACTCCACCATGGCTACAACGCCCTCAAGATGCCAGAAGCGGCGGGTCATCACGGTGCCTCGTGGAAGAAAGAGACGCAGGTGCTCCCCGGAGCGAGCCTTTCAGCCGCATCGCCGGGAAGACCTGCACCACAGCAGCAGGAGGCCTCCCGAAGCCGCACCCAAGAAGAAGAAGACATCGACCGGCCCGACACCTCAAGAGACAGGCCCCTCAGGGCCCGCATCGGGCCAGGGGAGCCTCCTTCCATCGGATAGGAAAGTGCGCCCGGCGCCCTCCTCAGGCAGGGCTCGGGGGCTCTCCCCTGGAGGGCCGCCGACCTCGCCAAGGTCTCGAGGGAGGCGCTTGGGCACCACGTGGAGGCGTGTTTCAAGCACGCTTCCCGCAAGGTGAGCAAAACCGTAAGGCGAGAACCCTCAAGAGTTCTGCCAAGGCCATTCAAGAGCTACAGGAGTCAAGGGTCATGAGGGCAGCCGCCACTCATTGTGGCCCCCATCCAGCGAGGATGGTGGGCTGCGCTTGCATCGACATACCAGGCTCAACCGAGCCAAGCATCTCAAGAGCGCCTGCCCTCGCGAGTGGGACGCTATGCAGGGTCCGCCCCATTAACCACGTGACGCATGCCTTATGGCTCGCCAAACGCGGGCTACTGCACACCAGCTGCCTCATGAGGACCATCCCGAGGCTCAAGAGGTCAAGCATGCCGCAGCCCCGTGGAGATGGAGATGGCCTCGAGGAGCCGCCAACGCCTGAGACTCCCGAGGCCCCCGGCCTGGGGCTCGTGAGGATCGGCCCCGCAGCCCACCGAGTCTGCTACACCAACACCCCTTCATCCCCAACATCACCAGGAGACATCTTTAAGTTTTATTTCCGCTAGGAGCGCCTTGTGGCTGCATTATTCCCAGTGCCGCTGTGGGTCCGGCCCCTCATGCATGTATCCTTTTTGCTTCATGTCATTAGCTTATCCTGCTAGGGCGCCTCGGCTGCATCATCCCCAAGCCGCCGGGCCAGTCCCAGCTGCATGTATCCTTCCTCGCTTCTTCCTTATGATTATGCTCTCGCTCCATCATGCTTGTTATTTGGTGCCTTTTCCGGGTGGCTAAATCTTGCTGCTAAAGGGGGTGCACGAGCATCGCGACTCAGGCTCCTACCGCTCTCCGCCCTCAACCTCTGGTTTTGTCCATGGCATCGCTGACCGGCTTGCCACCAAGGCTGGGACCAGCCCGAGAGCCGGGACCCGAGGACGAGAGTTTCGCCATCCAACCCAGCTTGCTGCGTTAAAGGGGGGTGCCCGAGCATCGCGACTCGTGGCTCCTACCAGCTCTCCGGCTCTCACCCTCCGGGTCTTGTCCATGGCATCGCAACCTGGCTTGCCAAATGACGGCCGAGACCATCCCGAGAGCCGGACCCGAGGACGAGAGTTGCTAAGCGTTCGACCCGGCTTATGCTAAAAGGGGGGGTGCCCGAGCATCGTGACTCGTGGCTCCTACCGCTCTCCGGCCCTCACCCTGGTCTTGTCCATGGCATCGCGACCGGCTTGCCGCCGACGGCCGAGACCAGCCCGAGAGCCGGACCCGAGGACGAGAGTTGCGCCATCTAATCCAGCTTATGCTGCTAAAGGGGGGGTGCCCGAGCATCGCGACTGGGCTCCTACCGCCTCCAGCCCTCAGCCTCTGGTCTTGTCCATGGCATCGCGACCGGCTTGCCAGCCGACGGCCGAGACCAGCCCGAGAGCCGGGACCCAAAGACATAGAGCACCGCATCCGCCAAATTTGCAGGTGAACACACTCAAGAGAAGGCCCAGAGCCAGCGCAACCCGCCTTGAGGTAGGGCCTCGTGAGTCCCGCGCTGGCTCACGGGTGCCCAGATACACCTCGCCCAGCCTACCGCAGCTAGCCACGTGTCGTGGTGGGTCAGATACGCCTGGCTCTCCTCCCGAGGGGAGCCCCTCCCATCGCTCCAAAGGAAGCACCATGCTCCGCTACTGGCCGACGACATCGCCGAGGAGCGGCTATGCCCATACGCATGCGGAAGTGCTATGTCTGGGCTGGTGATAAACAACCGAGGGTGGCCTCCGGTCGCATCAACCTCGTGGAGCCCAGAGCTCAAGAAACCGCCTCGTGCAACGCCTCCCTCGAGCGCCGCGAGAGGGCCGGGCGCTGGGCTGCTCTTGGTCACGCCAGACGCACGCCACCCAGCCAAAGCCCCTCCGCCTAGTTCGTCAGACGTCACTCCTCGAGCGGAGCTAAGGTATGCATGCTGCTCGAAGGTTAAGGGGGACTCCCGAGCATCACGACTCAGAGCCTAACTGGTCACGTAGCCCTCACCCCTTAGTTCCGGAAGGCTAACGGCAGTTGAGGTATGCGCGGGCCGGGCTCGCAGACGAGAACGGTGGATCCGCCATGCCTCACTTCCCTACATGCTTTGTTCAGGCGCTAAGGGGACTCTCGAGCATCGCGACTCAGAGCCTAACTTGTCACGTAGCCCTCACTCCTTGGTCCCGCCCCGGTTTCCGGCCGGGCTAACGGCGGCTGAGGTATGCAGGGGCCGGCTCTCACGGCGTGAGAACATAAGCAAGTAGGAAGCACAAATTTCAAGGAATTCAAAAGCAAATATTACAGTCCACACTGTTATCGCAATACCAAACACAAGTTTAAACGCCTCCCCGAGGCATGATACATGTGCAGGAATTAAAAGCAAGAAAGGAGCCACAACAGAGTCACTTGTCGGCGGTGGAGCAGCGGAGTGGGCTCGCCTTGTGAAGAGGCAGGGCCGACAGCGCCTCGCTTCGGCTTGGTGCTGAAGGCCTGGAACTTCCCCAACAAAGCCTCCGCGCGACCTTTCACAGCCTCGGTAGCGGCAGCTGCATGCTCGCCGCTTGCCGGCTCCAGCAGGCTGTCCATGTCGACGCTGGGATCACGAAGATAGATGTGGGTGAGGATCCGCGTCAGTGCCGAAGAAGACAAGACACGTGCCTCGGCCCCAGCCGTGGGGCCAAGACCAAGGGAGACATCTTCAAGAGCGCGGATCAGGAAGGGAAGCAGCTTGGCGGGGCCGTCCCTCTGCGCCCGGCCGATGGGCTCTCCAGTTGCTATCATAAAGCTCCCTCAGCAGGGCGCGAGCCTTCACCTCCATATCCATGAAGGCCACACGATCTTCTGCAAGAACCCGCGCCTTGTCGTCCAGCTCGACCTTCCTCGCCTCTAGCTCCTACTCCAGCGCGCCCAGGCGGTCGCGGCGCTTCTTCAGCTTGGCCTCCCGGTCCTTGATGGCCGCCTCGCGAGCCTTCATGCTTTCCTCCTGCTCCTGGCGGAGGCGGGCCTCCTCCGCGAGCTGGTTCTGCAGGCCCTTCAGCTCGCCCTCCAACGTCTCACAGCGACCTTGGATGCTGGCTGCCTCCCCCAGGGCAACATCGCGGGCTGCTTTCGCCTCACGAATAGCCTGCTTCTCCTCGTCGCAAGCCGTCGAGGCCAGGACCAGCGCCGCCCGAATCGAAGCCTCGGCGCGAATCCAGCCAGAGGCCAGCTCTAAGCGCCCGGCCACCAAGCGAGGGTCGGCGCCAGTAAGATCTCGTTGGCAGCCGGTCCAGCCAGCCGGCAAGATGATCCAGACAGCGGGAGGAGTCGGAGAGACAAGAAGCTTGGCGGAGTAGGAGGAGATGGCGGCGGCGTAGCCACCGCTCCTTGAGGAGGAACCTGCGGCGCCACGGCAACGGTGGAGGCAGCGCCAAGCAAGGCCACCTCGGGAGTCGCCCGGGTCAAGGGGGCTGAGCTCGCCCCAGCGGGCTCAGCCAGGCCTGGCGAGGACGCCCGGGCAGGAGAGGCCTGGGTGTCGGGATCAACTTCCTTTTCGGGCAGAGGCATCGCCACGGATGGGGCCTCAGGAGCCCCCTTCAGCTTCTTCGCGGGTGCCACCGTCAAGAACATGGACATCGAGATCTCGCTGACAGAGCAATGATCAAGACAGAAGTGACACTTACAGTGTCGTCGCTGGTGGACTCGAGCAGCCTCCGGCCATACTTGAAGCCCGAGAGCCGGCTGCAGGGATCAGCTTCAAGGGGATCAGGAGCCGGAGGCGCGTCTGCGGATCGCCTCGGGGCCGGGGCGGACCCGCGGGGGACCAGCCCAGTGCGGTCTTTCTTCGGGATCGGGGGCATGCTTATGCCTCCCCACTCACCCTCATCCTCGTCGTCGTCGCTCTCGGGGAGGCAGAGAACGCGGGGCCTGCGCCGCAGGGGAGGAGCCCTTGACTCCGCCCCCGAATCAACCCCCTCTCCTGGCTCTCTTTCCTCCACCTCTTCGCTGGAGTCGTAAGAGGACACTTACACCAGGTCCTCAGTAGACTCCACGTGCACGGGCCAGTCCCCTTTGAAGACGGGCATGGGCCCCACAACCTGCTCCCAATCCTCGTGGAAGGAACAGGGCGCGGGGCGCTCCGCCTCGCCGCCAGACGCTTCTAACCAAGGACTGGAGGATCGCTGCCAGATCTCGCTGCCAGGGCCACGGCGCCGGTGAGGCCTCCACATCGAAGCCAGGCAATCTTGGCGAAGCGGAGCAGTTGGTACTCAGGGAACTCCTCAAGCAGCGACAAGACCGGTCAGCCTCGCTGGGCCAAGGCCGGGCCGGGCTTCAGATTCAAGATCCAGCTTCTCTAGCACCGGCTTGGGGGATCCCGAAGCTTCGCCGGGACCAGCTGCCGGAACTCTCGGCGGGCTCGTGGGCGGTGATCAGCCGAGGTGGATCCGCCCAAAGCATCCACCAAGACCCACTTGCTCCTGAAGCCCTCAATCCGCTTCCCAGGGTTTTAAATGGCGATGGCTCCACCAGATGCATTTAAGTCACAAGACGCTGGAGGCGGAACCACGGGAGGTTCGGAGGAAGAAGTAGTGGCGCAGCAAGGCCACCGAGGGCTTCACCCCATCATGGGCCTCACAATAGTAGGCGAAGATTTCCAGAAGTAGTACGGAGTTGGGATGGAGGTGCAGAGCTTGGATGTTGTAGTGACGGAGGACGGAGAAGAAGAACTCAGAGAAGGGAGGCACCGGACCAGCAATGATGGCGCCATGAAGAACGGGTAGAAGGTACTCCCGACAATCGAGGGCGGAGGAGCCGCCTTGAACACCGCCGTTCCATTGACGCCTGCGCCTCGCTTAACCGGCGATTGTATGCAGGCTCGCCCCTGACACATTTGGCGGGTCCAAGGCAGGAGAGTACCAGGCTCCGGCCGGGGTTTGGCGAGGAGCCATGACTGGCTAGGGCACACGGGCGGAGTGGATCTGAAGATCTCGGAAGCAGAGAGGAGAGGCGCAAGAAAGGGGATCTGAGCAGCAACTGGCGGAAGTAAAGGAGGCAAGGAAGATGCCGCTCTGTTATCAACCCACGCGGTTGCAGAGGCGCATGCGTCCAATCAACCGCCACGCGGCGCCCAAGGTCATGAGCTATTAGGGCCACGATGCTTCGCAGACTTACCCTTTCGCCTCTCCACTGCCAAGTTCGGGCGCTGGCCGTCGGCCCGGCTCTTGTCGGGCGTTCTAGGAACGGGGTCCCCAGACTTGCTCGCTGCGCCCGCGGGCGTGGCTCAAAGGAGGCCCAGGACAGCCCATCTTCATCAACACAAGCTCAAGACCTCGCGAGGGGCAAGCCTCATGGGCGGACGACCAGGAGATTCCTCGTGCACGGCCTCGTCAAGTTGGCTCATGAGGAGGCGGAGAGTTCAAGGCAGGGTACCTCGCGAGGTGCCCATGACGCAAGCCATGACGCACCAAGGGCGCCCGGGCTGGGCTCCACACAGCAGCGTCCTCCTTTCCTCTTTGGTGCAAAGGGAGCAAGCGCAGGCAAGAGCATCAAGCAAAGGCATCCGCTTTGGTGCAACAAGACCAAGACCAGCCCCAATGGCTGGAAGGAGTCATCGTGGAGCCCAAGCAAAGGCGTCATCACCAGAGCCTTTGGCAGGCGAGGACCAACTTTAGTCAGGATAAGTGTACCCGCTGTTCCCCTTCAAAATGGCCAATTGTTGGCGCCCTTCCCGCTCAATATTTGGGAAGAGGCCCAGGGCCTTCATCTATATAAGTAGAGCTAGCCACCATAGTAGAGAGGGTGGGCATTTGGAATCCAGAGAGAGAGACAGAGACCCGATCCTCAAGCTAGAGCGACGGAACACCACCTAGCAGTTCATCACACCCACCAAGAACAGACCCTCGCGAGGCTGTTCTTCCCTGTACTGTTCCTCATCAGCCCAAGAGGCAATCCACCACACCACAAACTAGAGTAGGGTATTACACCAAAACGGTGGCCTGAACTAGTATAAATCTCGTGTCTCTTGTGCTGTTCTGTTTAGTAGTTTAGGTCCCTGCGATTCGGCGAAGTGCGAGATGGTGGAGGGTTGGATCTCCGCGCGCACCCCAGAGTTCGAACCTTAAGGGTCTGCCTGAACCCGAAATCCGACAGATATATATAGATATAGATAGATAGAGACTAGGGAGTACTAGTAAGGACACCATCTACGGCTTTGTGTGCTACTCCTGCGCTCGATTCGGCGGCCGCAACGTCCCCTATAGCCACCCCTCCTACTCTCCATTCGGCGGGCGCTGTTGAAATCTGGGGAGTGCAGTCTCACGACTGCTGGCAGCCACGACTTCACCGACGACGACTTCTTCCCCGACCTCGGCAACCTCTTCCTCAACGACATGGGCGACAACCTCAACGCCAACGGTGCTTCTCCCGTTGCACCGTATGTGTTTCTGTCCTTCCTGTTCAAAATCATGGTAGAATTCATGTTTCTACTCTGTATCCTACTACTATGCTAGTCCACATGATTAGTTTCATCTCTATTATAGCCTTCATGATTTATTTTTTGCTTATTCGGATTAAATCTCGTAGTAACTTGCTCATATATTCAACTGGCGCAACGTCCCCTATAGCCACTCCCGTTTCATCGACGGCCTGGTCGATGCCTCCAAGGAGCCCTTCGTCCACTGCTATGAGTGCCCGATGCCATTTTGTGGCTCGCCGGCGGACATGGTGCATCACCTCACGGATGCGTGCAGCAGTCACTGCTGGCCCTTGGCGGAGAACATCAAGTACGACACGTGCTACCAGTTCACCATGCTGGAGTCGCTGGAGGATCACCGCCGCCTGCTAGTCTCGGAGGAGGACGGCAGCGTCTTCCTCTTGATCGTGGGCACCGGAGAGGCCCGCGCAGGCCGTCGCCCCGTCTCTATAATGTGTGTCAGGGGCGTCGCCGCTAACGCTGACACTGACACGAGGCAGATGTATGGTGCGTGGTCACTGTTACTACCCCTCCGGGTCACGTGGGCGGCGACACCGGCCTCATCGGACGGACTTGGACTCTGGGGAGCTGGGACTATCCCGCCAATGTGGACTTGGAAAACCCATGGCATCCTTTACCCGCTGACGCGGTGCACGGGGACTCCAAGGAGGTTCACCTGGACATACGCATTATCAAGTGCACTTAGAAAACATGTAGTGTGTGTGTGGGCGCTTATGGCCCATGTCTTTGCCGCTTTTGATTTTGTAAGCTTGTCGTTAAACTTGAGTGGCTTTCGCCGTAGTCCTTCCTTTGAACTGCTCCTCTCAGTGAGCTGATGTAAGACACTTTGGGTTTCATTTGATAATGGAACCGGGGAGGAGCCTCCCTGTTCTTCTAAAAAAATTACGCATTATCAAGTTAAATGTTGATCATTAGTTTTTGCTCAATGTAATCCGTTGTCTAAGCATGTCGAGATTTCCATGCAGGATCTTGCTCTATTGGAGTATCGCGCATGAATAAAAGTGTATCCGTTTATGGTTTAGTCTAGAATCTTCCATGTATGGATTTTACTACGATCTTGGTGAAAGACTTACGATGAACCATTTCTTACATCTCCTCTCGCCTTGCAAGTCATCCTGATTTAATCCGTCTGCCTAGGTGTATAAGGGCATGGTTAATATTACTTAATACTATAGCCAACTGTTGACTATGAGAAAGTGCCATGTCATCTGTAGCCAACATGTATAACAATCGATACTCAAAAACTAATTCTTAAAGATCATTTCTTGCAAAGCACAATAAGTGTTATTTCTTCACAAGTTTTGGATGCAGGTTGAACAGTTGAACGCTTTTGTTTGCAAAAGATACCTTTTTATCAATTTCACCCGGATGTTTGTGAGCTCTAGAGATGAGATAATATCCGAAGAAAACTATAGATACCCGTTACACATGAGATGACCCCCACATCCTTTGTCAAAATAAACAACTCCCCGATCAATGCATTTCACTCTTGATTGCAACGCACGGGCACCTTACTACTATAGATTAGTACGACCAAAAATTGAACTAACATTATATATAGTACGATAAATACTGATGCATGTCACCTAAAATTATATCATTCAAAACTATGTTCAAATACGAACCCGACGATATAGTTTTTGTTGACATGCACTAACATTTTGTCAGTTAAATCTTCAGTCAAATTCAATGGGGGACTAATAAACCACGACCGATGTAGTACAAGTGTAGAGGGCGGCGCTGCATGGGAGTCTCACCTCTCACCCCGCTCGTGGCGCGGTAGTAAAGTCGTCATATCACAAAACCCAACTACTCCCAGTAATAAGTGGCACAGTAAAATAAACGGACAAGCAACCATCACATCCCTCCGCCTTTTTGCATTTCATCTCTCAGCATTTACTTTCTCCGGTTCATCTCAAGACACTCGATCCCTAGCTACTATTCCTAGGGCCAATTCTTTTGGCGGCTTCCCCAGCTTTTCCCACAAGACTAGTCACAGTGGAGAGTAACAATAAGGCGCCTCACTCATTTATTTGGGCTTCTAAACTACTACCTCGTCCTGGTTTATTCCTCACCATTATAATTTGTGCTAAATTTTGACCAAAGATTTAGCAAATAAACATTAATGTTTCTCGTTTTCTCCTCCTCCTTGGTCACGGTGCACAGCCTAAGATGACTTACTCACCTAGACAGATGGAGTAGTGCATGTGACATGCACTAACATTTCATTAGTTAAATTTATGATCAAAGTTTGACATAGATTACAATGGGGACCAATAAACCAGGACGGAGGTAGTAGTTATGGGATTACTAATCTAGAAGCCTAAAAGAACTGGCCCCTGGTACTCCTACTAGTAGTAGTACTCAAGTTGGAATTCCAATTGCACGGCACAACTTGTTAGGCAAAAAAATTCGATACAGGGTGTAGGAAGCGGTTTGGGAATTTGCATGCCTTTCCAACCAGTGAGATACTCCGTACAAGGTACAACAGAGAAATAACGACAGAGAAGGAAGCTAAAAGTAAACAATCAAACGAGCATTTTTGCATTTGTTTTGCATTGAATCGTTTCACAAGCTTGACTAGTGCTGTTTTTCTACTTTTACAAAAACCGCATCGTTATGTTAAAACGTGCATTTGCACGTACATAAGTAATAGTAGTACTCCCTCCATCTAGGTGTACAAGTCTACCCTCCTTGGTTACGGTGCACAACCAAAGATGACTTATTGACCTTGATGGAGGGAGTAGCACAGTCTGCAAGCATATATCAAGAGAGACGTGTAGTGCGATAGTATATAGTAAAGTTTGTGCTATATGCACGTACTTGCAAAATGCGCATTTGAATACACAAGGTTTCCAAACTTTCCCTTTTACATACTTAATTAAGGACGCTAAAATTCCTGAACGTTCGGGATTTATCATTTGCGTCCCAAAACTAATGACATCGCCTCACGAAACAAAAATTATACTCCTCCTAAAAAGCCACGGCGCTTGCAGAGAGCTCCTTGGGCGGCGCCACGAAAAGTGCCCCGGTGTGCGGCCGCTTTCCCAACCGCCGACATAACAACGCCTTCTTCCTCAGCCTCGCAACTCGCGAGGTGCTGATTGGCGGCTTGCCGGTGGGCAGCGCGATCTCACCGGTGTGGTGATCCGCGCCAACAGTACTCCGCCTCATTGAAGCGTACACTCGGTCCACGATCGCCAAGCGTAGATGAGGCGCTTGAACCCGATCGCACTCGTGGCATCGGCCGCAGGCGTCCTCCGCCACCCTCACGGCCCTCGCACGAGCCTTATGCCAAAGAGCCAATTGCCTGACTCTCTCGAACGTGACATAGGCCTCCCAGGCAGCTTGTTCCGTGGTGCGCTTCTCTTCCTCGGCCTTCTTCTCTGCCTCTATTTTGGCGCGCTCTGCTGGAGGCAAAGCCTCCCACAAGGCGACATCCATTTCTTTCCAAAGCTCCTCAATGCTGGGGGGCTCGGCGGGCAGCACGGGTTTCTCCTCGTAGCGGGGAGCCGACGCATCCTCCGACGCTCGTGGTGGCAAGATTGGGAACGCCGACGCGTCCACCTCGACGCGTCGCAGCGAGGAGCGGAACGCCGACGCGTCCTCCTTGACTAGTGGCGGCGAGGAGCGGAACGCCGACGCGTCCTCCTCGACTAGTGGCGCCGAGGAACAGAATGGCGACGCGTCGCGTAGCGGCGAGGAGCGGAACACCAACGTGTCCTACTCGACTAGGGGTGGCGAGGAACGGAATGGCGACGCGTGACCGTCCGCGCGGTGCAGCGAGGGGCTCCTAGGGCTTGGTAGGGGCGATGCCATGGTGGTCGACGTGAGAGGGAGGGGGAGGAGATAGCGATGAACGTGAACGTGAGGGGGAGGAGATAGCGATGTCGTGGGAGGCGCAGTATTTATAGCAAGCAATGGCACACCTACGTAAGATATGGACTGAGCTGCACTGACTTAACTGCAGGTCCAGTTGCGTCACTGACATGTGGGCCGAACTCCTATTGGGCCCATATGTCAGTGACCCAAAGCACCTACGGTTAAGTAACAACTACGTGGGCATATTTGTTGGAGTAAATTACGGGGGAGCGAAGGGGTGGAAATATTGCTGGTCACAACGGATTGGACGAGCGTGGGGGGAGGAGAGTCATGCATGCAGATTTTTTCACACGGGGTGGAGTGGTGGGACCACTGTAGGGAGAAGGAGAGTTTGGCAGGCATATTGTTTCCACACACGGAGAGGAAAAGATTTGGACACGAACGGGCTTCCTGCAGGTATGGGGAACGGTGCATAATAAGTCATCTTGCATGCCGGGCTAGGTATAGTCTCAAGTCATTAAAAACATACACGTTCCTCACATGTTCATATTTCAAGGTGCACTAAATTATTGCATGCGATGATTAAGGCTGGCCATAATGGTGGTATCTTAGCTGGTATCATGCACACGGGAATACTAGCAAACATGCTGATGTGGCAAAGAATAAAAGAAAAGAGGGGGGTTAGAGTAACTAGTGTTCATGCATGCATTGGTAAACACATTTTTGTGTGAAGAACGACAACACTAGTTGAGTACTTTTGTAGACTTCAAAAACTATTCCACCACCTCTACTATCTTGCTAAGAGTAGGTGAAAATTTTGAATCGAGCCCTTTAAACTAGAAGGGAGGTAGTGATACTCTAATAGCTAACCTTGTTGTGATGACAAGATAGGACATGGCACGCACCTGGACGGAGGAACTAGTCTGCATTGTGCATTTAAGTTTTGTCTGAAGTCAATGTACCTCTACTTTCACAAGACTTATAGAAAAATGTATCAACATTCACAATGTCAAATCAATATTTTTACACTCATTATAAAACGTAGTTCTTATACTCATTATAATCAGTATTGTAGATATTGATATTTTTAGTATAAATTTGGTCGTGGGATTTCATTGATGCCTGTCAAAGCGTGGAGGAAGCAGAGCTTAGGGCTTGCATTGCCAGTTTCTACATAGGTATTTCTTTTCATAATCCTGTAATTTTAGAGACTGGTTGCGCTTTTGTGGTAGCGTCTCTTGCACCGGGGGACTATGACAGGTCTGCTATGCGTGACCTGAAGATGAAAGTGTTGAGCATCTCGAAGTTGATCAACAATCTTCAATTGTCAAAGATTAGCTGTTCGGCCAATAAGGTGGCACACTTAATCGCTAAGTATAGCTTTGACAATAGATTAGATGGTATTCTTGTAAATAACGTACCGCCCTGTGTGGTGAATATTGTATCGAATGAGTGTACTGGTGTGGCTGGTTAATTAATATAAGGTGGTGTTAAAAAAGTATAAATTTGGTCAAACACTTTGCAAACAGTTGACGGGAGTAAAAAGGACCAGAGGGAGTATCATGCATGCGGAGTAGGCAAAAAAAATGCTCATTTATAGCCGGTCAAAGTCTCAAAGGGCCCGACCGCGCGAGGGAGGCAAAGGTCGTGGGAGGCGCGTGGTTGATGGAATTAAGTGAAGTTACATCCACGCGCCGGCATGGTGTGCGAACAGGCATAAGCTATACCGTCAGGCCTACAATATGGGTCTAGTAGACATGACATCTAGTGGGTCCCGCATAGTTCTTGAGAACTCTTTGTGGGCTTGCAGCCGTTTATCCACCGGGCAAGCCAGCAACCCCACACCGTTCGCACGCCCTACTCGTCCTCGTCTTATACTACCTTACAACAGTTCGCTCCCAGTCGTCCCGTCCTTTCACATTAGTTCGCTCCCAGTTTTTGTGGGGTACAACAGTTCAACTTCTCCTAACCCTCCTCCAAAATCCATGGCCTCCCAAATCTCCATGGTCGCCGCTGAGTACCAGGTTAGAGCCATCACCGGTGATCAGTTCATCGTCATCTATACACGTGGATCTGCGACGTTGAAAGCATGGCTTGCTCGCTTCCTACGCATGTTCAACAGTTCAACGGATGAGTGGGTCGCTGGGCTAGATGTTGAGTACACCACAATCCTGGGACGAGAGAAGGATCTAAAGGACGAAGAGAGGAAGAAGCCCATTGTGATCCAGGTTTGCGTACATAACGTTTGCTTGGTCTACCACTTACGCCATGCCGATGTTGGGTGTCAGGATTTTAAGAACTTCTGCAAGGACAAAAGAGTGAAATTCGTTACTGTAGGCTTTAAGAACGACAGGGATGTCCTGCATCGGATAGGTCTTGTTGTAGGCCAGCCCTTCGATCTCCAGAAGGCAAGCCTGGTGTCCTCCTCTCAACCTTCAATGCTGACCCTGGCAGCAGCCATGATTGATCCTTCGTACGTTAAACTGAAGAAACCTCATCACAAGTTTAATCACGCATGGGAGTCGAAGACATTAGATGAAGATCACATCACAGACGTAGCAATGGATGCCTACCTTTGTTTAAATATCTACAAGGGTTGGATGAAGAAGCGAGCCCAGTCTCGGTTCAAGCAAAGAAGCGTCGTGACGAGGAAGAGGAAGGGGGACGAGGACGAAGTCAAGGACGTGGACTCGGACTCGAGTAGGTGGCGATGCCGTCGCTCATGCCGGTTCTACCGCGATTGTCAAGCGGACTAGTTGCTTAGTTTATTTTCAAGGGTGTGTTGTCGAGGCCCCAAATGTAACTATGTTTAGTATGTTCTTTCTCGTTATTTGAACTCTTTAGTACGTATAGTAGTACTAGTACTATGACTTACTACTATTCTTCTTGCGCTTGGTACTCATCGTCAGATCTTCTTGTTCCTACTGTACTTAATACGTTCGTACTAGTAGTATAATTTGGGTCAGTCGATTTGTGAAAGAAGTTTGACGGAGCAAAGGAAGAAGACTGCAAAAGAGGTGGAAGAAGGCCTTCTAGCCATCCATGTTGCATCAAACGGCTCACATGAGTCGACTGACCCAAATTGCTCCATCAGATTGCAGGATCCACGTGGCATTCAAAGTCTCGAAGGTAGATTTCGCGTCCGCACCCGGTTTGCGAGCTCGATCTTGTGTGACGGCTTCCGCCGCGACAGCCACCATGCGCGCCTCCTCGCGGTGAGACGACAATGAAACGCTAGTTCCTCCTCACGGCGTCTTTGAGCACGCGCTCGTCCTCCTCTTCGTACGTTGCGTGCATAGACGCGGCTCCACCAGCTACTCGCGTGCTTGGCAGCGCAGCGGTATCGCGAGGAGGGACTGCAGACAACGTGAGTGGGCGAGCCTTCGGCTTCATGGCATAGGGATGGCGGCGACACGACGGTAATGGGCGAGAAAATGTTGGCCGGATCAGGGGGCGCCGGCATGCGCAACGGCGGCGGCATATTGATGAGTGCGCGTGTGGGAGCTTACGTTAGTTTTATATAAGGTTGGTCAAACTTAAAAGAAAACCGTACTAGTACACGTAAACATTAGACTTAGGTAGCGCTTTTATTAGTTAGTACCACAGCCACGATACGGAATCCTGTGCAAGCGCGTGAACCGCGGCCGCGCGGTCGATCGAACGGTGCGTCACCATGTCGCGCTCGAAGGACATCCACGGAACCTTTTTGTGTGTGTGAAAACAATCCTCGAATATTACTCAACTTTTTTTTCGTGGGAAAGTTCTTGACGTTGCAATATTTCCATATATTTGAATTTAGCTCCAGTTCGTGTTTATTTGGATTTGGACGTTTTAGGTGCGCCCTAGTTTTTTTAATACGGATTTTGTGTGTGTGACTGAGAGAGAACGTGTGTATGTGTCCATATGTGTGTTGGGGCGGAAGGGCAATGTGGAGACGGTGTGCGTGTGATCTGAGACATAGAGAGGTGTGAATGTGCAAATGATCGTGCATGAGTGAGACATAGATGATATGCCGATCGTTGTGTATACATGAGAGAACGGTCTTCTAGTTTACTTGTGTGTGTGTGTGTGTGTGTGTGTGAGAGAGAGAGAGAGATAGAGAGGAGCATCCGTAACACAACAACCATCTCTCTCGATTCGTCCGTCCCTCGCACGGTCGCATGCAACACATGCATCAACGCACACATTTTGACACCCTCACCCAGCCCCTGCCCACCTCAAGGTCCTCACAATCTCTTTGTGAATACCCATTTCTCTCCTTAGGTTTGTTTTTTCTCAGTATCTCTCTCTCTCACACACACACACACACAGACACACGTAGCACAACACACACACACACACACACTCCCCCGAGCACACAATTCATCCCCATCCAAGGTTATACGGCGACCACTCTCGCTTGTGCTTCTTTGCACCCCAACACGCACAACACCTCAATCTTCAAAGAGGGCATCGAGTAGATCGAAGACGGCGACCACACCGCGCTAGAGAATGCGGGGTCATTTGGAAGCAGTGGTGATGTGACGACGGTGGCCCGACTCCTCCCCACCCTCTCTCTCTCTTGCACAAAATTACCAATCCCTCTCTCCGCCAAGACAAAATTTTCAATCCCTCAACCCACGAGATCCTTCCCCTCTCGTCCATGTTTTTCCAGCTCTCTCATCAAACATGTTGTCTCTTCTCCTTCCACGTATACAGAATCTGGATGCACACGCATCTCACGTATATTACATGTCTCCATCTTTCTCATAGACCTAACTTCTTCCTCTCTCTTTCTCTCTCTATCTCTCTCCCTCTGTCTCGTTAGGTTTGTCTCCTACTCTCTCGTCCACATACATACAATCTTTCCCGCCCTATCTGCTCCATCTTCAAAAGCTCTCTTTGCACGTTTCATTCACACATTGGGATATGTCAAAATGTTGCTTCTATAATGGCCCTGTTTGGATCATGGGGTTAGAGCTAGTTTGGGTTAGTCAGGGGCTCAAATAACCCAAAAGTATCCAAACAGGGAGGGTTAGAGTGGGTTAGTTCCATCTAACCCAACTATCCCGGTGGAGAGGTGCTTATTTGGGTTAGAGTGGGTTAGAAAATAACTCTAACTCTAAGCGTGTTAGAGTATCCAAACAGGGCCAATGGCTGATGTAGAGTTATGGTTGTTTTTGTTGCATCCTACAAAGTAATAACTATGAAATGCATTTAGATTCTCATTTGACTGGGATTATGTGAGTTTGAGCATGTTGTGAAGTACTATAGACCTTGTATACATCTTGGGATTCGACAATGATTGTAACTATTAAATTGTATAGACCATTACATTCGAAGTCAATAGCCTAATATATTTATTTCACAATTTCAACAACTGATTATTTTACTAAAAAATAATAAAACAAATATGTACTCCTCCGCTTTTATTTAAGTCCGGCGTATTAGCATTGATCAAAGTCAAGTTTTGTAAACTCTCAGAAAGCTTATAACAAAATATATTAAAATACAAAATATCATATAAATACCATTAGATTAATTATTGAATGTACTTTCACATCATACATATTTGTTATGGTAAATGTTTATATTTTTCTATAAACTTGGTCAAACTTTAGGAAGTTTGGCTTCGGTCAAACCTAATATGCAGAGTTTACTACTACTACTCGCTAGTTGCTTAGCCGAATCACTCAACACGCCACACGGGGAGTCCAGTGTGACAAAATTTTGAGGTCGGCGGGAAAATCTCCCGCGACCCTGATTCGAGCAGTGGGAAGTTACCATCATAGCCTTCGGAACAGGCCTACGGATGACGCTTGGCAGGGGGCTGTTTTCGTAACTTTAGGTTCACCCTACCCAGCCAACCCCACCCCGGCACCCATAGTAGTACACCTGAATA
Source organism: Aegilops bicornis (assembly GCA_021605145.1). Taxonomy (NCBI): domain Eukaryota; kingdom Viridiplantae; phylum Streptophyta; class Magnoliopsida; order Poales; family Poaceae; genus Aegilops; species Aegilops bicornis. Next base: position 468,777,727 of record CM038670.1, on the reverse strand, counting down.
CTCCCCATTTTCTATCCCCACCACAAAATAGACTTCTCCACGGCACCGCAACCTTCATTCTCCTCCCCTTTACATCAAGCAGCACTCGTCCACCGCAACAAGATCTCGCCTCATCGATGACCTCAGACGCCCGCCTGAGCCGGTCCACCATCGTCATCGTACACAGAGCCTCTTCCCCGGCATCGTCTTCCACGGTCTCGGATCTGCTTCCCGGAAGCCGAAGCCAAGCGTAGAAGTACCACCGTCGTGTACAATGAACTGACTCCCGTTTCCGACCATGACTCACAGAGGCCGCCACGACCATCGTTCTCCTCCTCGATTGGTAATGTGTGTATTGAATCACTTAGCAGTACATGTGTAGTTCCAATTTTGTTCATACCTACCCTTCAAATTTCACAGGTGCTATTGTTCCCGTAAAAGTAATTGGTTATAGCCTCCATTGTCCAACAAAATATCAGCTTGTAATTGTGCGGCCGCTCTCAGATCGCTATTGTGCTTGGGTAGGTTTTTCATCTTCAACCAGTAGTGTGGCAAATGATGGAAAGGTTTTTAGAACTAGCAAGATGCCCATGCGTTGTAACGCATCAAGATGCATTTGTATGAGTAGTTTATCTTGTTTGAGAAAAGGATGAACGAGGAAGGCATTATTTGCAAATCTGGAGAGGGGTATGGGTATCTTTCTGCAAAATTCCCATTTGTTTCCTTCCTATCTGTCAGATATAAATCGGACGGCCTATATTGCAAGAAAAAAAAGTATAGAGAAAAAAGTAGACAGTAAAGGAAGTAGAGATAAATATTAAATATTAAATATAAAATAAATATAACATTAGAGAAGAGAGTAGAGATAGCAGAGACGTCGGGAAAGGATCGCGTGCGCGCGGGAAAAAGTGGCCAGGCGTGCGCTAGTTTTGGTGCGCGGTGTCCGGCGCGCTTTATAAAATCCAACGCCCTCCCACTGCTCTGTGCCTTGCCACCGCTCTCTCCCCGCTCATTTTCGCCTCGCCGCCACCGCGCCACCATGCCATCGCGTCGTCGGAAACTTGGGGATACCGCGGCATCCGCGTGCGCCCCTCTGGAGGCTTCTCCGCCGAGATCCGGTTCCGCGGGATGCGCCTCGGCCTCGGCAATTTCGACACCGCCAACGAGGCCGCCCGCACGTACGACGCGGCGGCGTGGCGACTCCGGTGGCCTCACAGAACATTGAACTTCCCCAACGTGCCGACGCGGGAGCGGGCGCAGGAGCTCGCGCCTCTGCCGCGGCTTAGCAGCGACGAAGATCGTCGCGACAACCAGAGGCGGGAGCACCGTCTCAGCATCACCGAGATGGACGAGGAAGCCATGGCGCTGTGGCGCCAACACTTCCCGTAGGACATCATCAACGATCGCGAGTTCTACGCGCAAAGGAGGGCGGAGAGGGATAAGAGGAGGGCGGAGCGAGCCGCCTATCACGAGGACAAGCGCAGGAGAAAAGCAAACGCTCAATTCAACATGAGGCTAGGAGCAGCGTCGCCCTGGGAATCCGACAACGATCGGTATCTTCACGCCTACAGTCAGACGTCGGAGGAGGACATTACCGAGGAGGAGTCGGGCGACCAGGAGTAGTTGAATTATCTTTTTTTATCTATCTATTGTGAGAACTATCCTCTACTCTATCTACTTCTCGATCTCAGCACTGTAAACGCTTTTTTAAAGCGCCGCGCGTTGCGATTTTGTTGGAGATGCTCTAACATGGCAGGCGAGTGCTTTAATGTTGCCCACAAGATGTGTGAGTATTACTAGTAGTATATTTTTCTTGCCATGTTGAGATTTTAAAACCACGAGTGCGAACATGCAGAGGAGCAATGAAGACCAAACACGGGATATTCGGGACATCTTCAAGGAGCGTGGCAAGTTAAAGAGGAGCTGCACTGAACCTGTAAAACGAGCTTTGGTAAGTAACACCCTTTCAATTACTTTCGTGTAGCCTCGTGTTTTTCGATGTGTATATGTTGTAGTTTCTGTTTCTCTTAAGCGTGGTGTTCTTCGATGTGTAATAAGAAGAGTCTTAATTGTCCTAATGCTTTCGTTTTTAGCTTGATGTAGGAAGTGGGTGTTCTCACCTTGTAGTCTATTTTTATTTTTTTCCTGTTGAGTTCACTTCTCCGAGTTCTCATTATATGGCTTCTACTAAATGGATATAGGTTGCTCGAGTATTGATCTAAAAAGAAGTAACTTCATGTCAAGATGCAGTTCTGCGAGGAGGGAAGTATGGTCAACCTCGAGATCATGTTTCCAAAATGAGGCTGGATTACACACAAGGTTCCATTTCCCTAATGATGCTTTGGATTAGACACAAGGTGCAAATTCGAGATGATGCTGGATTACACACAAGCCGGTGTGGAGTCGCCATTGTTCATGTCCTCGTGGCATTAGTAATAAAGTTTGAAAGAAAGCGGCAGTAGCCCTTGAGAATGTAGCTGAGTTCTGAAGAAGCGAAAGAGCAATCAGATGCTCCCTTCACCCAAGCCAAAGAAGAGATGGAAGAAGCCAGAAATAAGCTAGCAGAGGCAGAGCAGGCTAGGCGTCTCCTGCTATCTAAAACTGTTTTCAATACAAAATTTCCTTCATAATAGCTAGGTTCAAATGTTTGTCAAGTCAGCATGCCTGTTGTGATGTCCGTGCATCTACTGATGTGGCACAAAATGTTTTTTTGGGTCATGTAATAACAGCAATTACTTTCCAAACAATAATAGACGAAGCATTGGACATGGTATAGTTCACACACAAGCCCGACATTCCAAGTTCAACTTCCACATCAAACTCATGTTCACAGATATCTGCACATTTCATACATAATGTCCACAACCATGATTCATTTCAAAGCCAAAAAAATTTGAGGAGAGTTATAAATAAAGAAAAACCTCTACTAGTTCCTGCTACCAGTGCAAGCACAACAATTCAAGACCATGCGTAAATTAATTATATTTTAGTCATTTTTTGTGTTTTAAAATGCCTGCCGGCTCGCGGAAGGACGTGACGTGTTGCCGGCACACGCGCAGCTTCAATGAAGGCAGGCGGGGCAGTCTTAAGCTGGTTGCACGCAGCGAGGAGGCGTGCTCAGCCGGGCCTGCAGCGAGTGCGGCCCTCTTGGCCGGAGCGCCGGTTCAATGCCTGCGCTTTGAGAGGTCGCGTCCGTGTCAGAGCAATCACTCCCTCCAGTCCTTTTTTGTTTGGGTATAACAAAATCTCGTTTTCCATTCACATTTTACAAGTAAAATTCGTGGGCAAACTTTGACCCAAAGTACGATGGGGACTAGTAAACCATAATGGAGGTAGTAGTTTTTTTAATCAAAGAAGGGTTTCTTCTCGATTTTCACATGAAAACCAGCATCTAAATATAAACCATAGTATTTTCCCTAGAACTACCAGGTTCAACATCTCGCAACATAAGCCCATACAACCTCCATCGCAAAAAAAAACCATACAACCATACGCCAAGGAGGTACGTAGTACTATGAATTCCATTTTCGCTCCATACCAATCGTTCTGAAAACTAATTACTACTTATAATGCGCCATTAAAAATCAGAACTCTTAACACCGCTAGAAAATGATATTTTAAACGTGGCTACTCGATCTGTGGCAACTGGTGAGCCACCGCGCTCCAAGTCGTTCACCTGTGGTCCCGACCATCAACTCCTACGGATCAAATTATCAAGCGAGCTGAATATTCCTACAAAGGTGCTCCACCACGTACCCGGTACCCGCGAATGCAGCAATCGTGCACCTAGGGTTTTAGGGTTTATTTGTTAACGTCGCTGAGGGAGTCCTGGACTAGGGGGTGTCCGGATAGCCGAACTATCATCTTTGGCCCGACTCCTAGACTATGAAGATACAAGATTGAAGACTTCGTCCCGTGTCCGGATAGGACTTTCCTTGGCGTGGAAGGCAAGCTTGGCGTCTGGATATGTAGATTTCCTACCATTGATCGACTACGTGTAACCCTAATCGCCGGTGTCAAAACCGGCAGATCTCGGTAGGGGTCCCGAACTATGCGTCTAGGCGGATGGTAACAGGAGACAAGGGACACGATGTTTTACCTGTGTTGGGCCCTCTTGATGGACGTAAAACCCTACGTCCTGCTTGATTAATGTTGATGATGTGTGTTACAAGAGTGGATCTACCACGAGATCAAAGAGGCTAAACCCTAGAAGCTAGCCTATGGTATGATTGTTGTTCGTCCAATGGACTACAGCCATCCGGTTTATATACACACCGGAGAGGGCTAGGGTTACCCAAAGTCGGTTACAAAGGTAGGAGATCTATATATCAGTATCGCCAAGCTTGCCTTCCACACCAAGGAAAGTCCCATCCGGACACGGGACGAAGTCTTCAATCTTGTATCTTCATAGTCTTGGAGTCCGGCCGATGATGTAGTTCGGCTATCTGGACACCCCCTAGTCCGGAACTCCTCAAGAGCCCTGAACCAGGCTTCAATGACGACGAGTCCGGCGCGCACATTGTCTTCGGCATTGCAAGGCGGGTTCCTCCTCCGAATACTTCATAGAAGGTTTTGAACACAAGGATAGTGTCCGGCTCTGCAAAACAAGTTCCACACAACGCCATAGAGAGAATAATTTTCTGCACAGATCTGCTGACGTACTCCGCGGCGTGACATCACACCACGGCCAGGCCTTTATATGAATCGTTTTTTATTGTTCCACCTCAGCGCGTTTAGCGAGGAGGTTTCCTTGGCACGTCCTATCAAAGCGTAGATCGTGTCCCCCTTATTCCGGGATTCTCATCAATACGGACGTGGGTAACCCAACCGTGCCTGTCGGCCTGCCTTCTCTATCAAAGGCGAGTCCTAATCGACCACGGGGTGGGCTCTTGGTATTCAACCTCTTTATAATGAGACCAAGGCCCTCTTCTTTTTTAAACCCTCCATCGAGTTCGCCTCCGAGTTCCAACACCCAAAGCTTCAGATTTAGGCGCTTCGGACTTTCGACGATGTCCGGCTCCGATCAGCACGGCCGATGGATGTCTTCCTCCGTCACAGAAGAGGATGTGCTAAAGCTGCGACGCCGGTATCTAACCGGCGAGATCTCGCATAGGCTGCTGCTCGGGCAGGTCATTCCCACTCCTGAGCCCGGCGAGAACGTGGTATTCGTGTCCCACTTCCTTCGGGGTTTAGGCTTCCCGACGGATCCCTTTGTGCGGGGGCTCATGTTTTATTATGGGCTTGATTTCCATGACTTGAATCCGGAGTCCATCCTCCATATCTCGTCATCCATTGTCGTATGTGAGGCCTTCCTCCATATTACCCCCCACTTTGGATTGTGGCTCAAGACCTTCAAGGTGGAGCCAAAGATGATCAAGGGGCAACAAGCATAGTGTGGAGGGGCGGTCATAAGCAAATGTGCGGACGCTCCATGGCCCGAGGTCTCTTTTCAAGAGGAGCTTGGTTTGTGGCAACGGGAGTGGTTTTATATCACCGCTCCCAAGGGCACCAAATGGGCAGCGCTCCCTGCCTTCCGCTCAGGTCCACCATAGCGGCTGGCGTCATGGGTCAACAAGGGGCTCGATTGGGGCCGCCCAGGGCGTTCCCTGCTGCAGGGCCGTATTCGAGATCTCCGGGAAAGAGGATCAATCTGGTTGCGATGGCGCAGGTTATGGTGATCCGCGCCTTCAGCCCTCAAACGTCGCCCCCTCCGCTGTGGGAATTCAATCCGGAGGGACCACGAGCTCTCCAAAATTTCATGGGCATGACGCCTGTGGAGATGTATAAACTGTTCTTGGATCACAAGAGAAGTGTCCGGACTTGACCGAGGACGCAGGACTAAGCTGCAATCGCCCAGATACTCAAGTAAGTAGTCCGGTAACCGGACAAACTGTTCATTCATTATTTTGTATACATGCCCTTTAAAGGAGCCGTTTCTTGAACATGAGTGGATAGCCAAGGCAAATTTAATGAGGTGCCCGGCTCCCCTCCCCGAGACCCCGCCGGATCCCATGCTGACCAAGATGTTGAAGGTCGCGCCTCTTGAAGAAGGCGAAGGGAGGAGCGGGGGAGCAACTGCCTATGCGAAGGAGGCTATCAAGGAGGGAGGGATTAAGAGTCCCACCTTCCGAGGAGAGAAGAGGACCGCTTCAGAAGATCCGGAGGTCAAGGCCTCAAAGAAGGGAAGGGAATCTTCGGCAAAGAGTCCGGCGCTGGGAAGTAACCCAGCCGCATTATTTCCCCGAGGGGATCAGCCCTCCAAATGAGCCGTAAGTAAAAAGAAGGGGTCTTGTAAATAAGGAACATCCTCAGTATTTATTTATGAAGATAACCGAAATTGTACCTTGTAGTTCGGATCTCAGCCCTTCTCGTGAGCTCGTCTTGAGGGATCTTCTTCCGGAGATGATGGAGAGCGAACGCATCCACTGTCGCACCCTCATGAAGGCGGACGACCCGGAGGTGTCGCCGGAGGGTTCCCCAAGTCCGTGGGCGGAAGGTCCGGCGCCAAGTGGTGTGTGGTCGGAGGAACTGAAGGATCTGCTCGGGCGAGCGGCTATCTCAGAAAATCACCATGCTCTAATGGGTACGGTGATTGAAAGAATTGCATCCGCAGAGAGCGGTTTGCACGGAGCCGTCAGAAGCTTACTGACGGGGTTTGAGGTACGCAAAAAATGATGTACCTTACAGCGCTTATGCATATAAAATGCGCCATGTATAGATAGTAGCCCCTGAGACTCGGTATGTTGTCAAAATTGACAATGTGCCGAGGATCAAATTCTCAGATATAACATATCACCGCTCCCGAACAGGTGGCGGGGCGTCCGGAGGCCAGCCGAACTGCTGAATATGCCGAACTAAAGCGGCAACTTGACGAGGCGGATGAGGACATCACGCTGGTCTATAAACGGTTTGACGAGTCACAAGGTATGTGACCTCTATGCGGACGTAAGGGAGCTTGACGCCCATGTCTTACTGTTGGTATGCTTAATGCAGATGGTGCCGCTGCCGTGGAGCTGCGGCAGAACTCGCCGAGCGAAAGAGCAAGCCAGAATTAGTAATGTCGCCGCTTTAAAGGCGGCCAAGAGCTAGAAGCTGAACGGGCTGCTCACCGCCGAAGCAAGGAGGAGATGGCGGTATGGCCAAAAAGTTAAGGAATACTACCGACGCCGCGCTGTTCTTGAAAAGGAACGTCAAAGCGGAACAAGAGGGTTTAAAGAAGGCCGCCGCCGAATCCAAGAATGCCCAATCGGCTTTGAGAGCTGCCAAGGAGGAGCTGAGTCAGGCCGGGCAATTGCGGCCGGAAAACCGTTTACGCTGCGGAGGAAATATACAGATCCAAAGTATGCTCGATTGGATAAATTGTGGAGTTCAGAGGATGCTTATCCGGACTTGGCGGCGAAGCGCCAGGACGCGGTTGAGCACTTCCGGGGCCAGAAGGGGCACAGAAGGGAAGAGCTATATTGGTCGCAATTCCATAGTCCGGAGCGTCCTCTGCCGCTGACCGATCGGTTGGCCGAGTGGGCCGAGCTGAATCGGTTGTTCGTATTTGCCATGAAGCATGTCTTGACGCACTTGTGGCCGGACGGACCCCAGCCGAAGAGCTATTTTGGTTTAGTGCAGCAGTTTCTTGGTGCGGCGCCGTGTATCGATGCAATGAAGCGATCGGCGTGTATGGAGGGAGCGCGGATGGCTCTTGCCCGTGTCAAGACACACTGGGCAGAGATGAAGGCCATGGACGTTGCATCCCAGGATTCGGACAGAGGCCGAGTACCTGCCGAGCACTACTTTGAAGAAGTCCTGTCGGGCGCTTGTTTAATAGAGACGCAGTGCTCGAAGGATATTATCATTAAGATTACATGTAAGATTTGTGAAAACAATGTTTCAATGTAATATAAGTGCTTTTTATACTTGTGCGTTCAAGTAGTAAACTACTCTCAGGCGGCCGTTTATGTATATGTGTATGTAACCTGAAACATGGCAGTCCTTGGCTTCAGCCCCCACGCACATAGTGCGGGGGTGTTTGCAAAAAAAGGCGCTTTTTCACACTTAATCCAACGCCTTGGTCGTGTTAAGGAGGTGATAGCATAGCAAACCAGGCAACCGGACTATAATGCTTTATCACTTTCACTTAGCCATAGGAGTTCGAGGGTGGGGCTACTATATAGCCTCGGGGCACCGCACTCTCGAATTAAAGTGCGTATGTGCCTGACCGAAACCGGTCCTTCGTTAATGCGTAGGAATTCTAAACATTCCTGTGAGTCATCGAGTGGTTGACGGTCTCTCGCTATATCATGACAGCCAGTTTTCGGCTTTCTCTCGAGGTGCTCGCCTACCGAACGGGCACAATCGCGATAGTTCTCCGGTGTCGCGTTAGCCGTGAAAGCGGGCGTAAGGCAGCAAAACACAGAGCCGGGCAACCCAACATTTGACCAAAGACATGATTCGAGCTGATGCATATAAGGCCTAACTTCGAGACGCCGAATACTCCCTAAGGTATTCGGTCTTTATGAAAATGGGCAGAATAATGCCCTAGGCCCCTGGTGTCCATGTACGCGCAAAAATTCTGGTGCGGCCAATGCCAAAGCACCAGCCTCCTCCTCGGTTATATTAAGGAACCGGGGGGATGTATATCAACAAGAGACAGTGAAAAAAGGTTTACGCAGGGTCTTAATCTGAAAAGAATCCTTGCAACGGGTCCCTACCGCACGTCTGCGCCTGTGTCTCCGTTGTGCCGTATCCTGGACGGGTGTAGCACGTTGTTCATCTGTAAAAGAGAGGAACTTAGTTTAGAAGAAAAGGATGCGTATGAAAATGTACTTAATATTAAATAAACAAAATGCACGGTTCAAGAAGTGAATAGAATGGAGCTTTATTGTCTCTTGTTATACATGCATGCGGCCCCTCGTATGGGGGTATGTTGCTAGTAGGCGCCGGACTCGTCTAGCCGTGTCCGGGGTTTGAATGACCAATTCAGGTTCTTTGCCTAGCAGAGCCGGATAGCTGTGGGGCTGTCAAGGTAGTCTCCCGTTCTTCCGTGCTCGAGTAACACTTAATACTTCCTTTTAACGAGATGATGCCGCGTGGACCGGGCATTTTAAGTGTTAGAGATGCATAATGCGGTATTGCGTTGAAACGGGCGAAACCTTCGCGTCCCAATAGTGCTTGATGGCTACTTTTAAACAGGGCGACATGGAAGAGTAACCTTTCGCGACGGAAGTTGTCGGATAAACCAAACACAACATCTAGCAGTATGGAGCCCGTACAATGGGCATATGGGCCTGGCATTACTCCTTTAAAGGAGGTGTCGCTACGGCAAATTTTGGTTGGGTTTATCCCCATCCTGCGGATTGTATCCTGATATATCAGGTTGATGTCACTGCCGCCATCCATGAGGACTTGTGTAAATTGGAATCCGTCGATTATAGGATCCAATATCGAGGCAGTCCATCCTGCGTTCCGGATATTTTCGGAATAGTCCTGATGGTCGAAGGTGATTGGTTTTGACAACCAATGTGCGGCGCGCCTTTTAGTGGGCGCCGCTCTGTTTTTCCCTTTGATCACGTGAAGTGAGTTTACTATTTTAACCTTCTGTGGGAAAGTTTTTTGTTTTCCGGAGTGCTGCTTTTGGGTTTCGTCACATTCACTTGGTGTGTCGAGCCCCTTGTGTTTGGCGTTAAGTCGGCCGGACTGCTTGAAGACCCAACAATCTCTATGGGTATGGTTTGCAGGCTTCCCGGAGGTACCATGTATTTGACAAAGTCTATCCAGAATCTCTATGGGTATAGCTCGTCACTGTTATCCTTTAGGGGCAGTGTTTTGTTGTTCGGCCGAGAGCTTTTGAATCCGGCGTTGACCGCCGTACTATTTGGGCCATTTTCCTTATTCCGGCGCTGATCTTTTCTGCGTCGTGGTTTCCCATTTCCATCCCTGATTTCGGATGTACTCGGGTCGCTGGGCATCTAGCCAGCCAGCTGTCTTCCCCTGCGCAAAAGCGGGTCATGAGGCTTGTTAATGGGGCCATTGTTCTTGGCTTTTCTTGGCCGAGGTGTCTGGCGAGCCATTCGTCTCGGACGTTGTGTTTGAAAGCTGCTAAGGCTTGGCGTCCGGACGATGAGGAACCTGTTCTGCACTTCCGGGCTGACTCTCCAGTGCTGTTGAGTTGTGTGACTTAGATCGTCTGCGCATACGGAGGGCGGACATAGGTCCCCTGAAAATTTGCTCAAATGCATCCTCGAGCTCTTCCCAGCCTTCCAATGGTATTTTCGGGAGGCTCTTAAGCCAATGCCGAGCTGGCCCTTTGAGTTTAAGGGGTAAGAATTTTATGGCGTGGAGATCATTTCCTCTAGCCATGTGTATGTGGAGGATGTAATCCTCAATCCGCACTCTGTGGTGCATTGTTCCGTCGTATGCCTCTATGTTTACGGGTTTGAACTCACTGGAAATTCATGATCCGGCACCTCATCGGTGAAACATAGGGGTGTGCGCGCCCTATATTTGGGTGTGCCGTGATCTTGAATTTTGGCGTATTGCATTGCTTTGTGGCGTGCTTTCTTGGCCCATAGATGGACCTCGACCGGGCCATCCTTTTGATGTGAATCCTTGCGGATCGCATATTGTCTTGTGTGCGGCACCATTCGCCGCTCTCCTTTTTGCTGCGAGGTCGCCCATCCGACCGGTGGCCTTCTTGCTTTTTAATTGCGGGGCTCTAAGGCCTCCTCGTCAATTCAGCAGTAGCTTTCTTTTTCGGGTAGCTCTTTGTTCGGGCGACCGTCGCCAGACTTATTCATGTGCTGAATACTTTGCTCCATCTAATCCTGAGTGCATCTTCCGCTGTTTTGAGCCTCTCGCTTCGCTTTTCGAGCTATCTTGCTTGATGTGACGAGCCTTTTCTGGAGGTCATTTTGCTCCAATGGTTTGTCCGGCGTGAGATCGTCCGGACTGTGGTCTTCGCCGGGGACAGATTGTTTGTCCAAGTTGTCTTGTTAGGACGATTGCTCGTAGCTTGTTCGTTGTCCACCGGTTCGCCCTGCTCTATGGCTGGGTCTTTGTTGAGGCGGGACTTTGTTCGGCGTTTACGTTGCCGTTTTGACTGCTTTTCGAGGGATTTACCCTTCGTGGCGTCCCGTTGTTCCTCGTCTTCATTTCCTTTAGGTGTATCCACCATGTATACATCATGGGATGAGGTTGTCCAGCATCCTATAGGTGCTGGTTCATTGTTGTCTCCTACATCGTCGTCCATACCGTCGATGCCTTCGGAGTCGAAATCGAGCACGTCGTATAAGCTTTCGAAAGTGGCTATGAAGTGGGTGGTGGGTGGGCATTGAGTTTCTTCATCGTCCACGTCCCAACCTTCCTGTCCGTAGTCCGGCCAGGGCTCTCCGGATAAAGAGAGAGACTTTAGTGAATTCAGGATGTCGCCGAAGGGCGAGTGCTGAAAGATCTCCGCGGCCGTGAACTCCATAACGGGCGCCCAATCGGACTCGATTGGCAAGGGCACGGAGGGTTCGGAGTCCGAAGGGGAGTCCGGCACCCTGGAGTCGAGGTCTTTGGAAAGGACATGGATGGAGTTCGGCTCGATCGCCGTAGAGATTATAGCCCCCGAGGCGGTGTCCAACCACTCGTCCTCGATCGGGGAATTCGGCTCCGGATTAAGGGTCAGAGCGGATTCTGGTGCGGCCTGTGGCACTGTTAATTGCAGAGCTAGATCATGCCCATCGAGACAATGGCGCGCCAGGCTGCGGCTCGAATCCATCGAAGATCAAGTCTCCGCGAATATCGGCCGTATAGTTTGAACTTTCAAATCTGACACGACGGCGGGCGAGCTTCGATCTGCTCCGGATGGCCAGCGAATTGGCCCGCGATGCAAAGCCGCCGAACACGAAGATCGATGCGGGAGGAAAGTCTCACCCTGGACGCGTCGTTGTTGATGATCAAAGGAGCCATCGGGCCTATCGGTGGCGACCACGGAGGAACTTTCAATGAAAGCACCAATGTCGGTGTCAAAACCGGCGGATCTCGGGTAGGGGTCCCGAACTGTGCGTCTAGGCGGATGGTAACAGGAGACAAGGGACACGATGTTTTACCCAGGTTTGGGCCCTCTTGATGGAGGTAAAACCCTACATCCTGCTTGATTAATATTGATGATGTGTGTTACAAGAGTGGATCTACCACGAGATCAAAGAGGCTAAACCCTAGAAGCTAGCCTATGGTATGATTGTTGTTCGTCCTATGGACTACAGCCATCCGGTTTATATAGACACCAGAGAGGGCTAGGGTTACCAAAAGTCGGTTACAAAGGTAGGAGATCTATATATCCGTATTGCCAAGCTTGCCTTCCACGCCAAGGAAAGTCCCATCCGGACACGGGACGAAGTCTTCAATCTTGTATCTTCATAGTCTTGGAGTCCGGTCGATGATGATAGTTCGGCTATCCGGACACCCCCTAGTCCGGAACTCCCTCACTAACCCTATCCGGTGTCTATATAAACCGGAGGGTTTTAGTCCGTAGGACGAACAACAATCATACCATAGGCTAGCTTCTAGGGTTTAGCCTCTCTGATCTCGTGGTAGATCTACTCTTGTACTACCCATATTAATCAAGCAGGAGTAGGGTATTACCTCCATCGAGAGGGCACGAACCTGGGTAAAGACATCGTGTTACTTGTCTCGTGTTACCATCCGCCTAGATGCACAGTTCGGGACCCCCTACCCGAGATCCGCCGGTTTTGAAACCGACATTGGTGCTTTCATTGAGAGTTCCTCTGTGTCGTCATCTTTAGGCCCGATGGCTCCTTCGATCATCAACAACGACGCGGTCCAGGTGAGACTTTTCTCCCGGACAGATCTTCATGTTCGGGCGGCTTTGCTGCTGGGCCAATTCACTTGGTCATCTAGAGCAGATCGAAAGCTACGCCCCTGGCCATCAGGTCAGATTTGGGAGTTTGAACTACACGGCCGACATCCGCGGAGACTTGATCTTCGACGGATTCGAGCCATAGCCAAGCGCCTCGGACTGCCTCGATGGGCATGATCTAGCTTTGCCGCCGAACAGTGCCTTGGAAGCCGCACCAGAGTCCGCTCCGACCCTCAGCTCGGAGCCGACTCCCCCGATCGAGGACGAGTGGTTGGACACCGCCTGGGCTACGATCTCTACGGGCGATTGAGCGAACTCCATCCTGTCGCTGCGAAGACCGTGACTCCAAGGTGCGGACTCCTCTCCGGACTCCGAACCCTCCGCGCCCTGCGGTCGAATCCGATTGGGCGCCGGTCATGGAGTTCATCGCGGACATCTTTCAAAGACTTCGCCTTTGGTGACATCCTGAATTCACTAAAGTCTCTCTCTTTATCGGAGAGCCCTGGCGGACTACGGTCGGGAAGGTTGGGATGCGGACGACGAAGAAATTCAACGACCACCCACCACCCACTTTATAGCCACCGCCGATGATTTAACCGACATGCTCGACTTCGACCAAGACATCGACGGTATGATGGACGATCTTTGCTGGAGCGACCAAGAACCAGCGCCTGAGGGCAGCCTGGAAGGCCACCTCGTCATATGACATATACATGGTGGACATCCCAAAAGATGGGAATGGCGACGGAACAGCGGAGGATGACCCCTCCAAGAAACAGCCCAAGCGCTGGCGTCAGCGGCGCCGCTCTAAATCTCGCCACAGTAAAAACAGCGATTCCGGCACAGGAGATAATAACACCCCGGACAGTGCCGAAGACAACACCCTCCAGCAGGATTCAGCACAGGAGGAGGGAGAAGCCAGCCCTCATGATAGAACGACGGACAGGGAGGTGGAGGACGATAATTATATGCCTCCCTCCGAAGATGAGGCAAGCCTCGACGATGACGAATTTGTCGTGCCGGAGGATCCTGCCAAACAGAGGCGCTTTCAAACGCAGGCTTATGGCCACGGCAAGCAGCCTCAAGAAAAAGCGGTAGCAGCTTAGAGCTGACCAAGACTTGCTAGCTGACAGATGGACTGAAGTCCTTACAGCCGAAGATTATGAACTCGAACGCCCCTCCAAGAGATACCCCAAACGCAGGCTGCTACCCCAATTAGAGGAAGCAGTACACAAACCTACATCACCAGCGCATGATGCGGCCGACCGGCCACCCCGTGGTCGCGACAGAGAGGCCTCTAGACCCTCCATTCAAGCTGCAGTCCTGCGTCGCTCGAAAAGTACCAAGGCACGGGGAAACGCGCCAGACCTGCGAGACATATTGGAGGACAAGGCAAGGCAAACAAGATCGATCTACGGATCACGTGGGCCCCCCACGACACGTGACGATAACCGTCACACGGGATTCAGCAATTCCGGCCGGGCCGAACACAGTAGAGAAAGCTCATATGAGCTACGTCGTGATATAGCCCAATCTGAGGCGCCAAGACACCCACTATGCTTCACAGATGAAGTAATGGATCATCAAATCTCGAGGGCTTCAAACCCGTAAACATCGAATCATACGATGGTACCACAGATCTCATGATGCGGATCGAGGACTATCTCCTCCATATCCACATGGCCCGCGGTGATGATCTACATGCCATCAAATATCTCCCACTCAAGCTTAAAGGACCAGCTCGACATTGGCTCAACAGCTTGCCAGCAGAGTAAATCGGTTGTTGGGAGGACCTGGAAGCCGCATTCCTTGATAACTTCCAGGGCACATATGTGCGACCACCAGACGCCGATGACCTCAGCCACATAATTCAGCAGCCAGAAGAATCGGCGGACAATTACGACACGGTTCCTAACCAAGAAAAATCAAATCGTTGACTGTCCGGATGCAGAGGCCCTTGCGGCCTTCAAACATAACATCCGCGACGAGTGGCTTGCTCGGCACCTAGGACAGGAAAAGCCAAAATCCATGGCGGCCCTCACAACACTCATGACCCGCTTTTGCACGGGAGAGGACAGCTGGCTAGTTTGTAGTCACAACTTGACCAAAAATCCTGGTAGTTCGGATACCAAGGACAGCAATGGCTGGTCGCTTCGCAACAAGAACAAGCGCCGCATTAATGGCGATAATGTTGAAGACACGGCAGTAAATGCCAGATTCAGAGGCTCTAAACCCGGTCAGCGGAAGAAGCCGTTCAAAAGAAATACTCAGGGCCCGTCCAATCTGGACCGAATACTCGATCGCTCGTGCCAAATACATGGCACCCCCGAAAAACCAGCCAACCACACCAACAGGGATTGTTGGGTTTTCAAACAGGAAGGCAAGCTAAGCGCCGAAAACAACGACAAGGGGCTGCATAGCGATGACGAGGAAGAGCCCCGGCCGCCGAACAATAGAGGACAGAAGGGCTTTCCCACACAAGTGCGGACGGTGAACATGATATACGCAACCGACATACCCAAAAGAGAACGAAAGCGTGCACTAAGGGACATATATGTGACGGAGCCAGTCGCCCCGAAGTTCAACCCATGGTCCTCCTGCCCGATCACATTTGATCGAAGGGACCACCCCACTAGCATCCGTCACGGCGGATTCGCCGCATTGGTTCTTGACCCAATCATTGACGGATTTCACCTCACTAGAGTCCTGATGGACGGCGGTAGCAGCCTGAACCTGCTTTATCAGGATACAGTGTGCAAAATGGGCATAGACCCGTCAAGGATTTAACCCACAAAGACGACCTTTAAAGGCGTCATACCAGGTGTAGAGGCCAATTGTACAGGCTCAGTTACACTCGAAGTGATCTTCGGATCCCCGGATAACTTCCGAAGCGAAGAGTTAATCTTCGACATAGTGCCGTTCATGGCGGCTATCACGCCTGCTTGGGCGAACCGCATTTGCAAAGTTCAATGCGGTGCCGCACTAAACATACCTCAAGCTCAAGATGCCAGGCCCTCGAGGAGTAATCACGGTCAATGGAAACACCGAACGCTCTCTCCGAACGGAGGAGCACACGGCGGCCCTCGCGGCGGAGGTGCAAAGCAGCCTCTCACATCAATTCTCGAGTCCGGCTATAAACGTCCGGCCACCGTCAAGCGCGCCTGGAGTAACCTACAACAAGACCGCCTAGCACGATCAGAGCACGCGTAGCAATCCAGCCCCCACCCCAGCCCTCGCGAAACAGCGAAGCCAGTACTACGCGTACATAACTACGCTCTGGAGATACCATGGGCCTAAGGGGAGGGGCACGACCATGACATGCCCAGAATGCGGCTCAACCGCACTAGGGGCTCCCAATTGTGTCATTCTTTTTCTTTCTTCTTTTTTCCTTAATTTCAAGACTCCGTTTTCCAGAAGTCCTGTCCGGCACTAGAATTGCCGAACTCATGATGCAACAGCCAGGGAAACATAAAGCTACGTCGAATGTCCAGGTGGTCTCTACTGCGAGCATTATACCTGTTTTACATACCATCCCGCAGCTTACCCTTGGAGGGGGACATGTTAAATAGTCCCATCCCTTGATTATCGCACTATTTGTATCATCCTGCTTCCATTGCAGTACCTTTTTGAATAAACAATACATAGCTTTTGCCTATTATTGCATTCCTTTCTTTATCTATATATATATATTCATTTCATGACATGTTGCACCCGTACACTTTGGTACGGCCAATACACCAGGGGCTTAAGTACCCCAAAAGTATGGTGTGATAAGTCCGAACACTTTCACAAGTGCGGCACCCGAACTTATAGCATTATATGCATCGGCTCCGAATCATGTCTTGGGTCAATAGTTGGCTTTGCGGCTCCCATGTTTTGGTACCTTACGTTCCATTATATCGGCTAAGGTAGCGCTGGGAGAACCATTTCGATTGTGCCCGGTTGAGCTAGGTTGAGCACCTCGGTGGAAAGCTAAAACTGACCGTCATGATAGGGCGAGAGCCGGTCGCTGTTCGAGAGGTTTTTTTGGGTCCCTAAAGACTTATGCCGCTTAGAGCGAGGAGTCGGCATTGTCCGGCCAAGGCGTTGATACCGCCCCGAACTCGGTCTTCTGAATACTAGGGGCTTCGCCGAAATTTAAAATTATAGAATTCTATGGCTAAGTGAGAGTGTTCAAGCACTATAAGTCCGGTTGCCTTGTTCGTTGCGTTGAGCGCCTCCCTCGACGGATCCAAGAATGGGAACAAGAGCGCTCAAGTTTATCCCAAACACCCCAAAGACTTCGTGGCATGGGGGCTGAAGCCAACGACTTGCCATCTCTCAAATTTGATAAACGGCCGCACGAAGGTAATATTTTATATTAACAAGCGTTGCTTAGCGCATATGAACAAGTTTTCAGCGTCAGGATAACAAATGCGAGTCTATTAAAAATTACATCTTTGGAGCACTCATCCGCTATCTGGCGGGCACCCTTCAGACGCCCTCATAGTACATTTCGGGCTTGCGATGCTCCTTGCCCTTCGGTGGCCCGTCCGTCACAAGCTTCTCCGCATCCAGCTTGCCCGGTGCACTTTAGCACGGGCAAGGCCCGACAGGCACCTTCAATGTAGACGGAGCGCTTGATGACTTCAATCCATGGACATCGTCCACCAGCCCATTGCACTAGCCAAGTAGCTCCTGTGCATGGCTTCCAATGGCCACACCGAACTATGAGGCCCTTCATGGCCTGTTCGGCGACCTTGTGGAGCTCGACCAGCTTTTCAGCTGGTCGCTCAGGCACCGGACGTTCGACCTCAAAGATCATCGAGACCAGAACACCTTCTCCGTCGAGCTCCCCTCCTTGGCGCGGTAGAACGCGGCAGCATCGGACACACTACGGGCAGATCTGCGAATGCTCCTGGAGAGCTTCGAATCCGGGTAAGTAATAGGTAATTCACTTTCACATGCTTGCTTTGCATAAAGAATGCCTTACCCGCCACTATCTTCTTTAATGATTCAATTTCTTGGAGGGCTTTTTGGGCTTCGGCCTTAGCGGCTTTGGCACTCTCAAGAGCCGAGGCGAGCTCGGACTCTCGAGTCTTCGAGTCACGCTCGAAACTCTCGTGTTTTCCACGAGAGCACGGAGCTCTTGCCGCACCTCGCCACCCGCTCCTCCTGCTTCTCTCGCTCGGTGCGCTCCTTGATCGCTTTGATTTCGGCGCGAACACCGCTTCCTTCAGGTCGCCACCTCGTTCGTGGCCCCTACATTACCCACGTTATTCTGTCATTTTTTGCAACCGAATCCTTTCTATAAGGTATTTCTTTAATAAGGTATTGCTTACCTTCCCTGTCCTCGAGCTGCTTCTTGGCAAGGCCGAGCTCGTTCTCGGACCGCTCGAGGCTCTTCTACAATGCATTAACCTCCGCAGCCAGTGCGGCAGAGGTCACCAGTGCAGCCTGCATTCGCATATTGACATACTTATGTTAGACTCCTGCGTATATCTTTTTAGATCCTTAGTCCGGCTTTTCTTTCCGAACACCGAACTAAGCATCAGGGGCTAATGTCTATGCGGTAATATTTTTACATATTCTAAACTTACCTCAAAGCTTTGTTAGAAGGCTGTATGCAGCTTGATCAGCCCGCTCTTGGCGGACTGAACTTTCGGATCACCACACTCATAACGGTGTGGTGCTCCTCCTGATGGAGGCTGTTAAGCGCCTCGATGCTATCCGGTGCCTCCGGTTGGGCGGAGGACACGGCGTCTTACCCCTTCCTACGAAGGGGCCGCTGCCGGACTTGGAACGGCTGAAGGTTCGGTATGGAGTCGGACAAGGGTCGGGCTTAGAGCCCCGGGGTCTCGCTCCCTCGCGCTGGAGTCCGGGAGGCTGCCTTGCAGGCGCCTCCTGCGCCACCTCCTCTTGACCAGGCCCCTCGGGCCCCACCTCTGGCGTCGTCCATGGCGTGAGGTGAGGAGGCGTGGAAGTGAAGTACTCTCCACTTCCGACGAATTGGGGACCTGCTTTCGTGAGCGGCGAACTCGTCCTTGGGTGGGCTGCATGATTGTTCGGCGTTAGAGAACACTATGCAATGAAAAAAACCATGGGTATCCGGACACTTACCATCTCGCCAGGGGCTTGGCCCTTGTTGGCCACTCCCCCTCGTCGTTGTCGGCGTTGGCGGAGAAGTCCGGAGGAAGGGTCCTTCCCTTCTTGGACTCTCCGGCCTCCCCAGTTGGGGCGGCCTTCCTTTTCTTCTCTCCCCTCTGGGGAGAGGCTTCTTCCTCCTCCTCTTCCTCGGAGGAGGATTCCGCCTCGAGGTTGTCAGGCGATGAGTCCGACAGTCCTCGGGCGCCGGAGCTCCTTCGAGTTCCCGTGGCCTTCTTCTTGGCCTTCTTCTCGGCACCACGTGAGGTGCCGGAGCCAGCTTCCGTCAATCGGGCGTCCGGCTGGTCTTCGGCAAAGGGGCAGACGGTTAATCTGTCCGGACGTCTTCAGCCAGTCCTGTCAAAGGTTAGGGAGTTTTAGATCCCACATAGAGTCAATCTATGAAAAAAGAGTCCCGTAAAGGGTAAAATAACTTACCTCGCTGGCTTGACGCTGCAAGCTGAATCCGCGATCTTCGGTAGCGGATGCGGGGGCTTCGGCGCCCTTGAATAGCACCTTCCAGGCATCTTAAATGCGTAGTGTCGAAGATCCTTTTCAGAGTTGGGTCTTTGTGCGGATCGAACTCCCACAATTTGAAGGCCCGTTGTTGGCACGGGAGAATCTGGCGGATGAGCATCACCTGGATTACGTTGACAAGCCTGAGATTCTTGTCCACCAGGTTTAGGATGCAGGTTTGGAGTCCGAACAGCTCGTCCGAATCCCCCCATGTCAGGCCCGTCTCTTTCCATGATGTGAGCCGCGTGGGGAGGCCAGATCGGAATTCGGGGGCCGCCGACCATTGAGAGTCGCGTGGCTCGGTGATGTAGAACCACCCCGATTGCCACCCCTTTATGGTCTCCACAAAGGAGCCCTCGAGCATAGGACTTTGGCCATCTTGCCAACCATGGCACCTCCGCACTCCGCTTGGCGGCCGCCCACTACCTTTGGCTTGACATTGAAGATCTTCAGCCAAAAGCCGAAGTGGGGCTGGATGCAGAGGAAGGCCTCACACACGACGATGTACGCCGAGATCTTGAGGATGAAATTCGGGGCCAGATCGTGGAAGTCCAGGCCATAGTAGAACATGAGCCCCCGGACAAATGGGTGAAGTGGAAAACCTAGTCCACGGAGGAAGTGGGTGAGAAACACCACCCTCTCATGGGGCCTGGGGGTTGGAATGAGCTGCCCCTCGTCGGGTAGCCGGTGCGTGATGTTGCTAGACAAGTATCCGGCCTCCCGTAGTTTTTCGATGTGCGCCTCCGTGACGGAGGAGGCCAGCCACCTGCCTCCCGCTCCGGACATAGTTGGGGAAGGTTGAGGTGGGATGTGCGGACTGGGGCGCTGGAGCTCGAGTGCACGGAAATGGATGAGCAAAGGAGGAAGAAGGCGTAGGTGAAAAGGTGGATCCTTATCCCCTTATATGGATGGACGAAGCTGTCGTCCCCCACCAGCCTGGTAAAACTCGCTTATCTCCCAAGCGCCGTAATCAATGGCGCGGTTGGGTTACCCACGTCCGTATTGATGGGAATCCCGGAATAAGGGGGCACGATCTCCGCTTTGATAAGATGTGCCAAGGAAACCGCCTCGCTAAACGCGCTGAGGTGGAACAGTAAAAACGATTCGTATAAAGGCCTGGCCGTGGTGTGATGTCACGCCGCGGAATACGTCAGCAGATCTGTGCAAAAATTATTCTCTCTACGGTGGTATGTGGAACTTGTTTTGCAGAGCCGGACACTATCCTTGTGTTCAAAACCTTCTATGAAGTATTCGGAGGAGGAACCCGCCTTGCAATGCCGAAGACAATATGCGCGCCGGACTCGTCATCATTGAAGCCTTGTTCAGGGGCTACTGAGGGAGTCCTGGACTAGGGGGTGTCCGGATAGCCGAACAATCATCTTTGGCCGGACTCCTAGACTATGAAGATACAAGATTGAAGACTTCGTCCCGTGTCCGGATAGGACTTTCCATGGCGTGGAAGGCAAGCTTGGCGATACGGATATGTAGATTTCCTACCATTGTAACCAACTCTGTGTAACCCTAACCATATTCGGTGTCTATATAAACCGAAGGGTTTTAGTCCGTAGGACGAACAACAATCTTACCATAGGCTAGCTTCTAGGGTTTAGCCTCTCTGATCTCGTGGTAGATCTACTCTTGTACTACCCATATCATCAATATTAATCAAGCAGGAGTAGGGTATAACCTCCATCGAGAGGGCCCAAACCTGGGTAAAAACATCGTGTCGCTTGTCTCCTGTTACCATCCGCCTAGACGCACAGTTCGGGACCCCCTACCCGAGATCCGCCGGTTTTGACACCGACAGTCGCCTTTACATAACACTCATGTGTGCGAGACAGCGAGAGGCCGACTGCGTGCGTGCACCTCTTCTCTTCGTATATGTACTCCACCGTTTGTCTGGTGCCCAAAACATTATAATAACTACTAGCAATGTGCCAATGCGTTGCCACACGATCAAAGTAGATTATTACATATTCACCGATTTGATAGAAAAAAAGTCTAGTTTTGAAATACGTATATCACTAAAAATATGTTATGTTTCACTCAAAATATATTCCTTTGGCGTTTTTATTGTGAGATAAGGGAGGAATGTTGTTGATTTCAAGATTCGAGAAGTAGTATATGTCTAATTTCTACTCTTACTAGCAAGATGCCCATGCGTTGCACGGAACATGTAGATCTTGTGGGAGAAAAGGATGAACGAGGGAAGGCCTTATCTGCAAATGTGGTGAAGAGTGCAGGTAAATTTCCGTATTTTCCTTCCTATCCGTCAGATATAAATCGGACGACCTACATTGCAGGATGGCAGGCCCACCATCATCACCAACTCTATTTTTTATCCCTACTCTTATAAAAAGCATTGTCGGTGATGAGCGTGTGCCTGCTATCCTACAATATAGGCCGTCCGATCTATATCTGAAGGATAGGAAGGAAACTATGGCAATTTTGCAAAAAGATACCCACACCCCTCTCCACATTTGCAAATAAGGCCTTCCCTCGTTCGTCCTTTTCCCCCACAAGATAAACTACTCATACAAATGCATCTTGATGTTCCGTACAACGCATGGGCATCTTGCTAGTTGTTGCAAAAAGCCCATGTGTGTGTGAGAGAGAGAGAGGGACAGTGGAGGAGGACGGAGTGCATGTGTGACAAAGACACAAGGAGTGTGTGTGCGATAGGTATCAGCTTAAAATGAGGCGATAGTGCGTGTGTGCACGATCGAGAGGGCGTGTCTCGAGAAGGGAAGAAAATCTACATAGATACAAGGAGCAGGAGAGAGACATGTATGCGATGGTGGAAGCACGAGTGTGTGGGTGTATAAACCTATCTAGAGGCTAGCTAGTCGATAAATGTTTGTGAGAGAAGTACGAGTCGGGGTGCGAAAGCGAGAGTTTTGTGTGAGAGAGAGAGAGAGAGAGACGGTAGTCGGGAAGGGGAGTGGAAGCAGGAGTTGTGTGTGTGTGTGTGTGTGTGTCTGTGTGTGAGAGAGAGAGAGGAGACGGTAGTCGGGGTTGTCTGATCGGTAAACAAATGAATAATGTCGATGCAGGATGGAGACGAAAAAGGAGACCGCAACAAATGTTGTGTCTACAGGAGAGAGAAAGAGAGTAATTTTAGTGGTATGAGTCATATGTAGAGACATATAGGGTGTGTGAGAGAATCCCATAGAGAGAAAGACAAAGTGAAAGACGTGTGGAGACTGTGTGTGTGGCGGTGAAAAAGAAAGCTTAGGTACCGAGTACCAAAGAACAGTAGAGACGTGAGAGATAATGAAAACTGTGCAATGTATAATGATAGGGAGAGTGTGACACTTCTCAAGGGAGACGTCGAGAGACCATGTTTGCGAGGATAGGAGAAACATGAAGTGAGCGTGCGGGTGAGCTGGAGAAAAGAGAGTGATAGCTACCTGAAGGAGCATGCATGCGAGAGAGATGGGCGTGAAAAGAGTGAACAAAAAAGGGATTCAAATATTTGAATTCAAGATGATGATACATGTAATCCATACTCGAACCAAAATTGATCTATCAAACATGCATACTCATATGAATTCACGCACATCTATGTTATTTAATATGTAGGTATTACTGATCCATACATTTTAGTAGAACATAATTTGGTTAATTTTTTTTGAATTCAACCTTAAGATTTCGAGATCGTTGTATTTGTAAATCATATTATACATATAAAGGAGCAGAATTCTTTGTTTGTGCTTTTGAAAGTATATATAAAAAAATGATGTATATAGAATGTAATTCCAATTGAAAATGGATCCCGCCCGAAAAAAATTAGAATATAAACGGGATTAGAATTGAGTTGGCACGGTAAATGCGCACTCTGCAAAATTTGAACGAAGCGGGGAAAGTCGCAGTAACCGCCCGAAACCAAAATCTGCGAGATGGAAATCACTCGCCTATCCTCGCCACGCATAAAGCCTATCTGCTGTATTTCTATAGGTTTTGATAGGGGTAGGTTTGTAATTTCACCCAAACGTGATGTAACCGCCTCTCACCCGGATTCATACGCGGTGGGCGCCAAAACACAGTGTGTCCTCGGCCGAAATCGACTCCCTCCCCGATTCATATTCATACACGATGGGCGCCAAAAACAAACTCTCGAAGGCAAATATTCGGTGTATGTGAGATTACCGTCCTATCCCCAACCGACTAATGTTGCTGTGATGTAGTAGAAATTTGAAACGGGGGCTAAGTTTGTAAATTTCCTCGCATTTGAGACAAGCGCGCCCTGAATACATGGTTCTCCCCTTCCTCTCTACCTCCCTTTTCCCCATTCATACTACGTGGGCGCCAAAACACCCTCTCCACCCCACCCTCCTCCGTCCGCCGCCGTCCGCCACCCCATTCACCGCCGTCCTCCTCCACCATGCTAGAGCTGATACCCCGACGCCACCGTCCATTACAAGAGATCGACCTCTCTCATCCACGCCTTCGGACCGGGATCCTTGCATCCCGTGCTCTCGCTTCATCCCCGCCGTCGTCCACCTTACCGGCGCCGCTCCTACGACCATCTCGTCCACCGCGCCCCGCCGCCACCGTCTACCCTCCTAGATCTGCTTCCATGCTGCCGACAGCTATCGCTACCACAGCACCGTCAAATTCTCAGCAGATGCGTACACGGCGCCGCGGTAGAGGCGGTACTCTTTCGTATCTGCTCAACTTATTTATCGCAGCAAGAAAATAGATTGCCACTGCTTTACTCTGATTTCTTGTCTTGGTTGCGAAGTTGCCTTTGTCCGGTTTGCACCTTCAGATCCGCCATGGCACGCTCAACACTATACTCCCAATGCTTATGGTTTTCCCGTTTTATATTCCACAGTAGTTAAATCACAGTAGACTAAATTTCAAAATTGGGCCAGTCGATTTTTCAGAGCTCGCCGGAGTTCGCCGGTGCGATCTAAGGGGCTCGGGTGGTTGTGGGGCCTCGCCGAATGAAGAAAACTCAACGCGGGTGGGGGTTGGGGCGCGAGTGGGGGGTGGGGTGGCGGAGGAACACAGGCGGTGGGGGCCGACAGTCCGGCCGGCGGCCCGTGCGGTGTTCTATATGGGAAGAATCAGAGACGAGGAAGAAGAAGGGTTAGGAGACGTAGGATCTTCATCCAACCGCCTGAAATGGTCGAGAGACAGCTGGGAGTTGCATTCTTAATGCGCTCTGGTTCATCATGTGTGGGCCTTTGTGAAACCAACATTTTATTATCCAAAATCTGCTTGCTCTTCTTTACCATGTTCCTCTTCCGTTCTTCTTTAATATGTACTCTCTCCGTTCCTATATACAAGTCTTTGTATAGATTCCACCATGGACTACATATGGAGCAAAATGAGTGAATCTACACTCTAAAATGTATCTGGATACATCTGTATGTCATCCATAGTGGAAATCTCTACCAAGACTTATATTTTGGAACGGAGGGAGTATGCAAGTAGTACAGTATGTTCCTTGTACTGAAGATGAGCAGGGACATTTGCAGTGTAGAGGTCTATACGGTCGGTTGTGATGGACACTTTGAGCCTCTTTGATTCGTAGGATCTTGTAAACATGGGATTAGGATTTGTAGTGGCCTTCCCACTTGAATCCTATAAGAATAGCAAGGAAATGCGGGGAGTTGTGTCGCCTTTGAGAGTTACACTGATATTAACAGTATCGCACCTTCACTTGAAGAGAGCTGGTATCCGAAGCCTTTCTAGCCGTACCGGCAATACTAGCACATATATTCCAGCAAGTTCCACTTTGCTGATTTTACTCTGATGCTTAAGGTTTTCCCGTTATATCTACACTATGATCTGTGTAGCTGCTTTGTGACACACTAGCAGCAGTTCACTCTCGAAGCTAAACACTACAATGACTTAGAAAATTGGCACCAAGGCATTGAGTGCCATTCTGGATGCAATGAAACTCATACGCTCCCCACCTGTTGATTCTTGTTCAGAATATGATCCTAATGACTATTCTAACCTCGAGGAGTCAAAGGCAGATGGCCTGTCCTGTTCACCCATCAAGGTGCATGTTCTAATTTGGCAATGTTTTATTGATTACGGGTATCTTGCATATGTTGTCTTGCATTTTTTCTACTTTGTTGCACCTCCATCTACTTAGTTTACTCATCATATATGTCGAGATGCCATGCCCATCCATTATCAATACATATTCCATCTGTCATCATACCATGTTTTTCCACTCAAATGTTGTTCTTGTGCATCGACATCTAAAAGGAAGAGGGTGATTGCCGAACTTGAAGGAGCACCAAAGAAAGTCCTTGAAAAAGCGTGGTGGTCTTGGGAGAAATCAGACATCACCCCACTTATATTGGCTGTACAACCAGTGACACAAAACGTAGGACCGACTCCAACAATTTGTACCCATACTTCAATCGACCACACCACTAGCCCCACCACACAGGACCTGCACTCGACCAAAAGGTATACCGATTTCATTTGCCATAGCACCAGCTGTACCACAGAAAAATCCCACTCCAGCAAAAAGTACAGCAAGTCCACCGGCCGAAGACCTATCCCAACTTCAGAGACGGCCAATTCCTGCAGATTTGAACCCCATTCCATTTATTCCCAGTTTAAAAGACAATGATTTCAATGTTGTTAGGGACTACGTGCAAATATTCCCATCATGGGAAGATTATAGTGAAGACAAACACCATTTTCACATCTTCCTGTCCAACTTACGTGTAAGTGCTATTATTCATGGTTATTATTTTCCTGTTTTACGCTGATTGAACACATCAATGATTTACATTACATTGATGTAACTAGGCGAGGGTCAATCTGGATAGTCATGACGAGGAAAGCTTGCTTGTGCTTTTCAAGGAAGCATTGCAGCAGTATCGGTGTTACCTGAGGAAATCACACTTTGATGGCAAGTCTATAAACGAATTTCCGGTGAAGTCTCTTGTGCTAAATTTAGAAGACATTGAATGGAAAAACCTTGTTATGCACTGGTCTTGTTCCCAGGATGAGGTACTGTCCATGAAATCACATGACAATTTGAGCTTCTACTTTTCCGCATGTGCCTTACGTATCTTTTTTGCAGGAAATCTGCTCGAAGAAGAATTCCAGTTTGAAAAGAATGACATGATATCACAAATATGCTGCCCGCTGCTTTGCTCTTGTTAGTACATGTTGTCCTGTATCATTGTACTTGCATACATGCCTGGTTCATTATGTGACAGCAGTATGCATGATAGTTTGCTTATCAATTGTTCGCTCCAAATTATCTGATCTGTATGAATGGTTACATTAGTGTAGAATATATCCAATGCCAATGTTTTTTTTAGCTCTGCATTGTTCTTGTAAGTACATACTGTCCTTTATCAGTGTACTTATAATGACAGGTAGTTGTTCATGTACCATCACTCTGCAGGTTATTTTCCTTTGCCCTCCATTTTCTACACATCAGATCTATATTTACTCTTACCATGAGGTTGGTAGTGAAGAAGTTTAGATGTGCATTGCTCTTGGTTGTACCTTTTGCCTGTATCGCTGCACTTGCATTTATAGCTACTTGGTTATGTAGCATCACTCTTCATCTTATCTTAAATATTCTCCATTTTTCGTATATTATCACATCTATATTTACTCTTAACAAAATGTAGAATAAAGGCAATGCTTTTGAAGAAGATTACGTGGTAAACTTCTTGAATTGCCCCCCATCGGCATGGACTAGGCCTTTATAGAGCCTGTCTTCACGATAATGTAATTTTGTCCATCTCAAGCCTTCAAACTTTGTTGTATATATTTGGTTAGGCATGACTGCATGACTATTTATTTTTGGTGTTTGCATCAAATTGCTTATTTAAAGTTTATTATGTAGTTCATAAACAAAAGTTTTTCCTTTCTCAATTTAAGTTTTCAGTTGTACAACCAAGTTCCTTCTTCATACCATGTAAATTAAACTATCTGAGCAAGTGATGTTCTTTTTGCACTTTGCATGTATATACATTCTTCATCCGTAATCCGGTGGTGTGGTGAACCTACCCAACAAAGCACAATGTCATATTCTGCAATGTCTTAACTATGAACAATGTCATATCATTCTACTATTATTTAAACCGTCTCTTTATTTGCCAATGCGAAATGGTATAAATTGACAACACACTAACCATTGATACTTATGAGTTATTGATCGTAATCCAAGGTGTTGTCGTGAAGCTGCCAACTCCTTCACAATGTCATTTCCTGCCATGTCTTGACCTGAACAATACCATATTGTGTTAATGCAATTTTAAACGGTGTCACTTTATTAAATCGAAGAAATGTGATGAATTTTCAAAGACTTGATACTTTTACGTGCAAAACATGTCATCGTGCCCCGCTTGTTTATCTTTCAGAGTGAGGAAGATATCGAGTGTTGAACATGCGATCTCATCATCTTGCTTAGCTGCTATTGCAACTCCCAACAGGCTAACCTTTCTTGAACTCTATTGAAGTGCTATCGGTTTTGTATATTATTTTGTCGGCATGTTTATTTGCCTTTGGTGGCGATCTTTGATGCCCAATGTATGTAATCTCATGTTCGCTTGTGCTTTATTATCATAGTGGCGAACTTTAATGCCCAAAGTGGATGTAATATGCCGTAATTTCTTTATTGTATAGTCTAGGTTTTTCTTATTCACGATGCTGCGGTTATTTTCCTGTATATATATCCTGTCTTCGCGATAAACCGCCAAACCGTAAAATTACGGTACATAATCGGGCCGTCATGCAATCACGATGTAGGTTGGGCCTGAAACGTGCCGAACAGCTCACGGGCCGGCAGCAGCCCGAAATGAACCCCGGCCCATGATTGTGCGAATCAAATCATGGGCTTTTAATAGGCCAAAATTGTCTCGGTCCTTGTTTGACCCAATCAGATATCGGCTGTGAGCAGGCCGGATGCAAATCGGGCCGTAGTTAGGCCCAACTATATGATGGGCTTTTAACAGGCCAAAATTAATATAGGGCTGAAATGTTAAACGGCCCCTTAACAGGCCAAAACTAATATCAGGCCGAATTACTAAGTGGGCCTTTAGCAAGTGGGCCCAAAAGCATAGTGTCCAGTTGACGGGCCGAATTTGATATGGGCCATAATTGAGCCCAAAGCCTCTTAAAGGGCTGGACCTGATCTGGGCCGTAATTTGGCCCAGAACGTGGTAGGCTTATAACGGGCCGGATCTCATATGGGCCACTTTTAGGCCCGGAACATGGCAGGCCATTAATGGACCGGATCAAATATGGGTCGACATTTGGCCCAAAACATGGCAGCCAGTTAATGGGCCGACCTACTAGGGTCCTCAAAATCTTATGGGCCTACAGCTGGGCCGGCCCATTAATGTCGGCGAAATCTCATGGGCCTTTAGCTGGGCCGGCCCATTATGATCCGCAAGAATCTTGTGGGCCTTTACCTGGGCCGGCCCATTATGGCACACAAAAATCTTGTGGGCCTTTAGCTGGGCCGGCCCATTATGGCCCGCAAAATCTTAGGGGCCTTTACCTGGGTCAGCCCATTATGGCCCGCAAAATCTCGTGGGCCTTTAGCTGGGCCGGCCCATTATGGTCCGCAAAATCTTGTGGGCCTTTAGCTGGGCCGGCCCATTATGGTCCGCAAAACTTGTGGGCCTTTAATTGGGCCGGCCCAATTAAACTTGATGGGCCGGTCCACGTGTCAACATATCATAGGCGCGTCTCGCCCATTGGATGATTGACACTGTGCCAACGCGGACCTGACACGTGTCACCTCCGGCCAATGATGATTTTACACGTGGGAAATCCCCATTGGTCGGGGCTGTTAACGGGTTATCGGATCCAAAACCCGACCCGATAGCTTAACGGCGTTAAGATTACGGTGGATGCCACGTGTCGGTCACCCTTGACGAAAGCACTTCTGTGACGCGCGATTTATCGTCATGGAAGTGGACACTTCCGTGATGATAATTTTGTTAATGTCATGGAACACTTCTACGAGAGCACAGGTATGACTATCTTGATTCTGTCATAAATTTGTCATGGATGTACATGCATGACAAAAAACGCGACCTACCGTGACAAACACGTATCATCACGGAAGTGTATTTTTTTGTAGTGTTTGGTGATGTCATCTTGTTCTCCAAGAGATGATAGTTGGCAAGATAACCAAATATGGCATTTTTGACATGCTAGAATTTTCGTGGAATGTTTTTAGGTGTTGTTTCCACCCACAATTTTTTTATGTTTATGTTGTACTAATTTCGTTTACTCTTTGTCATTGTAGGTGTTGACAGATGGTGGGCGCGGGTCGAGAGCACTCCGAGCCTCCTTCCTCGGTGCATGCTGGGACGGTGTTGTTATTCCACCCCAGCACCTTCGGAGAGCGCTGGTAGACAGCATGCCGACACCGGCGGGTGCTTCTTCTTCGATCTGGAGAGGTTGGGGGAAGACAAAAAGGGGTGCATCTAGAGGTGGACATGGCGGCGAGAGAGGTAGGAAGGCTGCTGCGCCTTCCTTGCCGCCACCCCCAGCTGATTCTCCGGACCACCGGAGTGCTTCGTCTCAGGTGGACCCGTCAGACTTGGACCCATCTTGGACTCAGGTCCACGAGCCTCGGGTCGCCGAGCGTTCGTCCCACGAGACTCATGCCCTAGAGTCTTCGTCCCACGAGACTCCGGTCCCAGAGTCTTCGTCCCACGTGACTCCGGAGACTAGTGGCCATGTTGATGGCGACGAGACCTGGTCTGACGATAGTTTTAGCGAGGGCGAGCTGGTTGAGCAGGGCAAGAAGGTCTACCAGCATACTGGTACGAAGCTCCTGGCCGTGCCGGCGACCCGCGATTAGAGGTGGTTGATTCAGCCTAACGGGGAGAAGTAAGTGCATTTAGTATTTTTTAACCTTTGTGCTTCATGTTTCTTCAAATTAATATCTAATGTGTTGGCCTTGTCATACTACAGGGGTTGGATACATGTCGATGGTGTCCGCAGGCCCAACCAGGTCCTTGGTGTGCTTTGGCACCACTTCCCGAGGTGAGTCACGTTGCCGGTGAGGGTCGAGTTCCACAACTAGCACCTTGGTGGGAGTCAGACGTGGCTGCCCAGCCTGCCGGGAGGAGAGGGTCGACGGTGTCTTGTGCGAGACGGTGGCCGACATTGTGAGGCGGCGATTTTGGGTAATTTCTCCTTTGCAGAATTAAAAAATCAACATTACCTAGTGATTGTACTAATCAGTGTTGTCTTGTTCGATTGCAGACCTTCTACAGGTGTTCTGAGGAACACGAGGCGGAGGCGGCTAGGGTTCTCGAAGCCGAGTGCAAGCGCCTACTTCCGAACTTACGACACGAGGCTAGGGTGCAGGCTATTCGAGACTACCACGCCTCGACTAACATTAGGAGGGCCAAGAAGAAGTGTCGCGGCAAGTATCTAAGTAAGGAGAAGTACATGAAGGTAATTACCTATCCTTAAGGCCTTCTACTTAGTTTCCTTGATTTCATTCGTAGGCGTAGCGCTGAAATTTATCTTTGCCAAACTTAGGTGCCCCCGATATGGTGTGCGGATATGATGGACTGTTGGGAGGCATTGGTGGATGAGTGGTGCTCTCCCCAATGGCTAGCCGAACACAACAAGGCCAGGGATAAGCGTGCCCAAATGCGAGGTGTGCCACACCATCAAGGGCGCTCCAACCTGTTTGAGTATGGGGATCACTAGGTATGTGGTTTGAGCCCTTAACGATTCATGCAATTTCATTCTTCATGCAAGCTTCAGCCCTTAACTAAAACGTTGTTCCTCTCTTTTTGGCCAAACACAACAAGAAGGACGTGCCACCGTTGTACGACCACTATGCCATGGCCTATACTGCCCCATTCAAGAAGGCCAAGGCATTCTCTGAGGATGACCTCGATCATCCAGAGAGCTTCAACAACATCTCCTCCCACAACAAGCTCGTGAGGTATAGAGACTTTAGGAAGGCGACGAAAGGGGATGACTTCAATCCGAGCCAGAGTACTTTTGATCCAGAGCTCGTGATGCTATCTGGTGAGGGGAGGAAACATGGCTCGACAGCCATTGGGGATGGACTGATCGTTGTCCTAGAAGTCTCCCGGAGATCAAGAAGCGCTAGGCGAGGTCTCTTTCTGAGATACCGCCTCGACCACGGCCAGTGGAGCTCGCCATCGAGGCTAGGGCCCAGGGAGCTTGGCCCGGAGGCAAGCAGGCGAGCTAAGCGAGAGGAGATCAAGGCTGGAGGAGAGGACGGCTAGTCTGTTGGAGGTGCAGAGGAACCGGAACGACGTGTCTCACCGGGCCCTATACGAGCTCCTCGTGGTAAGTTTCTCCTGCATATTAGCCAAATCATGCACGTAATATTCGTTTCGTTACTAACTAATATGACTGACTCGTGAAAACAAAATGTGCAGTCCGTGTGCGAGAGAAATGGACAGACCCCTCCGCCGATGCCCCAGATTGCTGTAGCGGACACGGTGAGTTTCATTTGAATGGTCATTAGTTACTAGTTTTCACATTTCAATTGCATCATGCTAACGAGACATTGCAAATTATCTTTAGTACATCATTACTCCCAGCAAGCATCGACCGATCCTTCTCCGTCTCGCACTGGTGCAACCCCGACCCCGACCGGTCCTTCTCTGTGTGGCACTAGCGCAAACCCGACCGGTCCTTCACCTCCGTGATGACGGTAAGTTTTCTCTAGTGTTTTTCTTACCAAATGCATAAAGACCTAGACTTAGCTTTATTTGCTCCAAATTTCTTACAATAATGACCTAGACTTAGCTAATCTTCCTCCAAAATGACATAATTAGCTTACTTAGCTCCAAAATTATCTATACTCAGCTTTGTTTCCTTCGAAATGACCTAAGTTAGCTCTAATATGCTAATTTATCTCTAATATGCTTAGTTAGCAAGGTTTGCTCAATAATGACATACACTTAGCTTACATATGTAAAAAATGGCATAATTAGCTTACTTAGGGTTGACATGGCATAACAATCTTGGTAAGATTATATATGTCATATAGTTAGCTTATTTTCCTCGAAAATGACATAATAAGCCTAATTAGCTCCAAAATGATCAATTTTACCTAAGTTAGCTCCAAAATGACCTAAGTTAGCTAAAAAAATGCTAAATTAGCTCTAATATGCTTAGTTACATGGGTTAGCTCAATAAAGACCTATAATTAGCTTATCTATGTCAAAAATGGCATAATATGCTTAGTTAATTCCAAAATGACCAAGTTTACCTAGGTTAGCTCCAATATGATCCATTTTACCTAGGTTGGCTCCAAAATGACCTATTTACCTAGCTTAGCTCTAAAATGACCAACACACTTAGCATTTTTACCTAGCTTAGCTAGAAAATGGCATTTTTCCTACCTTAGTTAGAAGAATAAGAAGATAAAGAAGAGGAGAGGAGACTAAGAAAGAGAAGATAAATGCTTCTTCTTTTTCTTCTTCTTCTTCTTCTTCTTCTTCTTCTTATGCTTTTTCTTCTTTTTCTTCTAGCTAGTCTTCTTCTTCTTCTTCTAACTTTCATCTTTCCGTATTTGCAAATTTTCTTTAGATGAGGAGCTTGCGTTCATGGAGTCTACTCTTATCCTTGTGCTTCTTTTATGTTCTTCAAAACTTGTTGTAAACTTCTTGCTGGATATGTGTTGGATATGTTGTTGGATATGTGTTGTTGCAACCTTGTTGTTGGATGTGTTGGATATGTGTTGGATATGTTGTTGGATATGTGTTGGTATGCTTGCGTATATATTTCTTCAAATGTGTATATATATCTTAAAATATATATATATCTGTGAAATTGAATGAATTTAAGAAAAAAAATAGGGGCTATATGGGCTCTTTGCCGTCCGCCAGCACACGGCAAACAGCTTTGCCATCAGCTAGCAGACGGCAAAGCTGCCACGTGGCAGCTACCTGTGCAACCTGGGCTGGCCTATATGGTTGCTTTGTTGTCTGCTGGCCGACGACAAAGACCTTTGCATCTTTGCCGTCAGCTAGCAGGCGACATAGCATGCCACGTGGCAGCAACCTGGGCTGGCCTATATGGGCACTTTGTCGTCCGCTGGCGGACGGCAAAGATGCAAAGGACTTTGCCGTCTGCCAGCAGACGGCAAAGCACGCCGTTAACCACCTAAGGACCTAACCCGCCACGTGTGTCGTCCAGGCTCTTTGCCGTCTGCTGGCTGATGGCAAAGACCATTTCATCTTTGCCGTCCGCCAGCAGACGACAAAGAAGCCTTTGTCGTAGCTTATTCAGCCGAACCTGTTGCCTTCTACTGGCTGACGGCAAAGGCCTTTGCCATCCGCCGGGCATGCCTTTGTCGTCAGCCATGGCAGATGACAAAGTGTTAGATTCCTGTAGTGCATGCTCCAGTGCATGTAAGTTGTTTGAAAAATGAAATATGTGTCCTTGGCTGCATGCTTAGGTCCCATGCAATAAATGGGAATGAATGTTGAAAGCACAAGTGCTCCCTGGGTGATTTTGGTAATTAATGTCAACATATCTCTTGTTGGACTAATACCTTTACCTAGTGTATTTCAGATCAGTTCAACAATGGCGTGACAAGGACAAGTGGATGTGGAACTCCTTTAAAATACCAAGGACAAAGATTGGCAAAGGCTCAAGACTCTTCATTTACATTTTAGTGATCCAAGATCACATTGAGTCCATAGGAAAGCCAATACTATTAAAAGGGGATGAGGTGTTGCTTAATGGTCTACTTGCTCAAAGTGCTCATTGATATTGCTCCAAAACCCTCAACCACTTTCTCATTTCCACATATGTCCAAAACCTAAAGTCAAACTCGGCCCCACCGATTTGATTTATAAGGCGCCACCGAGTTCATTTGACATAGCCACTGCCAGAAACCCTAGACAATTCGGTCTCACCGATCAGCATCTCAGTCTCACCGAGATGGCCTTGCAAGCTCTCTGTTTCCTGTTGTAATTATTTTGGTCTCATCGAAATGTGCAATCGGCCCCACCGAGATTGCTTGACCAACTCTCTGTTTGCTCATTGTTGAAATCGTTCTCACCGAATTCATGCAATCGGTCTCACCAAGATGAGGTTTTGCCCTAACCCTAGCACATCGGTCCCACTAGTTGATCATGTCGGTCCCACCGAGATTCCTAATGTTCACATTTTGAACTAAATCGGTCTCACCGAGTTCTTCTATTCGGTCTGACCGAGTTGGGTCAAATGTGCGTAACGGTTGGATGTTGTGTGGAGGCTATATATACGCCCCCACCCCTTCTCCATTCAAGAGAGAGCCATCAGAATGTGCCTACACTTCCACTAGTCATTTTCTGAGAGAGAACCACCTACTCATGTGTTGAGACCAAGATATTCCAATCCCACCATAAGAATCTTGATCTATAGCCTTCCCCTAGTTGCTTTCCACTCAAATCATCTTTCCACCATAGCCAAATCTGTGAGAGAGAGTTGAGTGTTGGGGAGACTATCATTTGAAGCACAAGAGCAAGGAGTTCATCATCAACACACCATCTATTACCTTTTGGAGAGTGGTGTGTCCTAGATTGGTTAGGTGTCACTTGGGAGCCTCCAACAAGATTGTGGAGTTGAACCAAGGAGTTTGTAAGGGCAAGGAGATCGCCTACTTCATGAAGATCTATCCGAGTGAGGCAAGTCCTTCGTGGGCGATGGCCATGCTGCGATAGACAAGGTTGCTTCTTCGTGGACCCTTCGTGGGTGGAGCCCTCCGTGGACTCGCGCAACCATTACCCTTCGTGGGTTGAAGTCTCCATCAACATGGATGTACGATAGCACCACCTATCGGAACCATGCCAAAAATCTCCGTGTCTTCATTGCGTTTGCACACTCCAATCCCATCTCTTTACTTTCTTGCAACTAGCATGCTTTAGTCTTTCCGCTGCTCATACTCTTGACATGCTTTCTGGAAGTGTATTGTGAATGATTAAACTTGTGCTAAAGCTCCACCTCAACTTGAAGAACTTAAAAACGGCTACTTTTGCTTGTTGAGGGTCTAATCACCCCCCCAGACACCTCTTCTCGGTCCTTTCAATTGGTATTAGAGCTTTGGTCTCCACTGCTTTGGTTTAATCACCGTTGGAGGAAGATGGATGAGTCTACGATTGGGAGTGTTAGATGTAGAGTGCCTATTCTTGATGGGGAGTTCTATAGTGCTTGGAAAAATGAGATGCTTGAGATTTTCAATGAATATAATTTGAACAAGGATATTACTAGACCTTGTGCGCCTCCTATTGATCCCTTGCATCCTACCCCTGATGAGTATCTTGACATGACCCGCAATCTTAGAGCTATTGATCTTATCATAAGAGGATTTCCCAGAAATTGGCTTGTGTGCTTGCCTATATTTTAATGTGCTTATACCATATGGAGATACCTTGAGGAGCGCTTTCCAAACTATTCCTTGAAAAATCTAGATGAGATTCTTCAAAAGTCCATTGCTTTTCATAAAATGCATCCTAGTGATCCTAAGTTTGGTGATTGTCTATTTGAGCTTCGTGACCTCATGCGTACCAAAGGAGATGTTGTAGTCATTAGTATCATCAATTCCCAAGTCATTAGAATTCATAAAGATGCACATTGTCATGATCATAAATCTAATGAATCTCTCTCTCTCTAGGTGATGATCAATCACATAATGATGTTGAACATGGATATTATGATGAGGATGATGATGGTGATGGTGACTTTGATCTTGATGAGTTAATGAGACATTTTGGTCTTATGGCTAGCCTTCGTGGTTACATGGCCGGAGGAAAGGAATGCGTTCTTGATAGTGGATGTACTGATCACATGCCCGGAGACAAGGATATGTTTCGAGAGCTTGCTGAAAATGATGGTCCCCGGAAGTATGTAAATTTGGTGATAACTCAAAGGGTAAGGTGGTTGGCCCTGGTAAGGTGGCTATTTCACATGACAACTCTATCCAAAATGTTATGCTCGTTGAATCTCTTGGCTACAATTTACTTTCCGTATCTAGACTAGCCGATTTTGGTTTCAATATTCTATTTAATGAAATAGATTGCCAAGTGTTTCGAAGAGATAATCATAATATGGTCTTTACCGGTATACGTAGAGGTGATCTATAGATTGTTGATTTCACTAAAAGAGCTCAACCTAGAACTTGCTTAATAGCTAAATCTTCTAAAGGTTGGTTGTGGCATAGAAGGTTAGGTCACGTGGGCATGCAAAATCTTGATAAGCTTATTAAAGGCGATCATATCCTTGGTGTTAAAGATGTTATGTTTGACAAGGATAGACTTTGCAGTGCTTGTCAAGCAGGAAAACAAGTTGGAGGAAGTCATCCCGTGAAGAATATCATGACCATGAGAAGGCCGCTCGAGCTACTTCATATGGATCTTTTCGGTCCCAATTCTTACAAGAGTCTTGGTGGTAACTGTAGGATCGAAAGTATGTATAGAGGCAGGGTGATTAGACTACTTTACCAAATAAAAATCTGTCCTTTTCCTAATTTTAAGTCTTGGCGGATTTTAGCAACTTAGCACAAGTCAAGCAATCAACCTACACATGCAAGTCTAAGAGTATGGCAGCGGAATGTAAAACATTTGCACATGAAGGTAACGGAGGAGTTTGGAGGGACAAACGCAATGTAGACACGGAGATTTTTGGCGTGGTTCCGATAGGTGGTGCTATCGTACATCCACATTGATGGAGACTTCAACCCACGGAGGGTAACTATTGCGCGGGTCCACGGAGGGCTCCACCAACGAAGGGTCCACGAAGAAGCAACCTTGTCTATCCCATCATGGCCATCACCCACGAAGTACTTGCCTTACTACGGTAGATCTTCATGAATTAAGCGATCTCCTTGCCCTTACAAACTCCTTGGTTCAACTCCACAATCTTGTCGGAGGCTCCCAAGTGACACCTAACCAATCTAGGAGACACCACTCTCCAAAAGGTAATAGATGGTGTGTTGATGATGAACTCCTTGCTCTTGTGCTTCAAATGATAGTCTCCCCAACACTCAACTCTCTCTCTCGGATTTGGATTTGGTGGAAAGAAGATTTGAGTGGAAAGCAACTTGGGGAAGGCTAGAGAGCAAGATTCTTGTGGTTGGAATGGAATATCTTGGTCTCAACACATGAGTAGGTGGTTCTCTCTCAGAAAATGTATGCTGGAAGTATAGGTACATTCTGATGGCTCTCTCTACGAATGAAGAGTGGGTAGAGGGGTATATGTAGCCTCCACACATAATCTAACCGTTACACACAATTCACCAAACTTGGTGGGACTGAATTATAAAACTCGGTCAGACCGATTTAGTTCAAAATGTGAATATTAGGATTTTCGGTGGGACCGATGATACGTCTCGAACGTATCTATAATTTATGAAGTATTCATGCTATTATATTATCCATCTTAGATGTTTTATATGCATTTATATGCTATTTTATATGATTTTTGGGACTAACCTATTAACCTAGAGCCCGTGCAGGTTTACATTTTCTCCTTGTTTTTGAGTTTTGCAGAAAAGGAATACCAAACGGAGTCCAATTGACGTGCCAATTTTTGATGATTTTTTATGGACCAAAAGAAGACCACGGAGCATCGGAGTTTGGCCAGAAGAGTCCCGAGCTGCCCACGAGGGGTGGGGTGCGCCCACCCCCTGGGCGTGTGGGCCTGCCCCGTGGACAGCTCGGACACCTCCTTGACGTGAGACCGACGCCAAAAATTCCTATAAATACAGAAACCTCAGAAAATTAACCTAGATCAGGAGTTCCGCCGTCGCAAGCCTCTGTAGCCACGAGAAATCAATCTAGGCCCTCTCCGGCACCCTGCCGGAGGGGGCCATCATCACCGATGGCCATGGAGGAGTATCCCGGAGAGGCCATCATCGCCATGAAGGCCAAGGATCAAGGGTGAACCTTTCCCCATCTATGGGGGAGACCATGGAGGAGGAAGCACAAGGGGGAGAACCTCTGCTCCTCTCTCTTGGTGGCGCCGGAGTGCCATCGAGAGGGTAACCATCGCCGCGGTGATGGTCTTCATCAACATCACCATCATCATCACCATCCTCATCTCTTTTACGCGGTCCACTCTCCCGCACCCCGCTGTAATCCCTACTTGAACATGGTGATTTATGCCACATATTATGATCCAATGATGTGTTGCCATCCTATGATGTTTTGGGTAGATATCCTTTGTCTTTGGGTTGATTGATGATCTAGATTGGTATGAGTTGTATGTTTTATTTTGGTGCTGTCCTATGGTGCCCTCCGTATCAGCATAGCGTGAGGGATTCAGCTGTAGGGTGTTGCAATACGTTCATGATTCGCTTATAGTGGGTTGGTGAGTGGTGAAACACAAACCCGAGTAAGGGGATTATGGCGTATGGGAATAAAGAGGAATTGATGAATTAATGCTATGGTTGGGTTTTACCTTAATGATCTTTAGTAGTTGCGGATTCTTGCTAGAGTTCCAATCATAAGTGCATATGATCCAAGTAGAGAAAGTATGTTAGCTTATGCCTCTCCCTCATATGAAACTGCAATAGTGATCACCGGTCTTGCAATTGCCTAGGACAATTCCACACACCGTTCCACCATATTACACACTCGCTATTTATAATATTTAGTGATATATTCTAAATTTATGATAACATCACCTACTTTTATATTTTAGCTCTCCGATATCATACAAAGTTATCCTCTTCATACCCACAACATAGTTTTATTTCTCGTTGCTAGTTGGAAGCAAACTTCGTGTCACGTGAGAGTCGTGTCGATTGGCAGATAGGGCTTGAGAGAATATTGATCTTACCTTTAGCTCCTTGTGGGTTCGACACTCCATACTAATCACTTCCACCTTTGGAAAATGCTACGATGAATCCTTGCACTTGGGGATTATCAAGCTCTTTTAAAGCGCCCGTTGCCGAGGAGCAATAGCGTGGGGTTGATATTCTCGTGTGTTCTTGTTTGCTTTCTTCACTAAGTAGATTTTTTTCCTTTTTGTTTCTGTTTAGTTGTGGGTGAAACATACAAAGAAATTTTAAAGAATGAAAATACAAAAAAAATTATTACTTGCCTCTATCGGCGTTCGGGGAACGGGGGTCCCCAGACTTGTCTGCCTGCGGCCTGCGGCGTGGCTCAAGTTGGGGCCCAGCACGGCCCAGCTTCGTCAGCTCAAGCTCAAGACCCTCGCGAGGGGCCAAGCCTCACGGGGCGGACGACAGGAACCTCCCTCGGGAACAGCCTTGTCAGGCAGGCTCGCTAGGAGACGGAGAGATCAAGGCAGGGTACCTCCCGAGGGTGCCCCGTGACGCAAGCCATGACGATCAAGGCCAGGCATGCACCAGCCTGCGCAGTGTCCTCTTTTCCCCTATGGTGCAAAGGAGGCAAGCACAGGCCAAGGCATCAAGCAAAGATTACCGTTTCGATGCAACAAGACCAAGACCAGCAGAACGGCAGGATGGAGGTCATCGTGGAGCCCAGGACGGCGTCACCGTCAGAGCCTTTGGCAGCCGAAGACCAACTTTAGTCAGGATAAGTGTACTAGATGTTCCCCTTCAAAATGGCCAATTGTTGGCACCCTTCCTGCTCCTTATTTGGGAAGAGGCCCAGGGCCTCCCTCTATAAATAGAGCTAGCCACCACAGAGTGAGGGGGACGAACAAAAGAGAGAGGGAATCGGGATCACGATAGAGAGAGAGAGAGAGAGAGAGAGAGAGAGACAGGCGACTGAACTCACCCAAGCAGTTCATCGCATCAGCCCAAGAACAGCCCCTCGCGAGGCTGTTCTCCCTTTGTATTGTTCATCATCAGCCCCTGAGGTAATCCACCACACCACACACTGGAGTAGGGTATTACACCACAACGGTGGCCCGAACCAGTATAAACCTCGTGTCTCATGTGTTGTTCATCGTACCTAGTTTAGATCCCTCGCAATCCATTCACGTGTGAGCTGTTAGGGGAAAGATCTCTGCACGCACCCCAGTGTTTGAACCTCAAGGGTCTGCCGGAACCCGAAATCCGACATTTGGCGCGCCAGGTAGGGGTGTGCCGGAATCTTTCTTCCGCTGGTCGCGTGTGATCTTCCGTCACGCCCTTGGCTGACGCTCGCCGAGCTTGCTCCGAGCGCCGGGCTGCTCACGCCGCTCGAGTCGCCCAGACGGCTCCCGTCGGTGGACGCCCCCGCCGTTCGCCGTCGCCTGCTGCCAATGCCGCCAACGGCCCGGTGGGGAACGGGCAGCAGACCTGTTGAGGGGAGCTGCGCGACCTCTACCTCACTCCTCACGCTGGGCCGGCACCTCCGGTCGTCGCAGCTCTCCTAGGCGGCTCATTGGCGCCACCTTCGAGCCGCCACGTCAAGCCGTTCACCCGCCAGATCGCCGCCGCCTCCAAGTTCCAGGGAGCCCCGCCAGGCTGGGTGGCGCCCGAGGCCGATCTGCTCTTCAACTCGGACGATCACCCCTTCAATCCCGCCGGATCGGGTGCGCTCCTGATGTTGTGCACCCCCACCATCTGCGAAGTGGCAGTCACCAGGACCCTCATTGACGGTGGAGCCGGCCTCAACGTGCTCTCTATGGAGGCCTTCAGCCTCCTCCATGTGCCACCAGAGCGGCTCCAGCCCAGCAGGCCTTTTTCCAGAGTCGGAGCCGGCTCCACCGCCTCATTGGGACAAATTCGCCTCCCGGTGACCTTCGGCACCCGCGACAACTTCCGCACGGAGCTGATCAACTTTGACATCGCGCCCATCGGCCTCCCCTACAACGCCATCCTCGGCTACCCGGCCTTGGCCCGGTTCATGGCAGCAACTCACCCGGCGTACAACCTCATGAAGATGCCCGGGAGCAGCAGCGTCCTTATCGTGTCGGGAAACACAGGAGAGGCACTGCAGGCGCTCAAGCATGTTTTCAAAGCGGCTGTAGTGGCACGGCCCACCGGTGTTGACGCTCCCGAGCCCAAGGGGCTGCGCCATCCAAGAAGAAGCAACTATTCACTCAAAACAAGGCGGAAACCAAGCAGGTACCAGTCAGCGAGGACAGGTCCACTGACGCCACCTTCACCATAGGTGCAAACCTTGAACCCGAGCAGGAGGATGCCTTGGTAAAGTTACTGCGCGCAAACAAGAAGGTGTTCGCATGGAGGCCTCATCAGTTGGCAGGGGTCCCGAGGGGCGTGATTGAGCATCACCTCAACGTGTGCCCCAACGTGCGCCCCGTGAAGCAGAAGGCGGGGCGACAGTCCACAGAGAAACAAGCTTTTATCGTCCAGGAGACTCGCAAGCGAGAGGCAGCAGGGGTTATTCACGAGGTCCGCTACCCGGATTGGATGGCCAACCCAGTTGTCATGCCAAAGAAAGGCGGAAAGGAGCATATGTGTGTCGACTTCACCAACCTCAACAAGGCCTGCCCACAGGATCCATTTCTGCTTCCTCACATTGACCAGATCGTCGATTCCACCGCTAAGTGTGACCTGCTGTGCTTCCTGGATGCCTTCTCAGGCTATCACCAGATCAAGATGGCGGTAGAAGACGTGGAAAAAACGGCTTTCCTGACCCCGTGCAGAGTGTACTGCTGTACCTACATGCCGTTTGGGTTGCGCAACGCAGGCACGACCTTTCAGCGGCTGATGCACATCGCCTTGGGCCGACAGCTCAGGAGGAATGCCGAGGCATACGTCGATGACATTGTGGTGAAGTCTCGGGAGGCGAAAACCCTGATACATGACTTGGAAGAAACCTTCGCGAGCCTCGATAAAATGGACCTGCGGCTCAACCCGGAGAAGTGCGTGTTGGAGACCCCTCGGGCAAGCTCCTGGGTTTCCTCGAGTCCCATAGGGGCATCGAGGCCAACCCGAAAAAGGTCAAGGCGGTCGAAGACATGAGCCCGCCAAAGACCCTAAGAGAAATGCAGAAACTCCTTTGGGCGGCGTGACCGCTAGGACGTTTCATCTCCAAGCTGGGAGAACGAGCACTGCCATTCTTCAAGCTAATGAAGAAGAAGGGCCCCTTTGAATGGACTGAAGAGGCCGACAAGGCATTCCAAGAACTCAAGAGGTACCTTACCAGCCCTCTTGTGATGGTCGCACCACGCCCGCTTGAGCCCCTGGTGCTCTACCTCGCCGCCACACCCTACTCCGCCAGCGCAGCCCTAGTGGCGGTTCGGGAAGAGCGCCAAATCAAGGCTGCGCCACGCCCGGCCATGGCCCCGGCCGTGGCAGCACAAGACCAAGAAGGCCTCGCGAAGGTCATGGCCCCGGCAGACGGAGACCAGCCTCAGCAGGAAGATGCCCCTAGAGCCGAAGAGGTCGCGCCAGGCAGCCAGGCGGTGGGGGCTCCGTCGCCTCAGGAGGCGTCAGACCCTCTGGAGGGCACGGGCCTCGTCAGCACTCCTACTCTCTTCGAGCACCCGGTGTACTTCGTTAGCATGGTGCTGCGGGACGCAAGGGCGCGGTACCCCATGCCCCAAAAACTCCTCCTCGCGTTATTGGTAGCCTCACGCAAACTGCGGCACTACTTCCAGGGTCATCCCATCAAGGTCGTCTCAGCATACCCTCTGGAGAGGGTGCTCAGGAGCCCCAACTTAGCTGGAAGAGTCGCAGAGTGGAACATTGAACTGCAAGAATTTCAGCTAGAGTTCAGCACAACCAGAGTCATCAAGGGGGCCGCATTGGCAGATTTCGTGGCAGAATGGACGGAGGCACCTGGCCTCGAAGCAGGCGAAGACCGGTCGCTTTCTCCGGGGAGCGAAGCACCGGACGGCTGGGTCATGTACTTCGACGGGGCATTCTCCCGACATGGCACGGGGGCCGGCGCAGTGCTCGTATCCCCTATTCAGGACAAGCTCTACTACGCCATGTAGCTCTATTTCCAGCATGGGGAAAAGGTCTCCAACAACATAGCAGAATATGAAGGCATGATAGCCGGCCTGAGAGCCGCAATCGGTTTGGGGGTAAAGTGCCGCATCATCAAGGGCGATTCACAGCTCCTCGTCAACTTCTCCAACAAGATATACGAGCCGAAGGACGACCACATGGAAGCCTACCTCGCGGAGGTTCGCAGGATGGAGAAACAGTTCTGGGGACTGGAGCTGCAGCATGTGCCACGCGGCACCAATCAAGAGGCGGACGACATGGCCAAGAGAGCGTCCAGGCGGCTGCCTCAGGAGCCTAGTGTCTTCGAGGAGCGACTCTTCAGGCCCTCAACGGCACTGTCACTATCAAGCACGGCGCAACCTCGGGAGGAGCTCCCCCACCCGCCTGCCTCGGGAGCCCCGGCCTGCGGCCCGACCTCAGGGGCACGCCTGCTCCTGGCGTTGGAACCTCAGGAGGGGTGTTGGATCACGGAGCTCAAGAGCTACTTGATACAGGGACCCTGCCGGAGAAGGAGGAGGAGGCGGAGCGTGTGGCGCGGCAAGCCATGGCCTATTGTATCAAGGATGGGGAGCTTTACCGGAGGCGACCGAATGATGTGTCCCTGCGCTGCATTCCCAGAAAGCACGTGAAGGAATTGCTGGAAGACATACACGGCGGGGACTGTGGGCACCACTCATCGTCGCGAACCCTCGTTGGCAAGGCGTTCCGCAGCGGGTTCTACTGGCCCACAACGCTCAACAACGCAGTTGAGCTGGTAAAGGCTTGCGAGGCCTGCCAATTTCATGCCAAGCAGATCAATCAGCCGGCGGGAGGTCTGCAAACTATACCCCTCTCATGGTTATTTGCAGTTTGGGGGCTGGACATTTTGGGCCGTTCCCTCGGGCGCCAGGGGGCTACCGGTACCTCTACGTCGCCGTGGACAAATTCACCAAGTGGGCTGAGGTGGAAGCTGTCTGCACGATCCCAGCAGGCTCTGCTGTCAAGTTCATCAGGGGCCTCGTGAGCCGGTTTGGGGTGCCTAACCACATCATCACCGACAACGGTTCGCAGTTCACCAGTAATATCTTCAAAACATACTGTGCTAACCTTGGAACGCAGATATGCTACGCATCGGTGGCGCACCCTCGGAGCAAAGGCCAGGCCGAGCAAG
Source organism: Aegilops bicornis (assembly GCA_021605145.1). Lineage (NCBI taxonomy): Eukaryota > Viridiplantae > Streptophyta > Magnoliopsida > Poales > Poaceae > Aegilops > Aegilops bicornis. Next base: position 468,733,270 of record CM038670.1, on the reverse strand, counting down.
CCAACACGGAGGTCCTGAAGGACCTCAAAACCAGGACCTTCAAGAAGAAGCTGGAGGCCTGCGGCAGGGGCTGGCACGACGAGCTCCAGTATGTGCTGTGGTCCATCCACAGGACCGCGGCCAAGCCGACTGGCGAGACCCCGTTCTTCCTCGTCTACGGAGCAGAAGCCGTCCTCCCTCATGAGGTCAAGCGTCGCTCCGCACGGGTCCTGGCGTTCGACGAGGTGCAGCAGGACGCCACGCGGGGGACAGATCTCGTGCTGGGGGAGGAACATCGTTGAGAGGCCGCGCTACAAGCGGCAAGGTATCAACAGGCGCTGCGGCGATACCACTGCCGCAACATCCGCCCCAGGACTCTGGAGGTAGGGGACCTCGTGCTCAGACAGGTCCTCTCCAGGGAAGGGTTGCATAAGCTCTCTCCCATGTGGGAGGGCCCGTTCAAAGTTTGTCATGTTTCCAGGCCCGGCTCCGCATGCTTGGAGACCCAGGAGGGGGTGCCCATCTCGAACGCGTGGAACATCCAGCATCTCCGGAAGTTCTACCCTTGAAGAAAGGCCCGGAGCCTGTGAAGAAGGCAAACGCCTGTGAAGCTTATTTTCTCGAGAAAGGCCCGGAGCCCGTGAAGAAGGCAAACGCTGTGAAGCTTATTTTCCCGATAAAGGCCCGGAGCCTGTGAAGAAGGCAAACGCCTGTGAAGCTTATTTTCCCGAGAAAGGCCCGGAGCCTGTGAAGAAGGCAAACGCCTGTGAAGCTTATTTTCTCAAGAAAGGCCTGGAGCCTGTGAAGAAGGCAAACGCCTGTGAAGATCGTTTTCCTGAGAAAGGCCCGGAGCCTGTGAAGAAGGCTAATGCCTGTGAAGCTCGCCGCTCATGACACTCTCACGTAATAATGAGTTGGGGCTGTACACGCCCCGGAGTCTCAGGCGCCCGGCCTCGGGCCACAGGGCTCCCACGCCTAGTGGAAGCACTTAGCTCCGTGCTGGTGAGAAGACGTCGAAGACTAGATTAGGTGCCGGACGCGGCTTTTTCATTTGCTTTCTGCAGTTGGCTTGTTCATTCCTATTTGAAGTTTCATGGAAGTTGTTGCCATCTTTGGTTTGTGACTCTTTGTATTTTTGGCTCTTCTTCCTCGATTTCTCTCGCGCAAGTCTCACGAGGGAGCAGCGCGGGCACCCTCGCGAGTGTTTTCTGCCCTTCTCGTTTGAGGCTTTCCTATCCGGGTACACTACGGGAGCACCCCTCCCAGTCTGTGCCCCACGGGCATCGCGACGCGAACACAGGACCTGGGTCGGTCACCCCCACAACCGAGGCCGGAAGCTACCCCTCCTGACTAATCCTTGCAGGACATGAAGCGTTCGACGAGGCCTCCCCGAGCTAAGTAATTTCTACGTGCGGGCATGCGGCACAAAAGCATAGCACAGAAACAGCGGAGACAACACGATAATTAACAGCAACAGTTCAGCACGCCCTTGCGGGGACCTACTCTACTGTCTCTTTGAGCAGGAAAAGGAGAAAAACAAAATAGGCACGACACGCTCGGCACCAACTCGCGGCGAAGGCTCGTACTGCCTCTTGAGCTCAGGCAGACTCCCTCTCGCCCTTCACCAGGGCGCGACGGCGGGCTGACCCGCTACCTCCCTCCAAGCGGGCGCGACGGCACGGAGGCTGGTCACGGCCACCGCTGGAGGAGCTGTTGTCCGAAGGAGAGCCGCCGACGCTCAATGAGCCCCGAGTGCTGCTGACCGCGCGTGCGCTGTCATCTTCATCTCGATCATCGGCGGGGCTGGGTCCATGACCGTGGTCGTCGTCTTCGGGGCAACACCCAGCGCGACGACCGTCTTCTCTGAACACCCTCACGTAGAGGGTGGCATCGCCATCGAACTTGAAGTGCAGGGTGCATCGCCGGCTTAGGCCATCTTGTGAGCGGGGCGTTGCCAGCCCGGGTCAGGCCACACTCCGGCAGCGGAGGAGACCTCCAGCGAAGCCAGGAGGCCCGGCTGCAACAACCGTCCGCCTGAAGCCAGAGGCCGCCCGGGGCGCCGGGCGGAAGTTCACCTAAAAGGAAGCGGGGAAGCTGGAGGCAGGTGCTGGTCGGCTCCACCGACCACACGACAAACTCCGGCAACACCTCCGCCGAGTGGAAGCGCGGCCTAGGAGGCCGTGCGGTCGCAGCACGCCCCCCATCGACAACCTGGCGCCCGTCGCCGCGCAGGAGATCGCCTCCACGGCCGCGGGAAGCCGCTGCGGGAGCCACAGGATGCTTGCGAGGATGGCCTCGACCGCGCTTGGCCGGGGGACAGTCAGGCCCTACCTGGCGGGCCTTCCCTTCTCCGCGGCCGAGAACCTCTTCGACGGAGCCATGGAGAGAAAAGGGCAGCAAGAGGAGATGGACTGGAAGGTCTTGTGCCGTTCCGTACTTATAGCCGGAGGAGGCCAACCGTCGGCCTCCACGATCGCAGGTAATCATGACCCATTTCTGCATGCAGGGACTTGTCAAGTCATGCGGTTGCCGAGGCATTGTGGGGAAGTGGAGACGTCCACGACCAAGCACTCGCCACGCGGCGCCCAAGGCCGCGGGTTTTTGGGGCCCGCGGTGCTTCGCACTTGCCCCTTGCTTCTCTACTGAGCAAAGTCCGGGCGTGCCTTGGGCCCGAGGGCTCTCTTGTCGGCTTGGGAGCAGGGGTCCCAGACTTGCACTGCGGCTGACTGCGGCGTGGCTCAAGTGGGGGCCCAGCACGGCCCGGCTTCATCATCTCAAGCTCAACACCCTCACGAGGGGCCAAGCCTCGCTGGGCGGAAGACAAGAACCTCCCTCAGGAATAGCCTCATCAGGCAGGCTCGCGAGGAGGCGGAGAGATCAAGGGAGGGTACCTCCCGAGGGTGCCCCGTGACTCAAGCCATGACGATCAAGGCCAGGCGGGCGCCAGCCTGTGCAGTGTCCTCGTTTCCCCTTTGGCGCAAAGGAGGCAAGCACAGGCCAAGGCATCAGGCAAAGGTTACCGCTTCGGTGCAACAAGACCAAGACCAGCGAGCGGCGGGATGGAGGTCATCGTGGAGCCTGTGACGGGCGTCACCGTCAGAGCCTTTGGCAGCCGAAGACCAACTTTAGTCAGGATAAGTGTACTAGATGGTCCCCTTCAAAATGGCCAATTGTTGGCACCCTTCCCGCTCATTATTCGGGAAGAGGCCCAGTGCCTCCCTCTATAAATAGAGCTAGCCACCACAGAGTGAGGGGGACGAAGAAAAGAGAGAGGGAATCGAGATCATGCATAGAGAGAGAGAGAGGCGACTGAACTCACCCAAGCAGTTCATCGCATCAGCCCAAGAACAGCCCCTCGCGAGGCTGTGCTCCCTTTGTATTGTTCATCATCAGCCCCTGAGGCAATCCACCACACCACACACTGGAGTAGGGTATTACACCACAACGGTGGCCCGAACCAGTATAAACCTCGTGTCTCGTGTGTTGTTCATCGTTCCTAGTTTAGATCCCTCGCAATCCATTCACGCGTGAGCTGGTAGGGGAAAGATCTCCGCGTGCACCCCAGTGTTCGAACCTCAAGGGTCTGTCGGATCCCGAAATCCGACAGCCTCTCATGCCTAAAAAGTTTGCATTGAAGAAATGAGGGTCGACCTTGAGCACTTGTGTTCATGCTCACGGAAACAATGTAGAATTTTTCATGGAAGTTTCTCTATAAATAATTATCCCCTTGTATATATCCAATGTATTATAAAAATAATGTGCCAAGCTTTGGTTTTAGGATGATTAGATTGCTTATTTACTATGTGCAGAAAAAAATAGAAACTTTGGCTGTAGTGCATGAATTTACATTTTTTACTGGAGAGTCAAATGGGTCTGAAACTTTTTGTACATTACTTCTGTACAAATTTTTCAAAGTGTCAAATTTATTTCATAATTTTAGGAGTTACAGAAGTTTACCAAACTTCCAGATTACTACACACTGTTCTGTTTTGCGTGTGTTGTTTGCTTATTTCGATGAATCTATGGCTAGTATCGGGGGGTATGAACCATAGAGAAGTTGGAATACAGTAGGTTTAACACCAAAATAAATAAAGAATGAGTTCATTACAGTAACTAAAGGTAGTGATTTGCTTTATTACACTAACGGATCTCACAAGTTTTTGTTAAAGTTATGTGTGGATGAAGTGTCCGAAGGTCGATGAGCTATCAATATGAGAAGAATAAAGAGAGGCAAGAGTTCAAGCTTGGGTATTCCCAAGGCACCCCAAGTAAATATTTAAAAGGATACTCAAGCATCTAAGCTTGGGGATGCCCCGGTTGGCATCCCATCTTTCTTCTTCAACAAATATCGGTATACCTCGGTTTTTGCTTTGTTCACATGATTTGTGTCTTTTGTGTTTTTGTTTTTCCTTTAAGAACCATGCTAGCATTAGATAGGCCTTAATTGATTTATATAATAATTCACGTGCTTCAGTTAAATCTTTTAAGTATGATCTGATAGAATTGCTTTTTGTGCTTCACTTAAATCTTTTGAGTATGGTTTTATAGAATGCTTCATGTGCTTCACTTATACATTTTGAGCTTGGATATTGGTTAGTCTATATTATTTTTAGAATGATCCATGAACTTCACTTATATCTTTTGGAGTATGAATAATACTCTAGTTTAAAGTGGGTTTGGAAGAGTGTCAACTTTAGGAATTAGTGATCCCACTATTTTGGAAGGTGTTGAATATTAGTGTGATATTTATGAAAGTGGATTTGGAAGAGTGTCAACTTTAGCTAGTAATGATTCCACTATTTCGGAAGAGGTTCCAATTGAGTATGAGAACAAAGTTGCTATCCATTATGCTACTAAAAATTATTTGAGGGAGGAATACATGCTTGTAGGAGTTGCAATAATATCAAGTTTCCTGTCTATGTGCTTAAAGTTTTGAAGTTATACTTGTTTTGCCTTCCTATGCTAGTTGATTCTTGTTCCCATAAGTTGTGTGCTCAAAAAATCCCTAGGCATAGGAAGTGGGTTAGATTTAAATGTGCTACTCATATTCTTCAAGATGCTCTCTTTGTGTTCCGATTCTCGTCTATTATTTGAGCATCATTGAAATCATCATGCCTAGCTAAAAGGCATTAAAGAAAAGCGCTTGTTGGGAGACAACCCAATATTTACCCTTACTGTTTTTGAGTGTTTACAAGATTAAGATACTGTATTAATCATGTTTTATAGCTTTTGTTTCAATAAAGTGCCAAGTAAGACCTTTGGGAAGACTTGGGAGAAAGTCAATGTGATCTTCTTTGTAGAAAGCGAAACTTTGCGCTCACGAGATTAGCTGTCATTTTTTACAGAAGAGATTTTTAGTTGATTCTTTTTGAAGAAGATTAATAGACAAATTCCTCACGTCCACCAATTTATTTCATAATTTTTGGAGTAGCAGAAGTATGGTTTATGTTCAGATCATTACAGACTATTCTGTTTCTGACAGATTCTGTTTTCATTGCATAGTTTGCTTGTTTTCTAGTTTCTATGACTTATATTTCTCAATATAAATTGTAGAAATGATATTGTATAGTAGGAATTTTGTGAGAACAATTATGAAACTTGTCCTTAACAGTACCAAAGTGCATGGTTTACTCTTTATCATACTAACCTATCTCACAAAGTTTGGTTAAGTTTTGTGTGATTGCAGTTTTCAAGATTTGGGTGAGATATCGATATGAGGAGAATAAGGAGTGTAAAGACCCTAAGATTGGGGATGAACAAGGCACCCCAAGGTAATATTCAAGGAAGACTCAAGTACCTAAGCTTGGGGATGCCCCGGAAGGCATCCCCTCTTTCGTCTTCAAAACTATCGGTATAACTTACTCGGAGCTATATTTTTATTCGTCACATGATATGTGTTTTGCTTGGAGCGTATTTTCAATTTTAATTGCTGTTTGAATAAGATCATTGTATCTGAAATATTGAATGAAAAAGAATCCTCCCATGGCTAGTTAATTATTTGACTACTCAGTATTCTTCACTCATATCTTTTGGAGTAGTTTGTCATTTACTCATGTGCTTCACGTATATCCTATGACTAAACGGTTGGATAAATTGAATGTCATAAATCTGAATTTATATATGTTTCATATGCTTATAACATGGGGAGTAATGACTTCACACATAATAAGTATAGGTAGTAAACTTATTCAAAGTTAGCAAACGTAGAATTGGTCACTTGAACAATTCATGAAAGAATATTGAAGGAAGAGGAATTTCACATATAAATATACTATCTTGGACATCTTTTGTAATTGTGAGAACTCATTAAAATATGCCATGCTAAAAGGTTGATGTTGGACAAGGAAGACAACGTAATGGGTTATGTTTTCTTATATCTGAAATAAACTATATTGTCATGGATCGCCCAACACGTTGAGCTTGCCTTTCCCCCTCATGCTAGCCAAATTCTTTGCACTAAGTAGAGATAGAGATACTACTTGTGCTTCCAAATACCCTTAAACCCGGTTTTGCCATAAGAGTCCACCATACCTACCTATGGATTGAGTAAGATCCTTCAAGTAAGTTTTCATCAGTGCAAGCAATAAAAATTGCTCTCTAAATATGTATGATTGATTAGTGTGGAGGAAATAAGCTTTATACAATCTTGTGATGTGGAAGAAATAAAAGCGACGAACTGCATAATAAAGGTCCATATCACAGGTGGCAATATAAAGTGACGTTCTTTCGCATTAATATTTTGTGCATCCAACCCTGAAAGTGCATGGCAACCTCTGCTTCCCTCTGCGGAGGGCCTATCTTGTACTTTTATCTCTTACCCTTATGCAGGAGTCAGGGTGATTTTCACCTTTCCTTTTTACATTTTATCCTTTGGCAAGCACATTGTGTTGGAAAGATTCTGATATATATATCCAATTGGATGTAAGGCAGCATGAACTATTATTGTTGACATTACCCTTGAGATAAAAGGTTGGCAGGCGAATCTATAAGCCCCTATCTTTCTCTGTGTCTGATTAAAACTTTGAACCCATAAATATCGCGTGCGTGTTAGCAATCGTGAAAGAATAAATGATAGTTGAGTATGTGGAGTTTGCTAAATCAAAGTTCTGACATAGACTCTTCCTGAAAATAAGATGAATTGTAATTGTTTGATGACTGATAACACGGTTTGTTAGTTTTCAAGAAAGTTTATGATCTATACTTTAACATGTGAATAGCTTGTTACTTTATCATGAGAAGTTTTATGAGATGAGCTATTGTTATGACATATAATGATGCTAGAAAAGGTGACTGAAATTATCATTGATCAAACTTGTGCACCTGCTAGCATTCACACTTCATAAATTATTTCTTTTATCATTCACCTACTCGTGGACGAGCAGGAAATAAGCTTGGGGATGCTGATACGTCTCCAACGTATCTATAATTTATGAAGTATTCATGCTATTATATTATCCATCTTAGATGTTTTATATGCATTTATATGCTATTTTATATGACTTTTGGGACTAACCTATTAACCTAGAGCCCAGTGCGGTTTACATTTTCTCATTGTTTTTGAGTTTTAAAGAAAAGGAATACCAAACGGAGTCCAATTGACGTGCCAATTTTTGATGATTTTTTATGGACCAAAAGAAGACCACGGAGCATCGGAGTTGGGCCAGAAGAGTCCTGAGCTGCCCAAGAGGGTGGGGGGGCGCGCCCACCCCCCTGAGCGCGTGGGCCTACCTCATGGACAGCTAGCTCGGGCACCTCCTTGACGTGAGACCGACGCCAAAAAATTCCTATAAATACAGAAACCTCGGAAAATTAACCTAGATCGGGAGTTCCGCCGCCGCAAGCCTCTATAGCCACGAGAAATCAATCTAGGCCCTCTCCGGCACCATGCCGGAGGGGGCCATCATCACCAGTGGTCATGGAGGAGTATCCTAGAGAGGCCATCATCTCCATGAAGGCAAAGGATCAGAGGGAGAACCTTTCCCCATCTAGGGGGAGGCCATGGAGGAGGAAGCACAAGGGGGAGAACCTGTCCTTCTCTCTCTTGGTGGCGCCGGAGTGCCATCGGGAGGGGAACCATCGCCGCGGTGATCGTCTTCATCAACATCACCATCATCATCACCATCCTCATCTCTTTTACGCGGTCCACTCTCCCGCACTTCTGTAATCCCTACTTGAACATGGTGATTTATGCCACATATTATGATCCAATGATGTGTTGCCATCCTATGATGTTTTGAGTAGATATCCTTTGTCTTTGGGTTGATTGATGATTTAGATTGGTATGAGTTGTATGTTTTATTTTGGTGCTGTCCTATGGTGCCCTCCGTATGGCGCAAGCGTGAGGGATTCCCGCTGTAGGGTGTTGCAATACGTTCATGATTCGCTTATAGTGGGTTGGTGAGTGACTGAAACACAAACCCGAGTAAGGGGGTTGTTGCATATGGGAATAAAGAGGACTTGATGCTTTGATGCTATGGTTGGGTTTTACCTTAATGATCTTTAGTAGTTGCGGATGCTTGCTAGAGTTCCAATCATAAGTGCATATGATCCAAGTAGAGAAAGTATGTTAGCTTATGCCTCTCCCTCATAGGAAACTGCAATAGTGATCACCGGTCTTGTTAACAATTGCCTAGGACAATTCCGAACACTGATCCACCATTATTACACACCCGCTATTTATAATATTTAGTAATATATTCTAACTTTATGATAACAGCACCTACTTTTGTATTTTAGCTCTTCGATATCATACAAAGTTATCCTCTTCATACCCACAACATAGTTTTATTTCTGGTTGCTAGTTGGAAGCAAACGTTCGGTGTATGTAGAGTCGTATCAGTGGCAGATAGGGCCTGGGAGAATATTGATCTTACCTTTAGCTCGTTGTGGGTTCGACACTCCATACTTATCACTTCCACCTATGGAAATTGCTACGATGATTCCTTGCACTTGGGGATTATCAACCGACATGTTGTCACATCCCTATCCTTACCTTGCACTAGGCTAGCACTTGTCTGTTGCATCATGTTTAAATTATTTTGAAACTTGAAATGGGGATTGATCAAACCCTAGCACCAGATCAAATCAAATAGGTTCAACATAAAAACATTTTCAATGAACCTGAAATGCCCTTCTAAAAACGTCGCCCTGGAGATACCACGCACCTCTCTGCCCCTCTCTCGCTCTCTGATTCTCTCTCCACCTCGCTCCTCTGTTTTCCCTCCCCATGGCCAAGCATGCCCACCACTACCGACGCCCTTCGCTGCGGCCAGAGCCACTGCCCCGCCTCTCCGTCGTGTCTAAAAGAACCGCCCCGTCGCCCTACTCCTCCTCGCCGAGCCGCACGGGTCGGGAAGTCGTGCTTCATCCTGAACGCCACCGTCTTCTTCTGCAGGATCCGGCGATCCCCGTCGTCGCTCCGTCGTCTGCAGGCCTTCCCGAGCCCGACGAGTACTTCAATCGACGCGCTGTGAGCCTCCAGTCATTTTCCCCCTAACGCCTCGTCCTTTTGCACACTGTAGCTGTCGTGTTCATCGAGGCCGAAGCTCACCTCCGCCCGAGCTCGTCGCCGGCGTCAGTCCGGTGACCCTTTGGTCATGCTAGACTGCCCAACAGCCTTGTTAGCACGTGCAGCCGCCGTAGATGCCAAGCAACGCACGCCTTGCTCACCGTAGCGACGAATCCGTCAACACCCGTAGCTCCGGCCGCCGCCCAAGTGGTCGCCGCCCGTGAACCCGACCTTCACATGCCCGGCGGCGTGCGCCCCTAGGCGCGCAGAACCTTTGGGCTCCCTCCTGGTGCCCTCAGCGTGCCCAGCCGCGGCCTGTAGCGCCGCCCCGACCAACTCCGGCGAGTTCCCGCCGCTGCTGTGGTCGCCGGCGTCACCTGCTGACGTGGCGCCAGTTAATTAGCGCTAATAACCCCTCTAAACACCCCCAGGGCCACTGCCATGTGGGCCCCAGTGCCTGCTTAGGTTAGTTTAATTTCCTGCTTAAATTAGTTCATAACCCAACGGGCCCCACGTGTCAGAGTTGACCAAGCTGACGTGGCTGTTGACTGGGCCCACATGTCATCGACACTAACCAGCCCCAGTCACTGACCAGTGGACCCCACTGGTCAGGTTTGACCTGGACCCGCCTGTTGACCTGCTGAGGTCAGCATGTCCTAATGCTGACGCAATAACTCATATTCTGGATTTATTATTATTCAGGAAATTCCAGAAATTAGTATAAACTTCTAAAAATCATAGAAAATCAACCGTAACTCCAAATGAAATAATTTATATATGAAAAATGATCAGAAAAATCCAATCTATCCATCTGTACAATTTTCATGCATTTTAGAACAACTTATGGCTACTTTTTAGGCCAAATCGTGTAATGGCATTTAAACCCCCACATATGGAGTTTGAAATTGAACCTAGGGTTCAAACCAACTCCATTTAACATGTTGCTAGTTGCATTAGCTCAAAACATAGCATATTGACATGTCATGATCATGCATCATATTGTGCATTGCATTGATTGTGTTTCTTTCTCTGTTGCCGGTATTTGTTCCCTCTCGATAGACGTGAATCGACGATGAGTTCGATGACACAGATGAAGAACTATAATATCTTCAGAAGTGCCAGGCAAGCAAAACCCCCTTGTTCATTCCGATACAATCCCACTCTCTCGCTCCTGCTCTCTTTTATTGCATTAGGACAACAACGATTCATTTGTTACTTGCTGCGGTTATTGAACCACTTTCCTCTGCCTGACCTGTCATTGCCACAGTAAATAGATGAAACCCACTAGCATGAGTAGGAGTTGTTTGAGCCTGATGTGCCTACTCATTCATGCTTGTTTGTCATGGCTGCTACTGCTTAGAGTTGAGTCAGGTCTGATTCATCGGGAATGAATTGGAATGGTGATGAACATGTCCTACCGTGTGTGAGCTAAGTGTGTGAACACGAATTGGTAAATGTAGCGGTGAGAGGCCATGTAGGAGTACATGGTGGGTTGTCTCATTGAAACTGTCCTCAGGAACTGAGTTCTGTGTTTGTGATCCATGAACAGTTACTACCACACATTGGGATCCTTAATTGACTCTCAACTTCTTAACCACCCTTGTTCTCTGTCCGGGAGTTGCAACTAGTTTACATTGTTTGTAGGATATGTGTTGGAGGCCGTGCGTGGCTGACCCTCTGGGGGGTGGGGGGCTATGATGCGGTAGGTACACCATGGCACCTGAATAGGCGATAAACCTGGACTAGAGTCTTGAGTGTTTAGGTAGGCCGTGGCCGACACCCTCGTTGGGCTTCCGCTTGAAGGTTGCCGAGTACATGTCGTGTAGCAGCGGTAAGTGGTGAGCGTGTGTGAAGAAGTACACCCTGCAGGGTTAACATCATCTATTCGAATAGCCGTGTCATGGTAAAGGACTTATGGGTTGCCTATAACAGTTCATAGACAAGGGAAAGTGGATACTCTAAAATGCGCAAGATAGCGTGAGTGCTATGGATGGCGTTCTCGTAGGGAGACGGGAGCGGATCCATAGTGGTGTATTGATATGGTGAATATGTGGACTCGTGTGCGCCACCTCAAAAGAGTTACTTGAAGTCGTAGTTCAGGATAGCCACCGAGTCAAAGCTGGCTTGCTGCAGTTAAACTCCACCACCCCCTTTGTTGATAATGATGCATATGTAGCTAGTTCTGATGTAAGTCTTGTTGGGTACATTTGTACTCATGTTTTCCTATTTTATGTTTTGCAGAGAGACGTCAGTCTCGCTAGTAGTTCCGTGTGGACTTCGACATTTAGCTTGTTACCTCAGCTACGATCTTGTGGCCTCGGCAGAATCTGGTAGATAGTCAGGCTTCCAAGCCTTTTTCACTTGTAGATGTATGTACTCAGACATGTTAAGCTTCCGCATGTGCTTTGATTTGTATGCTCTGAATGTTGGGTCATGAGACCCATGTTTGTAATATCTCGCTCCTCGGAGCCTAATGAATAAATACTCTGAGTCGTAGAGTCTTGTTGTGATGCCATGTTGTATTTGCACATATCGAGCATATTGTGTGTATGATTGAAATGCTTGGTATGTGTGGGATCCGACAACCTAGTTGTTTATCATTGGTAGCCTCTCTTATGGGGAAATGTAGTCTTGTGCTTCCATGAGCCATAGTAGTCCGCTTCTGACCGGTTCATCGAGTCCTGCTAGCCCGACACTACTACTCGGAACACTTGGTGGCGGCATGTGAGTCACTTCATTCCTGTATGCATCCCTTCGGGAAATGTCACGCGGTGACATCCAGGAATCTGCCTAGCTTTCTGGCCCGGATTCCCGAAGTCCTGTTAGCCCAGTGCTACAGCTCGGATTCACATGCTGCTGACCGACATGCTCGATGTTGATTCATGTATGCCTGTCCCCATGGTTTAGTGCCGCTTTGGGTTCACGACTAGCCATGTCGGCCCGGGTTCTCTGTCATATGGATGCTAGCGACACTATCATATACGTGAGCCAAAAGGCATAAGCGGTCCCGGCCATTGTAAGGCGACACCGTGGGAATACCGTGCGTGAGGCCGCAAAGTGATATGAGGTGTTACCGGCTAGATCGATGCGACTTGGAATCAGGGTCCTGACAGCTTTGGTATCAGAGCCTGACTGCCTGTAGGATTACCAAGCCAAACTGGTCGAAGTTGTGTCTAGACATGCTTTAGTTATGGAAGGGAATTGATCGTGGAAGGGAATGTAAGGCTCTTTTTACTCCTTATACCTCATGGCCTTCTGATCAGAGGCATCCTCTTCTCTTCTACGGGTTTTAAGAACTAGGCTTGTCATCTACCTATTAGGATGACGTGTTACTAATCCATAGACTTATAGAATTGATAGTTTCAAATCTCAGTTCAGTTTTTACTACTTCCGTATGTTCATAGCTGGTCTCAGAACCTTGATATTGTGATGTTGAGTGGTCATGCAACTATTTTGAAGGATGTCTCAAATCATTTTGAGCATTCTGAGGCGTTATCTTTATGCGAGTCATCCTGCATTTCTAAATAGTCTGATGCATTTGCAAATCCCTTCTCTCTGTTTCTAATGTTCTCATCCGGGCAGATTAATCACACAAATTAGTGTGTTGAGGTACTCCGCTGCCTCGGCATATATGTTGGAGCTATTATTATGAACCTAGTTGTTTTAGGGAGTCACCTAGTAAACTAGCCATGTTTTGTGTTCCCCGTGTGATGATTCTGGCCATCATCCTCGAAAGCATCCCGTGATGTTATTAGTTAGTAGGTATTCTATTCCTGGTTTCTTGAACCCGAGATTCACCCTACTTACCTCTTGTTGATAGTGTTTGCTAGTTCCTTTAGGATATTAGTAACTTTGCGATAGTCCTCGAGGTCTGTGGTATTTCCTTCTTCCAAATACTACGAACTGCTTATGGCTGAAGTTCTTTTGAACCAAAAGATCACAACCAGAGCGCTCTTGATGAGTTCTCCATTCTACATTGTGAATCTGCTAGTTCTACCTTTATGCATGGGTTATCTGGAAGAAATGTTGAGCTTTGCTCGACATACTAATCTATGCATCCCCAACTCAGAAAGATATATGTTCCTTGAGTTGTCCCTCTCTTTAGTTGTATCCTGATCTCCGTCTATCATTTGATAATCAAGAGCATGTCATGTATTCATGCTCATCGATACCTCATATTCTTGTGGTCTGTCAAGCCATTCTATTCCGGAATGATTAGGAAAAACAAAACTCCAGTACCTCATCCATATCCAGGGTTGGGTCAAAATAGTTGTGTATCGTAGATCAAAATGCCAATCTAGCTTTTGATTCCGTTCTAACCTGAAGTATTACCGTCTTATGTCAAGAATGTCATGGGTATTGCACCACCTCTTATGAATTATTGACACAGTGATACTTCTCGCCATCATCATTCGCTCCTCGGTTCCGTGTTGTTGCAACCGGAACACCGACAAGTGAACCATGATGTGTGAAATCAATACTCCTAGCAACTAGCTGCTTGGTAGTAAATGGACAATATTCTCATTCTTAGCGTGTTGGTTATTGAATCATCATTCTAAGATAGATTGTGCTACCTACTCCTTATTTCCGGTGCACTCTTCGATCAATGAGTTAGGATTATTCAATCCCTTGCTTATTTGATCACATCGTCTTGCCCTGGAAAGCAAGATTGTTCTTGAGCTTAGTAACATATCGGTGGTTCGTGATTTTCCGAATATCTTCTCGGAAGTATCACCGGGTTGTCCCCTGACTGTTATGTCGAGCTCGTGATCAAGTTGGTTTTCTTGTAACCAACCCTTCTCCAAGAATCCGTATTGGATACCCCTGAGCTAGTTGGTTAAGCCAAACAACAACTTGGAGAGTTGGAAGATAAATGCTTATCTGACTTAGTTCATGTTAAGCGATATCTTTGTGTGTGTGTGTGTGTGTGTGTGTGTGTGTGTGTGTGTGTGTGTGTGTGTGTGTGTTGAAGAAAGATGATATCTCCATCGATTGGTCCTCGTGATCAGTTGTTGGATCTATTGCCTTGTCAAAACTTTGATTTGAGTATGGGCTATCGTCAAGTCAAATCAGAACCAATGATGTTCGTAATGTTATCCTACTCGTGGTTGATCCCTCGAGCATACACCATTACATCTTGGTCTGACCAATGCTATCATCGTGTTCACATGATGGTGGAAGTCCAGTGATATGGAAATTACGATGAGTTACTGTTGAGCCCATCAGCAACATCTTGTCTCCTCCATGATTCATGATTGAGCATCAAGTTATTGTTGGAAACTTTGTAAGCAATGCCTTCGTGTTCCGTTCATGAAGCATATGCTTGGATGGAAGAAGTGACTTCCTCGAATTCATGTGCTTTAGGTGTAAGTTGCCGCCATGAATTTGAGAAAGGTTTGTTATGTTTCCTCTGGAATCATCCCAAGTCAGTCATGCCTGTGCAAAGTATTCTATGGTCTGATAGACTGATCATCTTCATTCCATATGCATTTCCTAGCACCCCAAGCCACTGATTGAATTGTTCAAAGAAAAGAAGTTCATGCGCTAATCCTGAAGGGCCCGGACGGATATGCACAAGACTTCGTTATCTCAATGATGGTTCCATTCAGAACTCGGTAGTGTTTTATTGCAAGACTACCATGTGATCATGCTTATGCGGGACAGCGTGTTCACATGTGTGTATGAACCAGCTCATGTTTTGGAGCTTACTATCTTAGTTCATTTCGAGAATCTATAGCGTCATCTCGTCGATTGTGTTGCAAACTTTCCTTTCAGACATGTTGAGTCTGAAGTATCCTATCACCAATCAGATCTGAATCTCAGGCAGATATGATGGTTGGAACATTCCCAACAGTTGCATTTTGTTCCCAGCTTGCACCGCCATTGTGCCAATTTCCCATGGGCTGCCCTTCTCAGCAGTTGCTGTCCAAGATCATCTTTAAAAGTGGACTTGTCATGAGTCCCATCCATTTCCGGTGATAAGCAAAAGTCATCCATTGCATTGTCTTCAACAAGGTAGTCCACATCATCCATCCTAGTCCGAGTATGCCATTCCATCGAGCTCTTTCAAACAATCAATTGTAAATTGCCTTAAGCTGGTATGAAGAGTTTCAATGATCTATGGATCAAAAGTAATTCTTTTTGCCACTTAAGGGAACAGTTCAACGAGTCACCTTTTCCAAGGTGCCCCGTTACGGGATCATGGCAATTATTTCCTCGCCACCTTGACACCGTCCACCATCTTTCTAAGCGTGGAATTGTTGCCCACCAAATCAAACCCCGTCGTTTGCTCTTCCATCGCTCTCGATGTGTTTTGTGTCTCAACTCGAGATGTTTCAACATCTCATTCCGCGAGTTGATATTGTATAGCTCGATCTTTGAGAAGATCAATCCTAGTAGAGTTTCTTTCCGTCATCATTGCGTGGATGAAGATCTCAAAAGCGAGGATGTCAAGATCAACATATGCAACGAATCAACAACCTCGAGGAGACAGTTGGATCATGAAGTTTGTGATGCTTAGTGTCCCCTTTGTCTTGTTACCTCACGTCTTAAATCTCGGGGCGAGATTCTTGTTTAGTGGGGGTGAGTTGTCACATCCCTAGCCTTACCTTGCACTAGGCTAGCACTTGTCTGTTGCATCATGTTTAAATTATTTTGGAACTTGAAATGGGGATTGATCAAACCCTAGCACCAGACCAAATCAAATAGGTTCAACATAAAAACATTTTCAATGAACCTGAAATGCCCTTCTAAAATGTTCACACCTCTGCCTTGGTCTTAAACCACTGTCAAAAGTGATGCACAAATTTCTAGGTCACTCTAAGGTCACTGGATTAAATCTTTAGTTATTTGACTCTGGGCATTTAAATTATATTAAATATTTCAAATGCTCAAATAACCCCAGACTAAAATGTTCCATGCTGGATATATTCCAAGTAGTGGCCATGTGCAGTTTGGTGATTTTTGGAGTTGCCTAAGTATTTTTAGTAATGAAACAAACCTACAGAAATAAAAATAAAACAGAAACAAATAAACGAAGAGAGAGAGAGACCCACCTGACTTACCTGGCAGCCCACCTGGCCCAGCCCCTCCAGCTGGCCCAGCCCACTGGCCAAAGCGGTCGTCCTCAACCTCTGCCAGTAGGCAGAGGCGTGTCGCCCGCGCGCGCCACCTCCTGCTTGCTGCCGCCTCCCTGACGTCGCCCTGGAGACGCCACGCACCTCTCTGCCCCTCTCTCGCTCTCTGATTCTCTCTCCCCCTCGCTCCTCTGTTTTCCCTCCCCATGGCCGAGCATGCCCACTGCCACCGACGCCCTTCGCGGCGGCCAGAGCCACTGCCCCGCCTCTCTGTCGTGTCTAAAAGAACCGCCCCGTCGCCCTACTCCTCCTCGCCGAGCCGCACAGGTCGGGAAGCCCTGCTTCATCCCGAACGCTGCCGTCTTCTTCCGTGGAGTCCGGCGATCCCTGTCGTTGCTCCGTCGTCTGCAGGCCTTCCCCAAGCCCGACGAGTACTTCAATCGATGCGCTGTGAGCCTCTGGTCATTTTCCACCTAACGCCTCGTCCTTTTGCACACCGTAGCCGTCGTGTTCATCGAGGCCGAAGCTCACCTCCGCCCGAGCTCGTCGCCAGCGTCAGTCCGGTGACCCTTTGGTCATGCTAGATTGCCCAACAACCTTGTTAGCACGTGCAGCCGCCGTAGATGCCAAGCAACGCACGCCTTGCTCACCATAGCGACGAATACGTCAACACCCGTAGCTCCGGCCGCCGCCCAAGTGGTCGCCGCCGTCGACCCCGGCCTTCCTGTGCCCGGTGGCTTGCGCCCCTAGACGCGCGGGAGCACGGGCTCCCTCCTGGTGCCCTCAGCGTGCCCAGCCGCGGCCTGTAGCGCCGCCCCGACCAACTCCGGCGAGTTCCCGCCGCTGTTGTGGTCGCCGCTGTCACCTGCTGACGTGGCGCCAGTTAATTAGCGCTAATAACCCCTCTAAACACCCCCAGGGCCACTGCCATGTGGGCCCAGTGCCTGCTTAGGTTAGTTTATTTTCCTGCTTAAATTAGTTCATAACCCAACGGGCCCCATGTGTCAGAGTTAACCAAGCTGACGTGGCTGTTGACTTGGCCCACATGTCATCGACACTAACCAGCCCGATCAGCGACGGTGGACCCCAGGTCAGGTTTGACTGGACCGCTTTGTTGACTTTCTGAGGTCAGCATGACCTAATGCTGACGCAATAACTCATTTTCTGGATTTATTATTATTCAGGAAATTCCACAAATTAGTATAAACTTCTAAAAATCATAGAAAATCAACCGTAACTCCAAATGAAATAATTTATATATATGAAAAATGATCAGAAAAATCCAATCTATCCATCTGTACCATTTTCTTGCATGTTAAAACAACTTATGGCTCCTGTTTAGGCCAAATCATATAATGGCATTTAAACCCCCACATATGGAGTTTGAAATTGAACCTAGGGTTCAAACCAACTCCATTTAACATGTTGCTAGTTGCATTAGCTCAAAACATAGCATATTGACGTGTCATGATAATGCATCATATTGTGCATTGCATTGATTGTGTTTCTTTCTCTGTTGCCGGTATTTGTTCCCTCTTGATAGACGTGATTCGACGATGAGTTCGATGACACCGATGAAGAACTATAATATCTTCAGAAGTGCCAGGCAAGCAAAACCCCCTTGTTCATTCCGATACAATCCCACTCTCTCGCTCCTGCTCTCTTTTATTGCATTAGGACAACAACGATTCATTTGTTACTTACTGCGGTAGTTGAACCACTTTCCTCTGCATGACCTGTCATTGCCACAGTAAATAGATGAAACCCACTAGCATGAGTAGGAGTTGTTTGAGACTGATGTGCCTACTCATTCATGCTTGTTTGTCATGCACACTCTTGCTTAGAGTTGAGTCAGTCCGATTCATCGGGAATGAATTGGAATGGTGATGAACATGTCCTACCGTGTGTGAGCTAAGTGTGTGAACACGAATTGGTAAAGGTAGCGGTGAGAGGCCATGTAGGAGTACATGGTGAGTTGTCTCATTGAAACCGTCCTCAGGAACTGAGTTCTATGTTTGTGATCCATGAACAGTTACTACCACACATTGGGATCCTTAATTGAATCTCTCGGCTTCTTAACCATCCTTGTTCTCTATCCAGGAGTTGCAACTAGTTTCTGGTGTTTGTAGGATATGTGTTGGAGGCCGTCAGAAGCGCCGACCCTAGGGGGGGCTATGATGCGGTAGATACACCGTGGCACGGTGTACCGGGCGCCCGTTTGGTGTCTCGGGAACCCTGCTCACATCGTTCGGGGCCGTATGTGGAAACCTCGGCCGGACTCCCTGCGGATGCAACCTGAATAGGCGATAAACCTGGACTAGAGTCTTGAGTGTTTAGGTAGGCCGTGACCGACACCCTCGTTGGGCTTCCGCTTGAAGGTTGCCGAGGACATGTCGTGTAAACGGCGGTAAGTGGTGAGAGCGTGTGTGAAGAAGTACACCCCTGCAGGGTTAACATCATCTATTCGAATAGCCGTGTCATGGTAAAGGACTTCTGGGTTGCCTATAACAGTTCATAGACAAGTGAAAGTGGATACTCTAAAATGCGCAAGATAAGCGTGAGTGCTATGGATGGCGTTCTCGTGGGGAGATGGGAGCAGATCCATAGTGGTGTATTGATATGGTGAATATGTGGACTCGTGTGCGCCACCTCAAAAGAGTTACTTGCAGTCGTAGTTCAGGATAGCCACCGAGTCAAAGCTGGCTTGCTGCGGTTAAACTCCACCACCCCCTTTGTTGATAATGATGCATATGTAGCTAGTTCTGATGTAAGTCTTGCTGGGTACATTTGTACTCACGTTTGCCTATTTTATGTTTTGCAGAGAGACGTCAGTCTCGCTAGTAGTTCTGTGTGGACTTTGATGTTTACCTTGTTACCTCAGCTACGATCTTGTGCCCTCGGGAGGATTTGGTAGATAGTCAGGCTTCCAAGCCTTTTTCATTTGTAGATGTCTGTACTCTGACATGTTAAGCTTCCACATGTGCTTTGATTTGTATGCTCTGAATGTTGGGTCATGAGACCCATGTTTGTAATATCTCGCTCCTTGGAGCCTAATGAATAAATACTCTGAGTCGTAGAGTCTTGTTGTTATGCCATGTTGTATTTGCACATATCGAGCATATTGTGTGTATGATTGAAATGCTTGGTATGTGTGGGATCCGACAACCTAGTTGTTTATCCTTGGTAGCCTCTCTTATGGGGAAATGTAGTCTTGTGCTTCCAAGAGCCATAGTAGTCCGCTTCTGACCCGGTTCAGTGAGTCCTGCTAGCCCAGGACTACTGCTCCGGAACACTTGACTGGCCGGCATGTGAGTCACTTTGTTCCTGTGTCTGTCCCTTCGAGGAAATGTCACGCGGTGACATCTGGAGTCCTGCCTAGCCTGCTACAGCCCGGATTCCCGGAGTCCTGTTAGCCCAGTGCTACAGCTTGGGTTCACACGCTGCTGACCGACATGCTCGATGTTGATTCATGTATGCATGTCGCCATGGGTTAGTGCCGCTTTGGGTTCACGACTAGCCATGTCGGCCTGGGTTCTCTGTCATATGGATGCTAGCGACACTATCATATATGTGAGCCAAAAGGCGCAAACGGTCCCGGGCCATGGTAAGGCGACACCCGTGCGTGAGGCCGCAAAGTGATATGAGGTGTTACCGGCTAGATCGATGTGACTTGGAATTGGGGTCCTGACACATGTCAACTCAGTGGGACCGATTTCATTAGGGTTAGGGCATAACGTAATCTCGGTGAGACCGGTCACATAAACTCGGTAGGACCGATTTCTGTAATAGGCGAACAGAGAGCTGGTCGGCAATCTCGGTGGGACCGAATCGCTCATTTCGGTGAGACCAAAACGTTACGAAAGGGAAACAGAGAGTTTGCATTGAGAACTCGGTGGGACTGATCGCTCATCTCGGTTGGACCGAAACATTACAAAGGAAATAGAGAGTTTGCAATCCCATCTCGGTGAGACCAAGATCCCTATCGGTGAGATCAAATTGACTAGGGTTTCTGGCCGTGGCTATGTCAAATGAACTCGGTGGTGCCGGATAGATCAAATCAGTAGGGCCGAGTTTGACTTTTGGTTTGGGACATATGTGGATATGAGAAAGTAGTTGAGGGCTTTGGAGCATATCACTAAGCATTTTGAGTAAGCAAGCCATTAAGCAACACCTCATCCCCTTTTAATAGTATTGGCTTTTCCTGTGGACTCAGTGTGATATTGATCACTAAAATGAAAATGTAGAGTCTTGAGCTTGAGCCAATATGAGTCCTTAGCATTTTGAGGGGTCCACATTCCTAATCCATGCCATGCCAATCATTTAACTTTCTGAAATGATCATCTTGAAATAGCATTAGTTCAATGAGCTATATGTTAGTAATTACCAAAACCACCCAGGGATAGTTGCACTTTCAATCTCCCCCTTTTTGGTAATTGATGACAACATATAGATCAAAGCTTCGACAAATGATAATAAGATTTAAAATACATCATCGCTTTGAGAAGTATGTGATAAGAAAGAGCTCCCCCTAAATTTGTGCATTATTTAAAATTTGCTTTTGAATGCAAATGCACAATCGATTAGGATCATGGGTTACTCTTCCATGTCACATACATCTTGGTGGAGCGCTCAAAATGATAGAAATTAAAAACATGCACTCATCACCAAGCAAAGTGAATGATCATATATGGGATATAAAAGATAATATCATCCAAACATAAGCATTAAGGTAGAATATGATCAAACACATGATCATACAAGTATCTCACACACAAACATAAAGAGTATTAAACGAGCACACACAAAAGTATCAAGCAAATAGCAAGAGAGAAAAAGAAGCAAAACACTCTCTCTCGAAGCCTATGATCTATAAATTTCTCCCCCTTTGGCAACAAGTTACCAAAAAGTTTGAAAATGCATAGTGCTATGCGTCTCTCTCGACTTGGTCTTCAGGAGGTGGTGTCAAGAGGACTGATACATCTCCATCGTATCTATAATTTTTGATTGTTCCATGCCAATATTCTACAACTTTTACATACTTTTGGCAACTTTTACTATTTTTGGGACTAACATATTGATCCAGTGCCCAGTGCCACTTCCTGTTTGTTGCATGTTTTTTGTTTCGCAGAAAATCCATATCAAACGGAGTCCAAACGGGATAAAAACTGACGGAGATTTTTTAGGAATATATGTGATTTTTGGGAAGAAGAATCAACGCGAGACGATGCCCGAGGGGGCCACGTGGCAGGGGGGCGTGCCACAGGGGGTGGGCGCGCCCCTGACCCTCGTGGCCACTTCGCAAGGCGGTTGGTGCCCTTTCTTCTCCACAAGAAAGCCAATATCCGGATAAAAATCGTGTCCAAATTTCAGCCCAATAAGAGTTACGGATCTCCGGCAATATAAGAAACGGTGAAAGGGCAGAATCTGGAATGCAGAAACAGAGAGAGACAGAGAGACAGATCCAATCTCGGAGCGGCTCTTGCCCCTCCCGTGCCATGGAAGCCAAGGACCAGAGGGGAAACTCTTCTCCCATCTAGGGAGAAGGTCAAGGAAGAAGAAGAAGAAGAAGGGGGCCCTCTCCCCCTCTCTTTCGGTGGCGCCGGAACGCCGCCGGCCGGGGCCATCATCATCACCGCAATCTACACCAACACCTCCGTCATCTTCACCAACATCTTCATCACCTTCCCCCATCTATCTACAACGGTCCACTCTCCCGCAACCCGTTGTACCGTCTACTTGAACATGGTGCTTTATGCTTCATATTATTATCCAATGATGTGTTGCCATCCTATGATGTCTGAGTAGATTTTCGTTGTCCTATCGGTAATTGGTGAATTGCTATGATTGGTTTAATTTGCTTTTGGTTATGTTGCTGTCCTTTGGTGCCCATCTTACGAGCGCGCGCATGGATCACACCATAGGGTTAGTTTTATGTTGATAGGACTGTGTATTGGTGGGCAAGAGTGACAGAAGCTTCAACCTAGCACAGAAATTGATGCATACGAGATTGAAGGGGGACCAATATAACTTAATGCTATGGTTGGGTTTTACCTTAATGAACGTTAGTAGTTGCGGATGCTTGCTAATAGTTCCAATCATAAGTGCATAGAATTCCAAGTCAGGGATGACATGCTAGCAGTGGCCTCTCCCACATAAAACTTGCTATCGGTCTAGTAAGTAGTCAATTGCTTAGGGACAATTTCGCAACTCCTAACACCACTTTTACACACTCGCTATACTAACTTTATTGTGTATTTATCTAAACAGCCCCTAGTTTTATTTACGTGCTCTTTATATTCTTGCAAACCTATCCAACAACACCTACAAAGTACTTCTAGTTTCATACTTGTTTTAGGTAAAGCGAACGTTAAGTGTACGTAGAGTTGTATTGGTGGTCGATAGAACTTGAGGGAATATTTGCTCTACCTTTAGCTCCTCATTGGGTTCGACACTCTTACTTATCGAAAGAGGCTACAATTGATCCCCTATAGTTGTGGGTTATCAAAACCTTTTTCTGGCGCCATTGCCGGGGAGTTATAGCATGGGGTGAATACTCTCGTGTGTGCTTGTTTGCTTTATCACTAAGTAATTTTTATTTGTTTTTCTAAGTTGTTCTCTATGTTTAGTTATGGATATGGAACACGAAATACAAAAAAAATTAGGTTTACTTGCTACTCATGGAGATAGGGAACCTCCTAAAACCCTCGATGCTCATTATGTGAAAGATATTATGTACTACTTTGATAATCCTGAGAAAACCTCATTCAACTTTATAATGGGAGTAACTTTGGATCAACGTGAATACTTTAGGGATAACCGCTTGACTCAAAAAGGGAAACTATTATGGGATCAAATATATATGTTGTATTGGTATGCTAGGCAACTATGCTTGAGATATGATTATACTTGTTGCTCTAGGATGATGGCTCCACACCTTCCATTTTCATGCAAATTTAATGATAATGAAACCTTCGCTTCTTATGCTAATGGTATATATGATTACTATGATGTGGAACAAATAGAATAATTCATTGCTTTTATGGGTGCCTATGAAATTGAATCTTTGTTTAAAGAGTGTGAAAATCTTGATGATGATGTTTACAGACTTGAAAATTTTGCTATACTTAAATATTGCTATGAGAATTATGAATTCAATTCCGATATTGATGATTTTATTGAGAGAGTCTCCCCTGTCCAAGAAGAGACTACTATTTTGCAGGAGTCTACGGAAGAAGGAATTGATGAAACTGTGAGCTCATTGGATGAAAAAGATGATGAGGAGAGAGAAGAACAAAAGGAGGAAGAGCAGATTAGCTACCCGTGCCCACCTTATAATGATAGTAACTCTTCAACTCATACATTATTTAATGTCCCTTCGATCTTACCGAAGGATGAATGCCATGATAATTGCTATGATCCCTTTGATTCGTTTGAAATATCCCTTTTTGATGAACTTGATGCTTGCTATGCTTGTGGCCAAGATACCAATATGAAATATGCTTATGGAGATGAACTTGCTATAGTTCCTTATGTTAAACATGAAATTGTTGCTATTGCACCCACACATGATAGTCCTATTATCTTTTTGAATTCTCCCGACTACACTATATCGGAGAAGTTTGCCCTTATTAAGAATTATATTGATGGGTTGCGTTTTACTACTACACATGATGATTTTGATAGATATAATATGCATGTGCTTTCTACTCCTACTTGCAATTATTATGAGAGAGGAACTACATCTCCGCTTCTCCATGTTTCCAATATGATAAAATTGCAAGAAACTGTTTATACTATGCATTGGCCTTTACTATGTGTGCATGAATTTTTCTTTTATGACATGCCGATGCATAGGAAGAGAGTTAGACTTCTTTGTTGCATGATATATGTTACTTTGTGCTCACTACTAAATTACAAGTCATTGTTAATTAAAATTGGCTTTGATATACCTTGGGATCCGGGTGGATCCATTACTTGAGCACTATATGCCTAGCTTAATGGCTTTAAAGAAAGCGATGCCAGGGAGACAACCCGGAAGTTTTAGAGAGTCATTTATTTCTGTTTTGGTCTTTTATAAAGTTTAAAAACAAAAATAATGTGCCAAGATTCGCCTTTAGGATGTTTACATTGCTTGTTGGTTTGTGCGGTGCAAGCCAGAAACTTTGGCTGTAGTGCGTGATTTTACATTTTCTATTGGAACGTCAAATGGTTCTGAAACTTTCTGCACTGTCTTTCCATACAAATTGTTTATTTTTCCTAATTATTTAAGAATTTTTGGAGTACTATAAGTATGGTGAATGTTCAGATTACTACAGACTGTCCTGTTTAAGACAATATCTATTTTTGATGCATAGTTTGCTTGTTTTGATGAAACTATCGATTTCTATTAGTGGATTAAGCCATGGAAAAGTTATATTAAAGTAGCTACAATGCAAAAACAAAATATGAATTGGTTTGCAACAGTACTTAGAGTAGTGATTTGCTTTATTATACTAACAGATCTTACCAAGCTTTGTTTTGAGTTTTGTGTGGATGAAGTGTTCGAAGATCGAGGATGTCTCGATGTGAAGAGAAGTAGGACAGGCAAAGCTTGGGGATTCCCAAGGCACCCCAAGTAAATATTCAAGGAGACTCAAGCGTCTAATCTTGGGGATGCCCCGGAAGGCATCCCATCTTTCTTCAACAAGTATCGGTATGTTTTCGGTTTCGTTTCGTTCATGTGATATGTGCAAATCTTGGAGCGTCTTTTGCATTTAGTTTTCACTTTTATTTTATGCACCATGTTGTTATGAGATAGTCCTTGGTTGATTTATAGAATGCTCTTTGCACTTCACTTATATCTTTTGAGTATGGCTTTATAGAATGCTTCATGTGCTTCACTTATATCATTTGAAGTTTGGATTGCCTGTTTCTCTTCACATAGAAAACCGCCATTTGTAGAATGCTCTTTTGCTTCACTTATATTTGTCAGAGCATGGGCATATCTTTTGTATAAAGAACTAAACTCTCTTGTTTCACTTATATCTATTTAGAGAGATGACAGGAATCGGTCATTCACATGGTTAGTCATAAAATCCTACATAAAACTTGTAGATCACTGAATATGATATGTTTGATTGCTTGCAATAGTTTTGTGATATAAAGATTGATATTGGAGTCATGCTAGTGGGTAGTTGTGGATTGTAGAAATACTTGTGTTGAAGTTTGTGATTCCCGTAGCATGCACGTATGGTGAACCGTTATGTAACGAAGTTGGAGCATGAGGTATTTATTGATTGTCTTCCTTATGAGTGGCGGTCGGGGACGAGCGATCGTATTTTCCTACCAATCTATCCCCCTAGGAGCATGCGCGTAGTACTTTGTTTCAATGAGTAATAGATTTTTGCAATAAGTATGTGAGTTCTTTATGACTAATGTTGAATCCATGGATTATACGCACTCTCACCCTTCCACCATTGCTAGCCTCTTCAGTACCGTGCATTGCCCTTTCTCACCTCGAGAGTTGGTGAAAACTTCGCCGGTGCATCCAAACCCCGTGATATGGTACGCTCTATCACACATAAGCCTCCTTATATATTCCTCAAAAAAGCCACCATATTTACCTATTATGGCATTCCATAGCCATTCCGAGATATATTGCCATGCAACTTCCATCATCATCATATACATGACTTGAGCATTTATTGTCATATTGCTTTGCATGATCGTAAGATAGCTAGCATGATGTTTTCATGGCTTGTCCGTTTTTTATGTCATTGCTACGCTAGATCATTGCACATCCCGGTACACCGCCGGAGGCATTCGTATAGAGTCATATCTTTGTTCTACTATCGAGTTGTAAGTAAATAAAGGTGTGATGATCATCCTTATTAGAACATTGTCCCATGTGAGGTTATCAAAATAACAGTGGCCAAAGAAGCCCCAAAAGAGAGAGAGAGAGGCCAAAGAAGCCTACAAAAAAGAAAAAAAAAGAAAAAAATAAAAATGAGAGAAAAGAGAGAAGGGACAATGTTACTATCCTTTTACCACACTTGTGCTTCAGAGTAGCACCATGTTCTTCATATAGAGAGTCTCTTGAGTTATCACTTTCATATACTAGTGGGAATTTTAATTATATAACTTGGCTTGTATATTCCGATGATGGGCTTCCTCAAATGCCCGAGGTCTTCATGAGCAAGCAAGTTGGATGCACACCCACTTAGTTTCCAGTTTGAGCTTTCATACACTTATAGCTCTTAGTGCATCCGTTGCAGGGCAATCCCTACTCCTTGCATTGACTTCAATTGATGGGCATCTCCATAGCCCATTGATTAGCCGCGTCGATGTGAGACTTTCTTCCTTTTTGTCTTCTCCACACAACCTCCACCATCATATTCTATTCCACCTATAGTGCTATGTCCATGGCTCACGCTCATGTATTGCGTAAAAGTTGAAAGGTTTGAGAACGTCAAAAGTATGGAACAATTGCTTGGCTTGTCAACAGGGTTGTGCATGATTTGAATATTTTGTGTGGTGAAGATGGAGCATAGCCAAACCAGTTTATTTTGTAGGGATAACTTTCTTTGGCCATGTTATTTTGAAAAGGCATGATTGCTTTATTAATATGCTTGAAGTATTATTGTCTTAATGTCAAATGATAGACTATTTCTTTGAATCACTCGTGTCTTAATATTCATGCCATGATTAGATTACATGATCAAGATTATGCTAGGTAGCATTCCACATCAAAAATTATCTTTTTTATCATTTACCTACTCGAGGACGAGCAGGAATTAAGCTTGGGGATGCTGATACATCTCTGTCATATCTATAATTTTTTATTGTGTCATGCCAATATTCTACAACTTTTACATACTTTTGGCAACTTTTTATACTATTTTTAGGACTAACATATTGATCCAGTGCCCAGTGTCAGTTCCTGTTTGTTGCATGTTTTTTGTTTCGCAGAAAAATCCATATCAAATGGAGTCCAAACAGGATACTGACAGAGTTTTTTTTGGAATATATGTGATTTTTGGGAAGAAGAATCAATGTGAGACGATGCCCGAGGGGGCCACGAGGCAGGGGGCGCGCCCGAGGGGTTTGGGCGCGGCCCTGACCCTCGTGACCATCCGTAAGGCGGTTGGTGCCCTTCTTTCGCCCCTCCCATGCCATGGAAGCCAAGGACCATAGGGGAGACCCTTCTCCCATCTAGGGAGAAGGTCAAGGAAGAAGAAGAAGAAGGGAGGCCCTCTCCCCCTCTCTTCCGGTGGCGCCGGAACACCGCCGGGGCCATCATCATCACCACAATCTACACCAACACCTCCGTCATCTTCACCAACATCTTCATCACCTTCCCCCATCTATCGACAGCGATCCACTCTCCCGCAACCCGCTGTACCCTCTACTTGAACACGGTGCTTTATGCTTCATATTATTATCCAATGATGTGTTGCCATCCTATGATGTTTGAGTAGATTTTCGTTATCCTATCGGACATTGGTGAATTGCTATGATTGGTTTAATTTGCTTGTGGTTATGTTGCTGTCCTTTGGTGCCCATCATATGAGCGCGCACGTGGATCACACCATAGGGTTAGTTGTATGTTGATAGGACTATGTATTGGAGGGCAAGAGTGACAGAAGCTTCAACCTAGCATAGAAATTGATGCATATGAGATTGAAGGGGGACCAATATATCTTAATGCTATGGTTAGGTTTTACCTTAATGAACGTTAGTAGTTGCGGAAGCTTGCTAATAGTTACAATCATAAGTGCATAGAATTCCAAGTCAGGGATGACATGCTAGCAGTGGCCTCTCCCACATAAAACTTGCTATCGGTCTAGTAAAGTAGTCAATTGCTTAGGGACAATTTCGCAACTCCTACCACCACTTTTCCACACTCACTATACTAACTTTATTGTGTATTTATCTAAACAGCCCCTAGTTTTTATTTACGTGCTCTTTATATTCTTGCAAACCTATCCAACAACACCTACAAAGTACTTCTAGTTTCATACTTGTTTTACTTAAAGCGAATGTTAAGCGTGTGTAGAGTTGTATCGATGGTCGATAGAACTTGAGGGAATATTTGTTCTACCTTTAGCTCCTCGTTGGGTTCGACACTCTTACTCATCGAAAGAGGCTACAATTGATCCCCTATACTTGTGTGTTATCAAGGACTCCAAGGACAAAAGCATCTGTAGACGTTGTTGGAGCCGGTGGCGTGGCAACTGGAGGTGGCACTGAAGCTGTTGCTGCTGGTGCTGAAGTAGTTTCTCTAGTGTCAGCCATGGGCACTGTGGCAGAACTCTGACCTCTAGGTACTCTCTGAAAGGCATCTACGGCAGCCTGCCCTTTCCTCTCCTCTGCTTCCTTCTGGAGCTGCTCAACGGCTGTCTGCATCTCTGTCACTTTAAGATCAAGATCATAGAATTTGGTCTCAATGATCCTCTCCAAGCTCTCCTGATTTTGAGTCAGGGTGGCCAAGCCCTTCTCAATCCTCAAAGTTGCTTGAATCAGATAAGCAACTTGGTCTTGTTTTGACATTAGAAATACTTGAGATGCCTCCTCAACACTTCGCATCTTTGCAGCTTTCTCAGCCTTTGCCTTCTCTCTCTTTTCTTGTGCTTGCACAGATGTGGGATCATCCTCATTCATCACAACAGTGTTGTCCTCAAATTCTGGTCTCAAAGGTAAATGCTTCTTGTCCAACAAATAAGTGCATGTGCCCATCTTGGAGTTGATAAGCACCTGAATATGTGGAGCATACCCACAAGATCTGTTCTGATCAGCAGCTGTCCTCTTGATTGTTTCAACAACCAGGCTCATAACTTTGATTTCTGAGGCACATCAAATATCTGCAGCAAGTTGATTGAATGGCCTCTGATCATCTTGTGATCTCCAAATTTGGGCAACAATGTATTCCTCAAGATTGTGTTGATAGTAGCTAGACCAGACAACAAGTAATGTACAGATCCAAACCTATGTGTGTCCAATGCTTTATCTGGGATCTCTTTGTACATATTTGCCATAGAGTTGTGGTCTTTATTCTTCTTGGCATAGACATCCAAGTCATCTTCATGCTCTTCAGGGGCATTTATCAACTTTGCCCACTCATCAACAGTTGACTGGTACCTTGTACCCTCATCAACAGTTGACTGGTACCTTGTACCCTCAGACATCCATACAATTCTACCATCTAGATAAAAATGAGCAGTGGAGTAGAATTGCATGATCAGTTCATCATTCTATTTTGTTAGCTTCTGTTCCACAAACTTGTCAACACCACATGCTCTGAAGCTCTCATGCACACCTGGAAAATGGTCTTCATTTTCATCAATGTAATCCCAATCAGCCCACTTCATATCACAAACTATAGGCTTCTTGTCCAGCAGAATGGTTTCACAGAAATCTTGTTGCTCTTTGGTGTGGAACCTGTAGTCCGCTGCAGTCTTCCTCCTCACAGCATAAGGGTCACTTTGTCTCCAAAGTTTCAGACCTGCATCCTTCTTGATGCTCATATCCTCTGTCACTGGATGACTATCATCATGATCTGGAATCTTTGGTTTAAGATTCCTTAGCACTTGGGCTTCAGCATCTTCTTCTTCCATCTCAGGCACTGGGGCCTTGTTCTTCTCTATAGCTGGAATGTTCCTAGTGGTCCTCTTGGGCTTCGAATTCTTTTGAGCTTGAGCAGCAGCTTTGGGGGCAGTCTTGGGCTTTGAAGGGGCAGCCACAAACTTAATAGCATCCCCCATCAGCATTTGGGACTTACGTACTGGTGCATCATCCTCTTCCTCTTCTTCATCTTCATCTGATGAATGCCTTTCAAATTCTGCCATGGGGTCCACCTTCTTGCACCATCTTCCTCTATTTCTCTCCCTCTTCTTCTTACCCTCACCAGTAGCCTCTCCTCCAGTTGATTTGGAAGGTTCCTGAGTGGAGGCTCTGGCCTTAGACATTGGAACTCTCTTGGCAGGTGCCTTCTTGTGCAAACCTGGTTTAGTTGCAGTAGTTGTACCATATTCTTTCTTTAGTACTTTCTTCTTAGAGCTCACTTCCTCCTCAGTAGCCACATAGTCCTCATCCTCAGAGTCTGGGGTTCTCTTCTTCCATGTTCTAGTGGCTGCCTTGGGAAAATTGCTTGGAGTGCTCCTGCTGCCCTCATCATAGCTGCTAGAGGGACTAGTGCCCTCACTCGTGTGCACTTGCTCCTCTGATTTGTTCTGGCTATCACTCTGGTCAGACATATTGGCAAAGCAAACTGACAGCAGACCCTGTGAATAGATATAGATGAGATAGAGTGGATGAGCATCACAAAGTGCAGAAATTTTGCAAAACAGATGAGTCAAAAACTTAGATTTAGTTATTGTTAAACACGGTGACACCGAAGCAACTTTTGGAGTCTAAATTAGTGAACTCGGTCAGACCAAGACACAGTTTGGTGACTCTGAGATTGCTAGGGTTTCACAGAGAGTTGAACTCGGTCACACCGATTTGCAACTTTCGATCAGACCAAAAAGTGCAAGTGCAATGGCCTAAGCCAAATCGGTAAGACCGATTTCCACAACTCGGTCAGTCCGACATGAGTTCGGCGGAAACCTAACCCTAAATTTTCGAATCAAACCTAATCTAAAGGATGTTTTCTCTGGATAGATTGATTTCATACGTGGTAAAGAACATGGCATTGCATTGTGCTAAGAATCGGAGTAAGGAATTAGCACAAAAGATCGAACTCATACCCTAGTTCGGCGGGAGTTCGCTATGGCGGCAACGACGGGGAAGAAATCCGTTGACGGTGACGGAGACCAGCGGCAGAAGGTCGCTAGCGACGAGAAGACGATCCGAAGACCCGAGGCGGCAGAGCAGGATACGTGCGGGCTGAGCGGTTTTGAAGAAATTTCCAAAATCTCACCCGTCGGTATATATATCCTGACCCTGTCGACGTGACCGAGTGGAACAACTCGGTGGCACCGAGATGCAGAATCGCAAGCGGTTACTGCAACTCGGTGTGACCGAAAATTTCTAATCGGTTGCATCGAGATTGAAAACCTAGATCAACTCAGTGAACTCGGTGTGACCGAAGTGGATGGATTGGTCATACCGAAATACGCAGAGAGGTTTTGGAAGTTTAAGTCTATGACGAATTGGGGACTCCGAATGCTCCTCACACAGAGTGGTTTGAATCTGACTTGATCAAACTTTGTGATGTAGCATGAATAGAGTTTGGGATGAGAAAATCATAGATAGCTAGAGGAGGTTCTTAGGCATTCTTGTCCATCCATTTGGCAAAAGAGAAAAAGCCAAACAATCAAAGCAACAAATGGATGTCCTCGAATGAGTGAAATATGCAATTAACAAGGTCACACAATAAAATGGCAAATGAAATATGTGGAAAATAATGCACAAACACTCTAGCATCTATCAAGCAATTGGCGATGACTAGGTCATCTATATATGTGTATATTGACTTAGGAGTCAAATGAGAACATTTGATCATAGGTCATACTCATCGTTTAAGCACAAGTGGGGTTACCACTTTTACATAAAGTATTGTTGTGTTCACACCATTAGAGTTGCTTTAGCTCAGTTGATTAGAGTAAAGCTCCCCCTAGATGTGATATCCCCCCTAAGAGGGATGAACTAACCTTGGGTTTCGTATATGATGACTTCATGTAGATGTTGAATATGTGGATGCTCAATGTTGAAGAAGATCATTTGGAACAATCCATTGGAGTGAGTTGCACTTTCAATACCTACACGGGTTAGTCCCACAAGGAACAAACAAGGATATCCATAGACATAGAGTGATGTTTACACAAGATGATGTCCATGAAAGCATTATGTTACCTTGTCCCTTGTCTTACCAACAAGAGGGTTTGTGACTCCTTGAATTAGTGCAAGATGTAGAAGTTGTTTGCACTTGTCCTTGCCAAGATGATATGAGTGAAGTATGTTGGCGGAGTCACCCTCAAGAACTCTCTAGTTCTTCTTCTTCGGGATCCACATCATCTTGATGGGAATCCTTGGAGTTGTAGTCGTACTTGATGAAGTAGAACTTGATATGTAGTCTTAGGAACCCACTTGACCAAGGCCTTAGGAGCTTCTTCAAATGCATCAATATCTTCTTGAAGCTTGTCCTTACCCTTTTGCTTGTGGTCTTGTGGTGGAAGATCATCTTGAGCTTGTGTCCCTTGGAAAGAAGTAGGATCATACTTCTCTTGTTGAGGAACAAACTTCGTCTTGGGGTATTGATCTTCTTCCCACTCAACTCCATTGGCATTGAACTTTCGTTCAAAACCAATTCCTAGATTCTTCCGGTGCCTTCCTTGCTTGCGTACAATTTCCTCAAATTGCTTACTTCTGGCAAGGCTCTTGTACACACCTTTCTCTATAATTCCCTTCAATAAGCTATTTTCTTGCTCAAGTGTAACTTGGCTAAACGAATCGTTAGTGGAATCAAGAGAACTACTAGAGGCAACAACATTGGATTTAACGTGATTGTTGTTACTACTAGAAGAAGAAACTTTCTTACTCTTGTTGCTAGACTTAACTTGTGGCATGTAAGTAGACAAGAGTAAACACTTGGCAATGTAAGAAGAAATTTTCTTGCGAAGATCATCATTGATTGCTTTTAAGAACCCATGATCTTGCTCAAGGTTGAGCTTTTCAAAGCGTAACTTCTCATGAGTCTTTAAAAGTTCTCGATGATCTTCCAAGGTAGTTTCATGAGCTAACTTAAGATGTTTAACTCTTTAGTTAGACGCTCAATCTTCTTCTTATCATCATCATTCGTTTTATCTTGATTAGCATGATTAATAGCAAGTTCATCATAGTTTTCATCACTAGAGTTGTCAACAAGTAAATCATCATCACCTAGCAAATCATCTTCATCACTATTGAAATCAACATACTTGGGGTGTTGTAACGCCGCAGATTTAATGCGCCAGGTGTCTTCCGGTTATTCACCGTCATTGCCATGTCATTTGCTTACGTGTTGCATTTTTCCATGTCATCATCTGCATTGCATCATCATGTTTTTCAAAACTTGCATCCGGTCCTTTCCCTCGTTGTACGTTTCGTGATCCGACATTCTCATATGCACCCGTTGCACCTCTCAGACCTCGTTTTGTGAGTGGCTTTAAAATGTTCTCGGAATGGGATGAAACTTGGCGTGCGGTGTTGTTATAGAGTAGGTAGACCGCCTGTCAATTTTCGTCGCATTCGGAGTCCATTTGACGCCCTAACGGTTAACCGTGCAACCCTGAAACCCCTCTCTCTTTGCAGCCCAACACCTCTTCACCACAGCCCATGAGCCCATCCAACCCCCCCCCCCATGCTCTCGCTCTTTGGATCGTGATCGTGTGCACGAAAACCGCTCCCCATTTGGACTCTCCTAGCTCCCTCTAGCTATAAATATGACTCTTCCCCCGAAATTCGCAGTCTAACCCTAGCCAACCTCCCCCTCCGCGCGACGGACATGTCCATCCCGCCGCCGGGCATGTCCGCCGCCGCCCCCGGACCAATCGCCGCCTACCATGTGTTGCTCCGCCACCTCCACCGCGCCTCCCACGCTGCCCGGCCCGCTGGCTAAGTCGGGCCTTGAGCCAGATCTGCGCCGCCGCCCACGGTCTCGCCTCCCGCCGCCTGGTCGTGAAGCGCCCGTCTGTCGCGCCGCCGCTTTGCTTCCCAGGCTTCGCGAGCCGTCGCCGCCTCCGCCGGCGAAGCTCCGCCACCGGCGTCGCCAAGCCGCCGCCCGCGCCCTCCGTCGCCTCCTCCGCTCCCTGCCGCAAGTGTCACCGCCACCGACCCTCGGCACCGCCGCCTCACGTCGCCGCTCACCGGAGACCCGCCGGAGCCGCCGTCCCGCGCGCCCCCGCTCGCCCCTGCCCTTCAGCGCCGGAGCCGCACCACGCCGCCCCTCGCCTCCTCCGCCGGATCCCGCGTCCCCGCGCCTCCCTGTCGTCATCGGAGCTCGCCGGAGTTCCTCTCCGGTCGGATCCGGAGAAGGTGGACGAGATCCACCAGCTCGGCGAACCAAACGGCATCCCCATCCCGGATCTCTCCGTCCAGGGTCGTCTCCGTCGAGTTTTTTTTTGCGAGGTTGTTTTTCTTCTTAGTCCCAAAACTTTGCATTCTGGTGCCCACTTTGACCTGCTGTAACTTATTGCATACTGCTCGGTTTTGTGCGTGTAATATGTCAAAATATTCATCATGAGATGCTCTTTATTAAATCACATTGTGCCATGCTTGTTTGAGTCCATCTTGATGTCCAAATCATCGTTGCAATACTGCTATGTGATGTTGTCTGCTGTAGTTTAACAAAACTTGCTCATTTGTTAGTTTTGTATATTTTTGTTTGATTTTCTTTTGAGCATGAAGTCTACATGTGTTATGAGATAAAACATGCCATATTTTCTGTGGTGCAATCCACTCTTCATGATATGCCAGGTGTTGATTGTTACAAGCTTTCAAAGTAGCCTCCGTGATGTTGCTGATTTCTGTGACTTCGTCATTTCTGCTAAGTCTGTAACTGATATATTGTGAGGCTATATAAACCTGTGGATACCATGAGTTCTATGCATAACATGGAGATGGTCAATAAGGGTTTTTTATTAAAAATGTTATACTATATCCATCCATGACCCTGTTTGCATTTATGGAGTGCTCTAGCAAGTCTTAATCTTGCTCTAATTTTGCTATAAAATGTTCCTGACAGATTGTTTACATGTTAATCAATTTTTCCATGGTTGTTGTTAGTGTTCCAAGCATGCTATGAACTTTCTCTTGCCATTGTTAGCTTCATGAACATGTCATCTTTCTGTAGGTGTGCTTGTCATGCCATGAAATGCCTTGTGGTGAGTGATTCGAGCTCGCAAAGATGCCGTCATAATTCTGTTTATGCCATGCTCTGTTTTTCTGCTAATTTTGAACCTCGTAATAAAACTTGCTATGTTTACATGGGTGCCATCATATCTTCTGTGCCTTTTTGGCTCGTTATCAGTAAGGGACTTTTGTTCTATGCAATTAGTAGGTTCATGGCGTGCCTTTGCTTGTCATGATAAGTTCCTATAGCATGTAGTTCCTGATGTGATTTCTGTCATGTCCAGTGATTTCTGCTAAGTCTGTGAACCTGTTATTATTTGCAATCTTGCCATGTACTTTTGAGCATGTTCTATTGATTTATGGAGATAGCTCAGTGTTCATGTTTTGTCATGCTTTACCTTTAAATCATGTCATGCCTTTTGTTTTCATATTGAGGTGTTGTAGCATGTTGTTTTCATACTCGCAAGTTGCCTAGTTGCTGTTTTGGACAGCTTGTCATTTAAACTTGTTTCATGTGTATGTGTTGAACCGTTGCTCCGTTTTGAGTGTGCTCTACGTGAAACTTGCTTAGTTTTGCATGTAGTTTCATGTTACCTTGTTTCATCCATGTTTTGAGTGTGTTTGCTTGATGTTTGAATATATTTTGCATCAATGCCATGTTTAACTTGTTTTGCTCATATCTTCTAGGCCGTAGCTCCAAATTAAATGAACTTTATATGTAACTTGACTAGATTTTCGTGTAGATCATTGTGGTGCATCTTAACTTGTTGTTTAACAACTTGAACATAAGGTTTATTTAGATCTGGACCAATTTCTAAATTTGCATATGGGGACTTACCGGAATTGGTATATGTTGTTTTCGGCCTCATTCAAACTTGCTTTGATGTGTTGCTCTAGTATGAATCATCTCTTGCCATGCGTAGCATCATGTAGCCTTGTCTTGCATCATACTTGGTTGAGCATCATGCCTTGTTCATGTGTGGTGTGTTTACCATGGTGTGCGCTTCTTCTCGACAATTCCCGTCTCGTTGCGATCGTGAGGATTCGTTCGTCTACGCTTGGTTCGTCTTCGTGGCTTCATCTTCTTCATGGTTTCTTTCTTCTTCCTAGCGTGATTTCAGGCAAGATGACCGTCACCTTGGATCTCATTACTATCATTGCTATGCTAGTTGCCTCGATGCTATCGCTATGTCGCGTTACCTACCACTTGCTTATCAAGCCTCCCAAATTGCTATGAACTTCTAACCTTTTTCAACCTTCCTAGCAAATCGTTGTTTGGCTATGTTACCACTTTTGCTCGGCCCCTCTTATAGCGTTGCTAGTTGCAGGTGAAGATGAAGATTGCTCCATTTTGGATTATGTTTATGATTGGGATATCACAATATCTCTTATATTATTAATGCATCTATATACTTGGTAAAGGGTGGAAGGCTCGGCCTTATGCCTGGTGTTTTGTTCCACTCTTGCCGCCCTAGTTTCCGTCATATCGGTATTATGTTCCCAGATTTTGCGTCCCTAACGCGGCTGGGTGTTATGTGAACCCCTTGACAGTTCGCCTTGAATAAAACTCTTCCAGCAAGGCCCAACATTGGTTTTACATTTTCCTAACAACCTAAGACTTTTTCCCTTGGGTTTCCGGAGCCCGAGGGTCATCTTTATTTTAGCCCCCCCCCCCCCCCCGGGCCAGTGCTCCTTTGAGTGCTGGTCCGAACCGAGTAGACTGCGGGGCCACCTTGGGGAAACTTGAGTGTTGGTTTCACTCGTAGGATGTCTCATCCGGATGTGCCCTGAGAACGAGATATGTGCAGCTCCTATCGGGATTTGTCGGCACATTCGGGCGGTCTTGCTGGTTTGTTTTACCATT
The DNA here is from genome assembly GCA_021605145.1 of Aegilops bicornis. NCBI lineage: Eukaryota > Viridiplantae > Streptophyta > Magnoliopsida > Poales > Poaceae > Aegilops > Aegilops bicornis. The sequence continues at coordinate 468,696,036 of CM038670.1, read as the reverse complement.
GTCGAAATGTCTTGTAACCGGGATTCCGAGCCTGATCGGGTCTTCCCGGGAGAAGGAATATCCTTCATTGATCGTGAGAGCTTATCATGGGCTAAGTTGGGACACCCCTGCAGGGTTTAAACTTTTGAGAGTCGTGCCCGCGGTTATTTCTGTCATGTCCAGTGATTTCTGCTAAGTCTGTGAACCTGTTATTATTTGCAATCTTGCCATGTCCTTTTGAGCATTTTCTATTGATTTATGGAGATACCTCAGTGTTCATGTTTATTCATTTTTTACCTTTAAATCATGTCATGCCTTTTGTTTTCATATTGAGGTGTTGTAGCATGTTGTTTTCATACTCGCAAGTTGCCTAGTTGTTGTTTTGGACAGCTTGTCATTTAAACTTGTTTCATGTGTATGTGTTGAACCGTTGCTCCGTTTTGAGTGTGCTCTACATGAAACTTGCTTAGTTTTGCATGTAGTTTCATGTTACCTTGTTGCATCCATGTTTTGAATGTGTTTGATTGATGTTTGAATGCATTTTGCATCAATGCCATGTTTAACTTGTGTTGCTCACATCTTCTAGGCCGTAGCTCCAAATTAAATGAACTTTATATGTAACTTGACTAGATTTTCGTGCAGATCATTGTGGTGCATCTTAAGTTGCTGTTTAACAACTTGAACATAAGTTTTATTCAGATCTGGACCAATTTCGAAATTTGCATATGGGGACTTACCGGAATTGTTATATGTTGTTTCCGGCCTCATTCAAACTTGCTTTGATGTGTTTCTCTAGTATGCATCATCTCTTGCCACGCGTAGACTCATGTAGCCTTGTCTTGCATCATACTTGGTTGAGCATCATGCCTTGTTCATGTGTGGTGTGTTTACCATGGTGTGTGCTTCTTCTCGATAGTTCCGTCCTCGCTATGCGATCGTGAGGATTCGTTCGTCTACGCTTGGTTCGTCTTCGTGGCTTCATCTTCTTCATGGATTCATTCTTCTTCCTAGCGGGATTTTAGGTAAGATGACCGTCACCTTGGATCTCATTACTATCATTGCTATGCTAGTTGCCTCGATGCTATCGCTATGTCGCGTTACCTACCACTTGCTTATCAAGCCTCCCAAATTGCTATGAACCTCTAACCTTTGTCAACCTTCCTAGCAAACCGCTGTTTGGCTATGTTACCGCTTTTGCTCAACCCCTCTTATAGCGTTGCTAGCTGCAGGTGAAGATGAAGGATGCTCCATGTTGGATTATGTTTATGATTGAGATATCACAATATCTCTTATATTATTAATGCATATATATATACTTGGTAAAGGGTGGAAGGCTCGGCCTTATGCCTAGTGTTTTGTTCCACTCTTGTCGCCCTAGTTTCCGTCATATCGGTATTATGTTCCCGGATTTTGCGTCCCTAACGCGGTTGGGTGTTATGGGAACCCCTTGACAGTTCGCCTTGAATAAAACTCTTCCAGCAAGGCCCAACATTGGTTTTACATTTGCCTAACAACCTAAGCCTTTTTCCCTTGGGTTTCTGGAGCTGGTCCGAACCGAGTAGACTGCGGGGCCACCTTGGGGAAACTTGAGGGCTGGTTTTACTCGTAGGATGTCTCATCAGGATGTGCCTTGAGAACGAGATATGTGCAGCTCCTATCGGGATTTGTCGACACATTCGGGCGGTCTTGCTGGTTTTCTTTTACCATTGTCGAAATGTCTTGTAACCGGGATTCCGAGCCTGATCGGGTCTTCCCGTGAGAAGGAATATCCTTCATTGATCATGAGAGCTTATCATGGGCTAAGTTGGGACACCCCTGCAGGGTTTAAACTTTCGAGAGCCGTGCCCGCGGTTATGTGGCAGATGGGAATTTGTTAATATCCGGTTGTAGTAAACTTGAAGTAAACTTAATTAAAATACACCAACTGCGTGCGTAACCGTGATTGTCTCTTTTCGAGGTTGTTCGAGAGGAGAACACGGTGTTTGGGTTATGTTTGACGTAAGTAGGAGTTCAGGATGACTTCTTGATCATTTTTTTTTGACCTGGAAGACTGCGGGGTTTAAACCCCACAGCATTTTATTGAAGCTCAAAAAAAGAATATACAAAAGTTTCCTCAAGGAAAGGAACAGAACAGAAAAAACAGAAAAGAAAGACCATACAAGCTAGGCTAATCTAAGCACTAGAAGCTAACAAGAAGAAAGAAAGGAGTACATTTGAGAAACACCTCAAGGAGGCAGGAAATCAATCTATTTGATCAAAGCTTCTCTGTGTCTGGTCTTGATTCTGTGTGCTAGGAGAGAGATGTCATGAATAAATCCATTCCTCCACTACCTGAAGGTAGGTCTTATATGCCTAAAGGCTCTGTCATTCCTGACTTTCCAAATATTCCACCAAGTAAGGAAGGCCACCTCTGAGAAGAATGGCTTATTATAATCCTTCCTAGCATGAAGCGCAAGGTGCACCATGTCCTGACTATTCAACCAGGATATTTGAAGATAGTTCCACACTCTCATGCTAAAGTTGCATTGGAAAAATAAATGGTTCTTGTCCTCAAGTACTACCGTGGGGCAAAGAACACATTCAGGCCCATCATAAATTCTCCAATGCCTGCGCTGAATCATATCCTTGGTGTTTACTCTGTCCATAATGACAAGCTAGGCAAACATTTTAATTGTCGTTGTACAACAAGATTTCCAGACCCAACCGAGAATAGGGTTGGCAGTCATTGGCTGATGAACAAAATCATAGTACTTCTTTGCTGTATACTCAGCTTTCTTCCCATGTCTCCAAGCCCAAGAGTCATTAGAAGCAGAATCCAGGGAAATTCCAGTCAAAATGTCAGTTAGCTGGTTGAACTCCCTAAAGGCCAATTCAGATAAGGGTAAAGAGAACATGTTCTGCAAGTCACCAGCCTGTAACAGTTCCATAACAGAGGAATTCTTTTGTAGGTAGAAAGAAAATAGCCTGGGAAATCTGTCAAGAATCAGACCAGAAAAGCAAAGAATCTCCTCTTCCAACTATAACCGAAGTAACAGCCCTAAATTTATCCATTAATTTGCAGATATCTCTCCACCAAAAAGAGCCACACAAAGTAGTGTCATGAGGAACTCTCTGAAAATAATAAGAGTCCCAGATCAAATGAACCCAAGGTACATCTACTTTGTTATAAAACTTGTTGAGGAATTTCAGTAAAAAAGCCTCATTTTGTAGAACCAGGTTGAGTATACCAAGCCCACCCTTAAGCTTAGGCCTACAGACCAGAGGCCATGCAGCCAAAGAATGCCCCTTCTCCTAACCATATTTTCTCCACAGACATTTCCTCTGAATTCTTTCCAGCTGCTTTAGAATTCCTTGTGGTATAGATAAAATGCAAAGGAAATATATGGGCAATGAAGAGATAACAGAATTTACCAACTGCAGCCTGCTACCTTGGGGCAGAAACCAGGAACTAGCAGTTAATCTTCTTTCCATACAGTCAACTAGAGGTAGTAAATCCACAATTTTGGGCCTAGTTGTTCCCACATGCAACCCTAAATATGTGAAAGGCATTATCCCTAGCTGACACCCAAATTGTGAAGCAAGAGCATTGGCAACATTGGCTTCTACATTAATTTGGTACATTGAGGATTTGTGAAAGTTAATCTGCAATCCAGTTGCCAAGGAGAAAGAATTCAAAACTGTTTTAAGCACCTCCAACGGAGCTGAATCAACAGACACAAAAAGCAGTGTGTCATCTGCATACTGTACCACTGGATAGTTAGGGTCATGAGTTTCCAGAGGCAGAGAAAGAAGGCCACGATTCATATGATCATTAATCATAGTCTACAACAGATCAGCAGCAATCACGAACAACAATGGTGAGATAGGATCACCTTGCTTTACCCCACACTTGCACTTGAAATGCTTTCCTGGTACACCATTGAGTAAGATTGAGGAGGTTGCAGATGACAACAACTGCTGAATCCAGGAGATCCATTTGTTATCAAAACCCTTTGCCACCATGATTTTTATAATTGCCTCATGCTGAATAGAATCAAATGCTTTTTCAAAATCGAGCTTGAGTAACATGATTGGCTTTTTTGACTGGTTGCACTGATGGATGTACTCAAAGGTCCAGGCAATACAATCCTGAATGGTTCTTGACTTGATAAAGCCATATTGATTCTTATGAACACATTTGGTGATTTCATCCTGAAACATGTTAGCAGCAAGCTTAGTGAGGAATTTCAACCCCACACTTGTCAAAGAAATTGGTCTAAAATCTCCAGCAGTCTCAGATCATAACTTCTTAGGGATCAGTGTAATGAAGGCCTCATTGAGATTTTCCAACTGAGCAGTTCTAGCATGGAACTCATTCACCAGTGTAATGAAATAACTGGAAATGATGGGCCAACACTTCTTCATAAAAAGGCCATTAAAGCCATCAGGTCCCGGAGCTTTGTCAGTTGGCAAATCCCTAATAACCTGTTCAATTTCTTTAACTTCAAAGGGCTTTGTGAGCACTTCCAGCCCCTGCACCCGAGGAATAAGAGAGAGAATATCATTGCCCATCAAAATTGGCTTCACAGTTCCCATTCTGCCCTTAAAAATCTCCAGAAATTCCTTGGCAAGTCTGAAGAAACTGTTCCATCAGACAGCTGCAGAGTGGCAATTGAATTTTTTCTATATCTTTCAGTTGCCATGGCTTGGAAGAATTTTGAGTTTTCTTCACCAACTTTGATATATCTAATAGTGCATCTTTTCTTCCAGTATAAAAACTGCAAATGTAGAAGATGTTCATGATGCATCTTCACTAATTTCCTGAAATTGGATTCAGTTCTGAACAAGGGCCTGAAATCTTCCAAATCATCTAACCAGAGGATCACCCAGTTGCACTTCTCAATCAGTGTTTCAATATGTGACAAACCCTTCTGCCATTTATTAAGTGCAAACCTCAATGACTTTAATTTGTCCATTATAATTGCTTATATATGAGTTTTGTGAGAATGTTTTTGCCAAACCTCCTGAACACACTCCATAAAGCCAGGTTGATGTACCCAATAATTTTCAAATCTGAAGATGTGAGCCTTTGGGATGGTGGTGCAGATTGAAACTACACAGGGAACATGATCTGAGGCAGTTTTAGCAAGTGGTGTGACTTGTGTATTGGGGTACTGACTAATCCAGCTGGCAGAGGTAAAAAACCAACCCAACTGTTCAAGGAGTGGGAAATCCTGCATATTAGACCATGTGAATCTTCTCCCCTTTAGTGGCAGTTCCAACAGACCCAAATGACCTATGACCTTGTTGAAGATAAAGATATCATTGACATCACCACCAGGAATATTTTGATTATCCAAAGATCTTATGAAATTAAAATCTCCCAACAGCATCCAATTCTGCTCAGGTTCCACTTTTAGATTGTAGAGCCAACTAACAAACTCATCCCTTAAGACACCCTGGCAGGGTCCATAAACATTCACCAGATACCATTGATCGTCATTATGCACAGATTTAAAACTAATCACAATCCCAAAGGGTTTAACTTCAATTAAAGTACCCAGGAAAAAATCTGAACGCCACACAGTCAAAATTCCACTAGAAGCTCCTCTTGAAGGAGATTCAATTCACTGATCAAAACCCACAGGACAAATGCTCTTAATTAAATTATGAGGGCAATCCGAGAGCTTAGTTTCCTGCAAGCATACAACTGCACACTGACTTTCAGTCACTTTTTGTCTAACCGCACGCTGCCTTGTTTCAGAGTTCAATCTACGGACATTCCAACACAGAACCTTCTAGTTACGCATTGACATTTGATTCATAAAATAACATATAATAGCGTAGCAGAAACAGTATGACACCTAGTGCCACACAACCCAAGTCATAGCAGATCAAAAGTGCCAAGTCTCGACCAAAGTGCATAAGTTCAGTAACGACATAAAAGAAAGCAAATTTAACAGGCTCGCTACACCTAGATAAAACTTCAAACATTAACATTTAAGCACTATCGGAGCAGGAGGAGTCCTTGGGATTAGCCATAAGCTTCTCCTGAGAAAGCAGCTTGGGGTCAATTTCCAGCTCAGCTCCGATTGCTTGCAGCACCAAGAGAGGCGTCTGTGGAGGAACATCTTCAGACTTGTCATTGCCCGTATCTTCAGACTTGTCCATGCCAGCAGCATCTTCAGAATTGCCGGGCCTTCTCTTCAATGGGCTTAGACCGAGGGCATCTTTTGGCAGGCTGAAGTGAGAGTTGCTCAAAGATGACAGGTTTGAAACCATCCAGCTTTGCCGCGCTTCTCGTACACCTTCTCACCAAAGTGTCCACCAAGGGGGAAGGTACCTTCCGTCTACCATGTTGGTTCTTCTGCCGGTTCTTCGACTCCGCAGCAAAAACCACAGGTGAAGAAATCTCTTCCAAGCCACTGGGCTCCACAGCCTCAGACCCTAAATCACTAGCTGTCATAGCTTCAGACACAGTCACTCCAGCCACGACATTTGCAGATAGCCCATCACTAGAACCAGATGACACATCAACAGATAAATCTCCAAACAAGGATCTGGCAACTGGGCGCTTAGTGACAATAGATTTACTATGAGGCAGAGTACTAGGCAATCTTGGCACCAACAAAGACATCCTCTGTGAATCATCAAAAGCAATTGACCACTTGCGCTTGGAATAGGTGACTGTACCCAGGGGCGTAAAGAAGATAGACCTGGGCACATCTTTGACTGAAAAATCAGACATCAAATTTTCAAAAGATCGCTTCGAAAGCATCTCGGGCGGAAGAGGAGGTCCAGCCACAATCCTAGCCATCCCAATGAAGATCTGATGGTGCAAAATGATAGGTGGTTGATAGGGGACAATAGCCAAAGGATTTTCCACAGCTGAAGGTTGATCATGAACCTGAGCAAGCTGCTCAGGCATAGGTTGATGCTGCTGCCCATTCACCTGAAAATGCTGCTCAACAGACCCGGAGCCCTCAGCTGATCAATGACAATGGAGATTTGATCCTATTCTGGCACAGCGGGCTGCAGGGGATGGTTATTGTCCTCATCATTATCCCCCAGTGAGCATTTCCCTAGCCAACATCCACAGCGTTATCAGGGGGCGGGGGTGGGGCAAGAGGTGCATCATTCCACCCCAGCATTGGGTAGGGAGGAAGAACAAACGGTATGTTATCAGGAATTAAATGACCAGGCATTGGATGAGGATTACCATCCAAAGGCATCGAATCCTCATCATTGGGCATTTGATCAGCAAAGTCTGCCCCAAGCACATAACACGCAGCCATCCAAGAAACTTGAGCACCCCCCCCCCCCATTCAGCATAATCTCCAAAGACAACATCTCTTGGCACCAGAGGCGTATCAGGAAAGCTTGCCTCAACCAAAGTACGGACTAGGTACGGATCTTCACTATCCCAAGAGTGAAATTTCCCAAAAGTACCTACTGCTTGTGAAATATACTCTGTCGTGCTATAATCTAGAGGAATCCCAACAAACATGATCCAATCCTTACGAAAACCATGATTTCCATTGAAATTCTCTCCCTCTCATGCTTAACAAATCGATCATTGCCCAAAGCAAACGGTGGATGCTGAATCAAAGTATATCTGACAGACGGATCCCGCACTTGAAATAAGCCAACCCCATGAAACCATGGCTGAGCAAAGCGGACAAGGGTACCTCTGTTCTGAAGAAACTGAACGACTTCCTCTCTGACAGGCCCGAGAGGCCCTTTTGGAGCAGGCATGACCTCTGCAACCATATAATCTTCATGGCGACGAGGGGGACGAGCAGCAGGCGTGAAGAAGGCGCGTGGGAAACGCCGATCTCCACCATCAATGATATGATGCCCCGCCGGCACAAGGCGATGCGGGTCAAGCTCTAAGTTCTCCATGGTCGGATGCAGTGGCGAAGAACAGAGGGTTTCTTTGGAAGGGAGAAGAGGAGATTGGAGCAATGTGGGCGGCGGCGATGTGATAGGGCAAGCTATCCCAATAACTCCAGCTCCCTTCCCTTGATCAGCTGAGGATTCTGAAATACTCGTGTTTTGTTGCAGAGAGCTGTGCCTCCAAACCAATCCATGAGAGCGTGCGAAATCATTACACTCATGCCTAGAGTGACCCACACGAGAGCAAGCCGAGCAAACCGCTCGCATTCCACAAGAGAATGCCAGGTGGCCCCTCTGAGCGCAAATAGTACAGGTTAAAACCCGGTCCACCATGTCATCGACCATAGCATCAAACTGCCGAGCTGCCTCTTGTGTAGATTGGATTTCTAATGAGTCGTCCGTCGGGCTGGGGAATAGAGATGAATCCAGCCCAATAGAGGAAGGTCCAATAGGAGTGGGTTCGGATACCGGCCCAACAGAAGCTTGGCAATCTTGGCTCACTGGACCCGTGCACCGCGGGCTATCCAAGTGGGATGGCCCGATCCCAAACATCCATTTTGAATCAAAGCGGTTCCCACCTCCGCAAATTGCGCCGAGAGATTCCCAAAAACCACGAGTTGCGGATCCACAGATACCGGACCAGACGGAGGCGCTACGGCCTACCGGTGCTACTCCAGCAACGAGTTGACCGTACCAAACACGATGGGTGGCCTAGCCACCGTCCAATGCAAGTCAAGAGCAGGCGATTGCCGAATGACAACACGCTCATGCGCAGAAAGATCATACCCTCCATCAACTATAGTATCAATGCAATTCTGAGTAGCCGGATATCTATAGCCTTTGCAAGCAGAATACTTTTCAAACATGGCAAACGATAGTTTCTTCTTTACTGAACTTCAAGATTTTAAAGAAGATCTAACCGGGGGCTTATGCATGGCCATTAAACCTAGCGATGACCTACGCTTGGTAGGACTGATCAGAATCCATTCCGCATCACAATCCTTTTGCCAGATCTTAAGTTCCCTAACCCAATTAGGTCCTCCATTACCCCATAGGTGGAAATAACACTTGAACAGATCACAAGCAAAAGAACGTAGATCCATGATAATAAAACCAACTTGCTTGCAGGAGACTTGGAAAGAAAAAAACTTTGTCCTTGATATGACTAACCCGAAGATCGATTGCCGATCCACCAAGCACAGCTTCCAGCGCCGCCGCCACAGAATCTTCTGACAAACGAAAGGCGTGCCTACTAAAAGACACGATCACAATGAAGGCCCTCCCTCTTCCCAATGGATGGATCGTGCAACCAGTAGATCTAAAAACCTCATCAAAAAAAAACCCTACCCTTGGAGAAATCCAAGCCAAGGGTAGATCCACCAGATGAACCCATAGGAGATGGGTATTGCCTTGATCCAGAGAAGATGCTGGGCAAGATGGCCGGAAAGGATCAAGAAATCAATGGAGAGGGATGGAGATCGCCGGTGAAGAGGTCAGCGCCAAGGTGAGAGGTGGGAGCGCCATCTTGGCCACTTCTTGATCATTACTAGTTGACGACCGTTTGCTAAGCTCCTCTCCTCGCTCTTGTTTTGTAAGTTAGCCATCATACTTTGTGTAGCCGCTTCTGCAACCTCACCACTTTACCCCTTCCTTACCCATTAAGCTTTGCTAGTCTTGATACCCATGGTAATGGGATTGCTGAGTCCTAGTGGCTCACAGATTACTACACCAACAGTTGCAGGTACATGTTATGCGATGATCATGACGCGAGAGCGTTGTTTACTTGTTTTGGAGTTCTTCTTCTTCTTCTTCGATCAGGGTATAGGTTCCAGGTCGGCAGCCTGGGCTAGCAGGGTGGATGTCGTTTGAGTTCCTATTTGTGTTTCATCCGTAGTCGGATGTTGACCTTGTGTATGATCTGTTGATGTATTCTTGGGGCGTTTGTGCCTTATGTATGTATCCCCAACTATTATGTAATGGTTCGATGTAATGATATCCACCTTGTAAAAGCGTCTTCAAGATGCACTTCTATCCTTGGTGGGACCTTCGAGTTCCTTTAGGATAGGGTTGCATCTTGGGCGTGACAGGTGTGATGCCTTTGGGCCTTTAGCCATGAAGCATCTTCCAATTCCTTCATTTCGTGAGTCAAATATTTTATAGGAGTTGGTTGACACAAGTGCTAGACCGGCAACACCTTCATCTTGAGTATATTCGGAGTCGGAGTGATAACTTCTTTCGGAGTGATGGTCGGATACCCATTCACCAACATGAGCTTGATTTCTTCGTTTTGTGTAGCTTTTTGATGATTTTTCCTTCCTTTCCGAATCCTTGCTTCTCTGAGAGGTTCTTCGTTCATAACAATCATCTCTACTCCTCCTCTCTCTTGGTGGTGATTCTTCTCTTCTACTTTTCCTTTTGGGTGAATCTTCTCTTCGTTTGTAGGGGGCGTACACTCATTGGAGTAGTGTCCGGGTCTTCCACAACTGTAGAAATTACGCCCATGACTTGAAGATCTTTTGTCATTGTAGGACCTTGACTTGGAACTTCTTTCCTTGCTTCTACTCTTGTAGAACTTGTTGAAGTTCTTCACCATTAGGCCCAATTCCTCATTGAAGGTTTGTTTCTAACTTGATGATGTAGGAGTATCACATGAGGCTTTGTAAGCACCACTTGACTTGTTGTGAAGCTCTTCCTTATCCTTGAGTGACATCTCATGAGCAACAATTCTTCCAATGACTTTCGCTGGCTTGAGATCTTTGTAATTGGGCATCATTTGGATCAATGTGCACACGGTATCATATTTTCCATCCAAGGCTCTTAGGATCTTCTTGATGATCAATCTATCGGTCATCTCTTCACTTCCTAAGCTGAAATCTCATTTGTGATGAGAGCAAGCCTAGAGTACATTTCAGCGACACCTTCACCATCCTTCATTTTGAACTTGTCAAGTTGACATTGAAGCACATCCAATTTGGATTCCTTGACAGAGTCGTTACCCTCGTGCATATCAATGAAAGTATCCCAAATTTCATTTGCATTCTCAAGACGGCTGATTTTGTTGAATTCTTCGGGGCACAATCTGTCGTGGAATTGTCACGGCAGATGTCCTAGTGTGAGGACTTAGTCACGAGGCCGACGCATCTATGTGGTAGCTTGAAGGGGTTGGTCGGAATTGAGAGACGCACGGCGGATCAACACACAAGACAAGAATTTAGACAGCTTCGAGCCCCGGGAAACATCATCCGGTAATAACCCTACATGCTATTTGTGGCTAGGTCTCATTATGATCATGAGGGGGTCACCGGCAAGCCGACTCTTTGTGTCTAGCCCTAGAGATTGTTTCTTGTTGCTTGTCCCTCTTTGGGGGGCCCTGCCCCTCCTTATATAAGTTCGGAGAGGCGGCTTACATGTAGAGTCCTAGTAAGATTAGAACTAACTTATTCTCTATTACAAGTCGGATACAAGTACGGGTCTTGCTTCCTCGTAAAGGAAATATTCCTCATGCCTTCCGTCTTAAGCCGGCCCACCATAACATGAACCGGCCTACTAGGCCTTGGGCCCTTGTTTTCCGCCTGACTCACCGTCGGGGCCATCATTAAGTCGCCAGGCTCGTGAGTCATCACGCCAGTGAACCGCCAGACACATGAGTCGCCAATCTTCTGGCGGGTTGCCAATGAAATGCCAAGTCAGGCCGGGTCATATATCCGGTCGGGTCATACGACGGGGTATATCCCCGACATTAGCCCCCAGTTTAATTTGGATTTATCCATGTTAATCTAATCTGCAATATAAACACAAGATCAAATTTGACAGGTTGTGCTTTGGGTTAAATATTCCTTGTAAGCCGGCACTTCATCATCCTTATGTCCTTGTCATCTCCTTCTTGATATGTATCCATAATCTCATAGCAAATCTCCTTAGCAGATATGTTCATATTTTGCCAATGCAAAAAATCCAGATAGTTCCTTTGAAAAAAAACCAGGTCAACAGGCCAGCTTCAGAGTCAATTTGCTGACATTGGTCTCTTGTTGAGAAATATTGTAAGAGATAATCCACTTAAATCTGCTTTCAATGCTCTGACTTGACAAAAATATTGGTCTTCAAATATTCAACTGGTGATCCGCCGGTTTAAAGATGTAGAGGCTAGCGAGTTATAATTGCCAAAAATGTCGGCTTGTAAATATTGATAGCACCGGGTCATAACTGTTGCCGACATCGGGTCATAATTATTGGTGACACCGGATCATGATTATTGCAAACACTGGGTCAATCTGATCTGCTCAAAACTGAGAATTTGAAGATTTTCCCTCTTATATGTATATCACCTGTAGCCCCCAAGTGCCGGGTTGTCATGCTTGCAGCAACCTGGGACTTGTAATTGCCTTATCCTCATAAAACTCCAACCAGTGTAGCCTCCAAGGACCGGGTCATTATGCAATAATGAGCAGGGACTTTGTAAATATGATCATGTAAATTGGAGCAGCATCGTGTAGCCCCCAAGGGCCGGCTCAGTAAGATATTACTGAGCTGGGACTTTGTATATAATTCATTGAAAATAACATCATATGATGTAATCTCCACCATGGGGCTTGAACCCACGTCCATAAGGTTAAGAGATTTGTACTCTACCAACTGAGTAGTGGATCTTTCAATGTAATGGACTGAGGTTTGTGTACCTTGAATTTTTGACAGGAGCAATTGGTAGCACCCAAGGGCCGCCCATTTAGAATGTGATGAGTCGGGTCTTCAGTAAGTTGAGCAAAAAAAGACTTTGCATTAACCCCCAAGTGCCATGGTGCATGCTGGCAGTGACATGGGACTTTTCATATTCGATGTAATCTCAATTTGAATAATGTAGCCCCCAAGTGCCGGGTCGTAAGCCTGCAGCGACTCTGGACTATTCCTTTCATTGCAGAATAAATCCTATCCATTGATAAAATACTAGCAATTGCGCTGAAGCGACTTTGAAAACCTCAATCGTAATATAGTTACTGATAACCATAATAAAAATCCAGCCATGTCAGCTATTAAAGATTTGAATAACCCGGTTTGAAAACCTCAATCATTCAAAATCATAATAAAAATCCAGCCAAGTTTGCCTATTTAAAGATTCAAATACCTTATCTGCTGACAAGTAAATCCGGAGTTTTAAATACCCGACGGCTCTTGGCCGATGGCGATTTAATACATCTCCCTTGTAAGCCGGAATTTTTATAACCCGACGGCTTATAGCCTTTGAGAAAATCCAGAACGGATAATCATTTTGAAGCATCAATTTTAATGATGAGTTTGGACTTAAGCATTTAATGATGAGTTTGGACTTAAGCATCAAATCCTGCACAGAGTTTAAACAACATACGCCCTAGCGACTTAACATCAAAAGCCAGGGCGGGTAAGAACCCAAACATAATATAGTCTTTATGCAAGTATGGAAAAGACTAGAATTAAGGCCATTCAAGGCTAAACATACTGGCAATTTAACGTCAAAAGCCAGGGCGGGTTATCAAACCTCGCATATTTAAATAATCAGGAAAACAAACCTGTGGAATTGGCTCATACCGCCGGCTTATACCGCCGTATCCAATAAGGGCAATAATCCAATGATTGATACACGCATGATTCCAATGGCGCAATTCAAAATATACTGGCGGATTAAAGTCCGTAGCCAGGGCCAGTTTAACCATAATCATGTATAAACAATATCATACCTGTGATATTGGATCGTACTTCCGGTTTATGATACCTGTGCACTAAGGGTGATAACCCAATCTTTAGAAGCCAAAACTTCCAAATGTTTATGATTGTCAGATACTGGCGACTTATCGTCCAAAGTCAAGCCGGGTTAAATAGAAACCACTCACATATGCTTTAGATATGAGCAAAAAAGTCTCAAAACCCAAAAGGTTGTGTTCAAAAGACTTAATCCAGACAAAAAGAAAAACAAGGCTTCTGATTCGAATACGATCAGTAAACCGTCCCAAAGGGTTTAAGCTAGGATTCTAATACGATCATGTAGCCCACAGTGGCTTTGGTGTTGCCGATCAAGATTGTACCGACAGCTATGTTCTCTTTGGTTCGAATACGACCTATGTTTGAACAGGAAGCCCCCAAATGACCTTGAGAGTTGTTTAACGACGCTGATTCGAATACGATCCACATCGGACCCAAAAGGGGATGAGGTATGATTTGAATACGATCAAGAAGCCCCCTAGTGAGTTTGGCAGTGTGCCAATCAAAAGGGTACCGACAGTTATATTCTCTTTGGTTCGAATACGACCTATGTTTGAACAAGAAGCCCTCAAGTGACCATAATAAGATACGCCATAAGGCAGGATACCCATGTTTGAACTGCGCATCATGGCAGCAAGTTCTCTTTTGGCAACCCTTAATTTGTTTGAGAACTCGAATTTGCGAGAGATTAATTCTTTTTGAACCAGAACTTTAAACCGGATTTGAGAGCTTCAAAGATTTGTGGGAACTCATAATCATTTACTAAGTCATGTCATCATAGCCCCCGAGTCTCAAGGCGACTCGAGGAGTTTTCTTGAGATTCTCCATATTTGACCGTGATGTAAACCGGTATAAGTCATTCAATAGCTCAGTGATATAACTTGCCCTGCATCGAAGAACTTGCAAGCCAGAGTAATTGCTCTTTTAAACAAAGCAGTAGATAAAATAAAAATATACTGGATGGATTTCACCTATTATATTAGGTCAAAAATGATTCACCGTAGAATTGATGATCACCATGGTGAAGCTGAAATCAATCACGAGCGAGTCGGTCGCGGGAACAGACAGATGAGTCAACCCCAGCGTTGTAAGCCGGTGCAGACGAGCAAGTTGTCCTCCTCGTTGTAAGCCGATATAAACTCGTGAACCGGCCGCGAGAGCGGACGAGCGAGTCGTCCGTGGTGTTGTATGCCAGTGAGGTCGCGAAAGTCGGCCTCGGTGTTGGAAACGGCATGGACGCGGACAAGTCGGCCATGGGCACGGACAATGAATCAGTCACGTGTGTTGATGTAGCGGGGGTGGCAACTTGCGCAGGACGAGCGCTAGTGCAAAAATAATATTTTCTCATGCCCCTTTTGCGACACCTTTTTTGTAAGGGATAATGGTCCTGATTTGTCCGGATGACAGATGATCCGTTCAACGCGACAGAAACGGCTCAGGCAGACCGGCGACTCAATATAACCCCGGCGGCTTAACACAGCAAAGGCGGCTCAACGCGGCCCCGGCGGCTCAACACAACAGAGGTGGCTCAACGTAGCCTTGGCGGCTTCAATACAGCAGAGTTTAAACAACATATGCCCTGGCGACTTAACATCAAAAGCCAGGGCGGGTAAGAACCCAAACATAATATAGTCTTTATGCAAGTATGGAAAAGACTAGAATTAAGGCCATTCAAGCCTAAACATACTGGCGATTTAACATCAAAAGCCAGGGCGGGTTATCAAACCTCGCATATTTATATAATCAGGAAAACAAACCTGTGGAATTGGCTCATACCGCCGGCTTATACCGCCGTATCCAATAAGGGCAATAATCCAATGATTGATACGCGCATGATTCCAATGGCGCAATTCAAAATATACTGGCGGCTTAAAGTCCATAGCCAGGGCCGTTTTAAACATAATCATGTATAAACAAGATCATACCTGTGATATTGAATCGTACTTCCGGCTTATGATACCTGTGCAGTAAGGGTGATGACCCAATCTTTAGAAGCTAAAACTTCCAAATGTTTATGATTTTCATATACTGGCGACTTATCGTCCAAAGTCAAGCTGGGTTAAATAGAAACCACTCACATATGCTTTAGATATGAGCAAAATGTCTCAAAACCCAAAAGATTGTGTTCAAAAAACTTAATCCAGACAAAAAGAAAATCAAGGCTTCTGATTCGAATACGATCAGTAAACCGTTCCAAAGGGGTTAAGCTAGGATTCGAATACGATCATGTAGCCCCCAGTGGCTTTGGCGTTGCCGATCAAGAGGGTACCGACAGCTATGTTCTCTTTGGTTCGAATACGACCTATGTTTGAACAGGAAGCCCCCAAATGAGCTTGAGAGTTGTTTAATGACGCTGATTCGAATACGATCTATGTCGGACCCAAAAGGGGTTGAGCTATGATTTGAATATGATCAAGAAGCCCCCTAGTGAGTTTGGCAGTGTGCCGATCAAAAGGGTACCGACGGCTATGTTCTCTTTGGTTCGAATACAACCTATGTTTAAACAGGAAGCCCTCAAGTGACCATAATAAGATACGCCGTAAGGCAGGATACCCATGTTTGAACTGCGCATCATGGCAGCAAGTTCTCTTTTCTCAACCCTTAATTTGTTTGAGAACTCGAATTTGCGAGAGATTAATTCTTTTTGAACTGGAACTTTAAACCGGATTTGAGAGATTCAAACATTGTGGGAACTGGTAATCATTTACTGAGTCATGTCATCATAGCCCCCGAGTCTCAAGGCGACTCGTGGAGTTTTCTTGAGATTCTCCATATTTGACCGTGATGTAAACCGGTATAAGTCATTCAACAACTCAGTGATATAACTTGCCCTGCATTGAAGAACTTGCAAGCCAGAGTAATTGCTCTTTTAAAGAAAGCAGTAGATAATATAAAAATATACTAGATGGATTTCACCTGGTATATTAGGTCAAAAATGATCCACCGCAGAATTGATGATCACCATGGTGAAGCTGAAATCAATCACAAGCGAGTCGGTCGCAGGAAAAGATACATGAGTCGACCCCAGCGTTGTAAGCCGGTGCGGACGAGCAAGTTGTCCTCCTCGTAGTAAGCCGGTATAAACGCGGGAACCGGCCGCGAGAGCGGACGAGCGAGTCGTCCATGGCGTTGTATGCCAGCGAGGTCGCGAAAGTCGGCCTCTGCGTTGGAAACGACACGGACGCGGGCAAGTCGGCCATGGACACGGACAATGAATCAGTCACGTGTGTTGATGTAGGGGGGGTGGCAACTTGCACAGGACGAGAGCTAGTGCAAAAATAATATTTTCTCATGCCCCTTTTGTGACACCTTTTTTGTAAGGGATAATGGTCCTGGTTTGTCCGGATGACAGATGATCCGTTCAACGCGACAGAAACGGCTTAGGCAGACCGGCGACTCAATATAACCCCGGCGGCTTAACACGGCAGAGGCGGCTCAACTCGGCCCCGACGGCTCAACACAACAGAGGCGGCTCAACGTAGCCCTGGTGGCTTCAATACAGCAGAGGCGGCTCAGCGTAGCCACGGTGACTCAATACAGCAGAGGCGGCTCAACGTAGCCCCGGCGGCTTCAATACAGCATAGGCGGCTCAGCGTTGCCCCAGCAATTCAATACAGCAGAGGCGGCTCAACGTAGCCCCGGCAGCTTCAATACAGCAGAGGCAGCTCAGCGTAGCCCCGGCGACTCAATACAGCAGAGGCGGCTTAACGTAGCCCCGGAGACTCAATACAGCAGAGGCGGCTCAATACTGATAAACATCTGGTATTTTTGTCAGACAAACGCGGACACCGATGGTTGGTGCGTGTCCTGATGATTTTTCCAATGTAGGTGGTACTAATGGTCCTTATGTAGCACGTTCGTGAGAAGTATTATTACTGGGGGACCTTGGATTTGCTTCTCCTCATGAGCTAGTAGCACATGACTATGCTTGGTTAACCCGGCTATCATGGATACTTTTGTCACTAGATTCCCTGTGTGGCTGGCCTTAACCGAAGTTGTATTGATCTGAGACTGCTTTGTTTGGTACATGGAGCGATGGCAGTAGTAAGAGGAGTGCCTGGCTACCATGTAAGGAAAAAAGGGGGTTGTGGACATTGTTGATTGTTCGCCACGGCGTCGGGCTTGTAGCTTTTGACAGCATGCTACCACCCCACATGGCCTTCCTTGCAACTTTTGTTTGAGTACGCGTAAACTGTATAGATTCGGTAGACTGTCCAACCTTATGCAGCATATCCCCTGGTGCCGCTGATCAGGGCAGCGGTGATATTTTTTTCTGATGGATTGCACCTGCACGTGTGTGCGTCGAAGGGGCTAGCCAGCACAGTTCTTGTTGCTGCCACAACCACATATTCGCAGGTAGCAGCAACCTGTTGATGTACGGCTGTAGGCGAAAAAAATTCCCGGGACTTGATCCGGCAGTGGCAATCTTGTGGACATACAGCTACGGCCTTGCCATCGGAGGGAGCGAACTCATCACCAAAAAAAAGTAACGTGGCACAGTAGCTAATCTTGAACGCGTGCACGCAGCTATCCGAGTTTGAATCTCATCTGCTCCAGACTTGACCAGCCGGTTTCCTTTGTTTTGGTAGTACCATAATTATTGGGTTTGATGCAAACAACGATGTATCTTTGTAATATCTCCTCGGAACTTGATACGAGCTATAGTAGCGACAACGGCTGCCCCCTCGTACAGCAGCCCCTGTCCAGTCTCGACTGCAGAAAAAACAATCTGCCCTCGGATTCGATGGATCACCGAGCAACACGTGAGGTGGCGCACGGAAACCCTAAAAGTCTCTCCGTCTCTAATGAATCTCGCATCTGTCATCTCCAAAGTTAACCATAATTCTAATTTCCAAACGACAAATTTGCCGGCTCTCCTATGGTTGTCCGGCGATTCATGCGATCGTTCCGTGCCGGCTCTTCTTTATCCGATCAATCACGAATCTCTCGATCCCTGAGAAAGATCCCTCCAAAAACTCAACACCACCATGCGCAGGCCCCATGGTGGGCGCCAACTGTCGTGGAATTGTCACGTCAGATGTCCTAGTGTGAGGACTTAGTCGTGAGGCCAACGCATCTATGTGGTAGCTTGAAGGGGTTGGTCGGAATCGAGAGACGCGCGGCGGATCAACACACAAGACAAGAATTTAGACAGCTTCGGGCCTCGGGAAACATCATCCGGTAATAACCCTACATGCTATTTGTGGCTAGGTCTCATTATGATCATGAGGGGGTCGCCGGCAAGCCGGCTCTTTGTGTCTAGCCCTAGAGATTGTTTCTTGTTGCTTGTCCCTCTTTGTGGAGCCCTGCCCCTCCTTATATAAGTTTGGAGAGGCGGCTTACATGTAGAGTCCTAGTAAGATTGGAACTAACTTATTCTCTATTACAAGTCGGATACAAGTACGGGTCTTGCTTCCTCGTAAAGGAAATATTCCTCATGCCTTCCGTCTTAAGCTGGCCCACCATAACATGAACCGGCCTACTGGGCCTTGGGCCCTTGTTGTCCGCCTGACCCGCCGTCGGGGCCATCATTAAGTTGCCAGGCTCGTGAGTTGTCTAGCCAGTGAACCGCCAGACACATGAGTCGCCAATCTTCTGGCGGGTTGCCAATGAAACGCCAAGTCAGGCCGGGTCATATATCCGGTCGGGTCATACCACGGGGTATATCCCCGATACAATCTGTTGAAGAGGATATCGCAAGCTTGAGCATTATATTGCAGCATCTTTAACTCTTCCGCGGTTGGTTCACGGTTTGGTTCTCTCCCATCAAAGAATTCACCTTGCAAGCCAACGGACACAATAGCCCAAACGGCGGGGTTATGTCCAAGAATATGCATTTTCATCTTATGCTTCCAACTAGCAAAATTAGTACCATCAAAGTAAGGACCTCTATGGTGGTAGTTTCCCTCGCTAGACGCCATACTCTCCTAGGTTGTGAAACCAAGGCAATGATCACCAAAAGCTATGGAAATCAAGGCAAATGGAGACCAAAGCTCTGATACCACTTGTAGGATAAAAAGTATGTCTAGAGGGGGGGTGATTAGACTACTTGATCAAATAAAAATCTGTCTTTTCCCAATTTTATGTCTTGGCAATTTTAGCAACTTAGCACAAGTCAAGCAATCGACCTACACATGCAAGTCTAAGAGTATAGCAGCGAAAGGTAAAAAAAATTCACATGAAGGTAAAGGGAGGAGTTTGGAGGGAGCAAACGCAATGTAGACACGGAGCTTTTTGGCGTGGTTCTGATAGGTGGTGCTATCATACATCCACGTTGATGCAGACTTCAACCCACAGAGGGTAACGGCTGCGCGAGTCCACGGAGGGCTCCACCCACAAAGGGTCCATGAAGAAGCAACCTTTTCTATCCCATCATGGCCATTTACCATGAAGGACTTGCCTCACTAGGGTAGATCTTCATGAAGTAGGCGATCTCCTTGCCCTTACAAACTCCTTGGTTCAACTCCACAATCTTGTCGGAGGCTCCCAAGTGACACCTAACCAATCTAGGAGACACCACCCTCAAAAAGGTAATAGATGGTGTGTTGATGATGAACTCCTTGCTCTTGTGCTTCAAATGATAGTCTCCCCAACACTCAACTCTCTCTCGTGGATTTGGATTTGGTGGAAAGAAGATTAGATTGGAAAGCAACTTGGGGAAGGCTAGAGAGCAAGATTCTTGTGGTTGGAATGGAATATCTTGGTCTCAACACATGAGTAGGTGGTTCTCCCTCAGAAAATGTATGTTGCAAGTGTAGGAACGTTCTGATGCCTCTCTCTATGAATGAAGGGTGGGTGGAGGGGTATATATAGCCTCCACACAAAATCTAACCGTTACACACAATTCACCAAACTCGGTGGGACCGAATTATAAAACTCGGTCAGACTAATTTAGTTCAAAATGTGAACGTTAGGATTTTCGGTGGGACCGACATATCAACTCGGTGGGACCGATTTCATTAGGGTTAGGTCATAACGTAATCTCGGTGATACCGATCACATAAACTCGGTAGGACCGATATCTGTAATAGGCAAACAGAGAGTTGGTCAGGCAAACTCGGTGGGACCGAATCGCTCATTTCGGTGAGACTGAAACGTTACGAAAGGGAAACAGAGAGTTTGCATTGCGAACTCGGTGGGACCGATTGCTCATCTCGGTTGGAACAAAACATTACAAAGGGAAACAGAGAGTTTGCAATCCCATCTCGGTGAGACCGAGATCCCTATCGGTGAGACCGAATTGACTAGGGTTTCTGGCAGTGGCTATGTCAAATGAACTCGGTGGCGCTGGATAGATCAAATCGGTAGGGCCGAGTTTTACTTTTGGTTTGGGAAATATATGGATATGAGAAAGTGGTTGAGGGCTTTGGAGCATATCACTAAGCATTTTGAGCAAGCAAGCCATTAAGCAACACCTCATCCCCTTTTAATAGTATCGGATTTTCCTATGGACTCAATGTGATCTTGGATCACTAAAATGAAAATGTAGATTCTTGAGCTTGAGCCAATATGAGTCCTTAGCATTTTCAGGGGTCCACATTCCGAATCCATGCCATGTCAATCATTGAACTTTCTGAAATGATCATCTTGAAATAGCATAAGTTCAATGAGCTATATGTTGTTAGTAATTACCAACACCGCCCAGGGATAGTTGCACTTTCAGTAACTCGTTCAGATTGATCATTGTTGATGATTTTTCAAGATTTACTTGGGTGTTCTTTCTCGATGATAAATCGCAGGTGTCGGATTTCGGGTTCCGGCAGGCCCTTGAGGTTCGAACACTGGGGTGCGCGCGGAGATCCAACCCTCCACCGCCTCGCACCTCGCCAAATCGCTGGGACCTAAACTACTAAACAGAACAGCGCAAGAGACACAAGATTTATACTGGTTCGGGCCACCATTGTGGTGTAATACCCTACTCCAGTGTGTTGTGTGGTGGATTGCCTCTTGGGCTGATGAGGAACAATACAAGGAAGAACAGCCTCGCGAGGGTCTGTTCTTGGCGGGTGCGATGAACTGCTAGGTGGTGTTCAGTCGCTCTAGCTACTGGTTCCTTGATGAGGATTCGGATCTCGGATCCCAGATCCCTCTACCCTGTGGGTGGCTACTCCTATTTATAGGCGAAGGCCCTGGGCCTCCTCCCAAATATTGAGCGGGAAGGGCGCCAACAATTGGCCATTTTGAAGGGGAACAGCGGGTACACTTATCCTGACTAAAGTTGGTCCTCGCCTGCCAAAGGCTCTGGTGATGACGCCTGCTTGGGCTCCACGATGACTCCCTTCTAGCCGTTGGGCTAGTCTTGGTCTTGTTGCACCAAAACGGATGCCTTTGCTTGATGCTCTCGCCTGATCTTGCTCCCTTTGCACCAAAGAGGAAAGGAGGACGTTCTTGTGGTGGCGCCTGGCGCCCTTGGTCGTCATGGCTTGCGTCATGGGCACCTCGCGAGGTACCCTGCCTTGAACTCTCCGCCTCCTCATGAGCTAGCTTTGACGAGGCCGTGCTCGAGGAAGCTCCTTGTCGTCCGCCTCAGCAGGCTTGGCCCCTCGCGAGGGTCTTGAGCTATGCGTTGATGAAGATGGGCTGTCCTGGGCCTCCTTTGAGCCACGCCGCGGGGCCTTGAGCGAGCAAGTCTGGGGACCCCGTTCCCAGAATGCCGACAGTAGCCAGGGCCTGGCGCGCCCGAACTTGGCCGAGCGAGAGGCGAAAGGGCAAGTCTAAGCGTCATGGGCCCTAACAGCTTCTTGACCTTGGGCGCAGCGTGGCGGTTGATAGGACGATGGTGACTGTTCCCCCACGCCTCCTTATTTCGTGCCTTGCTAGGCGGACACGCTGCTGTACACATCCGTTCCCCTCTCTGTTGTTCATGCGCCCCTGTCCTTCCCCCTCTCGAACTCCAGCTTCCATTTTCAATCCAATCTCGAATCTTCCCCCCCTTTCAATCGCCATGGCTCCGACGAAGAAGGGGAAAGGGAAGAAACCTGTGCCTCCGCCTCGCTCGCAGCCGCCGCCGGCCCCCGCCGTCGACCCGTCGATCATACTCAATCTAGAGGGCTTGGGCAAGGTTAGTTCGGCTCTGGCCGCCACTTTCAACGAATGCGGGAGGATGACGGCCTGGCCCGCGTCCCACTTCTCCATCGACAGGATAGTCACTGAGGTCCGGTATTTCTTTGGCGCCATACGTAGGCGGGCTGGTTCCCCCCTTTTCTGATTTCTTCAATGCTGTGCTTTCCCACTATCAGATCCACATGATGCATCTAGGTCTTGAGTCTATCACTCTCCTCTCGGTCTTCGCCTTCGTTTATGAAGCAATGATGGGCATCCTTCCTTCGGTTGCCTTGCTGCGCCACTTCTTCTCTCTGCGCCTTGTCGACCCCACCCATTGCTCGGCGTGCGTGAGCTTCGCCGCGCCAGAAAGCGGCCTCGGGGATTGACTTCAGCCTCCCTCCGCTTGGCTGAGTTCCATGAGAGGTGGTTGTACGTGGATGTGGGGGTGCCCAGCCCCCACTATCGTGAGCCAACCTACTTTGTTGTCCCCAATTCATTTGGGGCCAGGAGACGCTTTCAAGCCCTCGGCTCATCTTTGTCTGGCACCGCTTCACGTTCCTGAGGTCACTTGCTGTGACAGCTCCCAAGGTGGTGAAGGAGTTCCTGATGTGCCGCGTTGCTCCTCTCCAACGCCATTCCCACCGGATGTGGGCCTTGGTGGCTGGTGATCGTATGAGGCTCCAGGAAGAAGACCTGACGCCTGAAGCGCTAAGGAAAGTGCTCCTGGTCCTGACTGGCGACCCCAACCCTGGTGGCATCCGGCATGGAGGGGCCTTGCTGTACCTCTGCCAGAACAGGGGTGATTTTGTGAACCAGATGCCTATCTTCGATGAATGGGGGCGCGCCCATTGGTCTCCAGGGCCTCGCGAGAATCCGGTGATGGTGACAGCCCTTCCGATCGGCCAAGGCGGCTCCTCCTCAAGTGGCGAGCAGGGAGGCACGAGCCGCCAGAGGTCGAAGGACCCCGCCAGGTGATAGACCGGGCGACGCTCATGAGGAGCATCTCCGAGGCCCACGCCGCCGTGGCGAGGGCGGCAGGCCTGCTCAGCGCCTGCGGCTGAGGCTCCCGAGGCCCCAGCCGCTTCTCTTGGTGAGGCGACCAGCAGCGTGCGTCAGGTGGGTGCCCCTGACGCAGGTTGCCTTGATGCTTCTCCCTCGTCGCAGGTTGACCCCTGCGCTCAAATCTTGGGTTGCTTCCGCGTGGACTTCGGGGCCCTCCGGAAGAGAAGGGAGGCCCTGGGCAATGATTACCCTTGTCGCCTGCTGAAGCGCAGGAAGTACTTCGCCACTGATGAGTAAGCCTTCTCCTTCTCCAGCTCCTGATCCTCCTGCTACTTGTACTGATCCTTGCCCTGCAGGCCCCTTCCTGCCGAGTTCACGAAGACGAGTGAAGAGCCGCCCCCCCTGGCTTCGCCCTCTTTCCCGTCCTTGAGTGCTCCGAGCAGTGGAGCCCTTGTGGTGAGGGCGACCGGGGAGGCGAACCGTCCCGAGGCGCATCGTGGCCCTGCACGCCTCGCGACCCTTCCTCGCGAGTCTTCTCGTGGCATAGCTGGCCTGCCGTGGGGTTCTCGCCTGGTCGTGGACGGCGATTGGCTGAGGCGCTTCCTGCGCCCTTCGTCTGGGGGTGGGCTGGCTCCAGGCCGGGCTTCTGGCGCGGCGTGCCCGGCCGTCGCGAGGGTGCCAGCCCCCAGCCCCCTGCCCGGAGGGGGAGTGCTGATTCGTGGCTCCCGGCGCCCGCTTGGGGCGGTTGATGGTGTGGATGACGTGCGCAGCGCGCCGGGGCGCGCGCCCGCCGCCAAGGATTTCTTGAAGGGCGGCCGACGGTGAGCCTTCTTGGTGAAGAGCTTGCTGACGAAGACGCGCGCCTTGAGGCTGAGGGCCTGCGCCTGGCTGCAGAGAGGCATGAGCTGGAAGGCGCTGTCGCCCTTGCGCGCCACCAACGCGATCTTGATGATGAAGAGGCCAAGGCGTCGCTGGCAGCCTCTCGGGAGGCCTGTTCTCGGGCCGTCGAGGAGGCCCGGGAAGCTAACAGGCGGCAAGAGGCGGCGGAGGAGCGGGCACAGGAACTCCTGGCCTAGTGTCACTCACTGGAGGAGCAAGTAGAGCTGCGCGAGGCAGCCCTCGCGTCGATGAAGGTGGCCTCCGGCGACCCGGCGGAGCTCCAGAAGCGTGAGGAGGCATTGACTCTTGAAGCCGCCGAATGCGCGCGCGAGTACGAGCGCTTGGAGATGAGGGAGCGCTTGGCGACGCGGGCGGAGGATGAGGTCGCTGCACGGGAAGCCCGAGTCCTGGAGGAGGGCGGACGCCGAGTGGCGACGGCGTGCTCGAACCTCGAGCGCGAGTTCGAGGAGAGGCTGGGGTTGATCAAGGCCGAGGCTAAAGGCAGGACTGCTGCCTTGAGGGCCAAGCTGGAGGAGGCGACGCGGCGGGCCGATGCTCTTCGGGCCGCCCTCGTGGTGGTGCAGGGGGAGTCAACCACCTCTCAGGCCGAGGCGCTCCTTCTTCGCCAACGGGTGGAGGAGGCCGAGGCCGTCAGCCGCCAGAATCACGCGACGAGATACGTCAGCGGCAAATCCTGGAGCATGAGCACAGCCCCATGCTCGCCACGCTCCGGGAAAGAGCCAACGCATCCTTGGTAACATCTGCGAGGTGGCCGTTGGCGAGCCGCACACGGTTAACTACGCCGGCAACCTTCAGTTCTTCACCGACGTGGTGGCGCGGCTGGAGGCGCGGTCGGTCAGGGCCAATAGGTTGGTGGAGGAGAGGAGCCGCGCGCTGCTTGGGTGCGCCTTTTCTCGTGTCTTCAGCCATCTCCAGGACATGGACCCCCACTTCGACTTTGACGCAGCCATCGCCCCAGTTCCCCAGGCCGTCCGGGGCGACCTGGCGCACTAGGTGGAAGACAATGTGGATGCTCTCGTTAGGGCCTTTGCTTCGGAAAACGATGGCATGATCGTGGCCGCCGATGAGGGCGGCGTGGTGAACGGCCCAGACGCCGCCGATGGCCACGCGGACGGCGATGTGGCCGAGCCGACGCCAAAGAACGGCTCGGGAGGTGCTCATGATGACGCATTGGGGATTTATCCGACTGATTGTGCATTGTCCTGTTCCATTACCTGCATGAATAGAACTCAGGCTTTGGCACGATGGCTGTGAGAGCATTTTGGGAGGGGAGCCCCTCAAGTAAAACTTGTGTTCATCGTATTAGCGGGTGTTACATCGCCCATACGCCCGCCGCCAAGTGGTTGGCTAAGCGGCGTGCTGGTTGGCGTTTACCTTTGTTTCGCACGAGCCCTGAGATAGCCTGTGGGAGGCTGCGGTGACTTGAGTGTCTCCTGATCGAATCCGTAGGACCTGCAGTAAAAACCCTCCGGAGAGGACACGACGGCGACAGGCTGGGCTGCGCGCAAGCTAGGCCTGGCCCGGCTCGCGAGGGGCTCGCGAGGGGAGGCAGGTGAGGCGGAGTGGTAACCGAAACATGAGAGATTTGCTCGAACGAGACTAAGCACCCCTTCCCCGAACACACGCAAATCTCAAATTCGAATCCAACTTAAATCCAGCGGGGGAAAGCGACAACCAAAGGGAAAGGCGAAGAAAGCAGAAGAAAAGCCGCGTCCAGCACCTAGTCTAGTCTTGGGCGTCTTCTCACCAGCGGAGCTAAGTGCTGCCACTTTGGGCGTGGGAGGGAGCCCGGGGCTCGAGGCCGGCACCCACGAGACTCCGGGCGTGTACAACCCCACTCATTATTACGTGAGAGTGTCACAGGGCAGCGAGCTTCACAGGCACTGGGCCTTCTTCACAGGTACCGGCCTTGCTTCATATCGCCAGACGAGGGCCCCGCCTTGCGCCACACTCTAGTGCCATCAACGACGACCGGAAACTACGACGCCGCCGATGGGATAGAGCGGTCGCCAGCGGTTCCCCCGACGACCACGGGTCCTCCGCCAGGGGCAGGCCCTGAGGCGCCTCCCCAGCAGAGTGCCTACCTCCCGAGAAGGCCTTGCTCCGAACGTCGCGGTGGTGATGTCAGATATCTGCCCCTCTCCGGCAGCCCCCTGCGCCCTCCTCCCGAGGGGTAGGAGACTGCGGGAGCAGGGCAGCCGCTCGTCGTGGCGACCTGTACCTCCTGCGATCTATGGTTAGCGTATGTTTGCTCTTGAGGAAGTAGCGGTACCCGATAATCGTCGCCCCTGGCGTGACCGGTGGGACCGTCCAGAGGCTCCTGGAAGAGCTCGGCTTCCGGCGCCTCATCTCCCCAGCTCGGGCTGAGGAGCGAGCCTTGTTCTCCCTCATGCGGGTGCCCTTGGTCCATCATGTGGGGCACGTATTCTTCTGGCACCGTCATCCCGAAGGCCACGCCGTAGTGCTTTGGCGTGCCACGCAGCTCTAGCAATCGCCCCGTGGGAGTGGTGGCGCGCGGTCCACAGGCCGTGGGTTACGTCGGGTCCTTCTTCTCGCGGGCGGGCGGGGCAACCCGCCGCCCGGCCAGTCAACAACCGCTGGTGTTGGAGTAGATTTGGAGCCAGCGGGCACACGTGGAGCCCCGTGCGGGCCGCCACAGGCTGAGATGGAAGCTGGGTGCAGAAGGGTGAGCCCCGAGGCGAAGCCAGTGAGCTCGCCACTCGCTCCGGAAGACGTCGCGGCCGCTCTCCGGCCTTTGCACTGCAGCAGCTCTCGAGCCACTGTGAGCGCGGCCTTCGAGTTCGCCTGCTCCCGGCGGGTGTACGGTGCCGTGGTCGCGGCGTAATTGGAGGCCCTTGCTGCCGACCGCGCCTGCCGCGGCGTGAGAGCCGTCGAAGCCTGTTCGCGCCGCCCGCGGCCCGCAGCACCTTGCGGACCGCGAGCTGCCTGGGCACGGGTCGCCCGAGGCGAAGCGGGCTGCGGGCGGGCCACGCCAAGGATCTGGGTTGCCCGCTTGGTCGCCGGACATGGTGATGACGATGCGATGGAACATGAGGCGACAGAAGGTGGATTCCGGCGCACCCCTACCTGGCGCGCCAAATGTCGGATTTCGGGTTCCGGCAGACCCTTGAGGTTCGAACACTTGGGTGCGTGCGGAGATCCAACCCTCCACCGCCTCGCACCTCGCCGAATCGCTGGGACCTAAACTACTAAATAGAACAGCACAAGAGACACAAGATTTATACTGGTTCGGGCCACCATTGTGGTGTAATACCCTACCCAAAGTGTGTGGTGTGGTGGATTGCCTCTTGGGCTGATGAGGAACAATACAGGGAAGAACAGCCTCGCGAGGGTCTGTTCTTGGCAGGTGCGATGAACTGCTAGGTGGTGTTCAGTCGCTCTAGCTACTGGTTCATTGATGAGGATTTGGATCTCGGATCCCAGATCCCTCTACCCTGTGGGTGGCTACTCCTATTTATAGGCGAAGGCCCTGGGCCTCCTCCCAAATATTGCGGGAAGGCGCCAACAATTGGCCATTTTGAAGGGGAACAACGGGTACACTTATCTGACTAAAGTTGGTCCTCGCACTGCCAAAGGCTCTGGTGATGGCCTTTGCTTGGGCTCCCACGATGACTCCCTTCCGGCCCGTTGGGCGGGTCTTGGTCTTGTTGCACCGAAATGGATGCCTTTGCTTGATGCTCTCGCCTGCGCTTGCTCCCTTTGCACCAAAGAGGAAAGGAGGACGCTGCGCGGGCTGGCGCCCGATTGGCGCCCTTGGTTGTCATGGCTTGCGTCATGGGCACCTCGTGAGGTACCCTGCCTTGAACTCTCCGCCTCCTCATGAGCTAGCCTGACGAGGCCGTGCCTGAGGAAGCTCCTTGTCGCCCGCCCCGCGAGGCTTGGCCCCTCCCGAGGGTCTTGAGCTTGCGTTGATGAAGATGGGCTGTCCTGGGCCTCCTTTGAGCCACGCCGCAGGCCGCAGGTAGGCAAGTCTGGGGACCCCCGTTCCCAGAACGCCGACAGCAGGTCCAAAAGATCTTTAAGAACTTCGCCAGGAAGGCCCAAAATCAATTTTAAGTGAAGATCAGGAAGGTTCGAAGCAACAACGGAACGGAATTCAAGAACGCCAATGTGGATACCTTTCTTGACGGAGAAGGGATTTCACATGAGTTCTCGGCTACGTACACACCTCAAGAAAATGGAGTTATTGAGAGGAAGAACCGGACACTTATTGAGATGGAGAGAACGATGCTTGCTGAATACAAGACGCCAAACACTTTTGGGCGGAAGCGATTGAGACAGCTTGTCATGCAACAAATCAACTATATCTTCACAAGCTTCTCGGCAAGACGACATACGAGCTTCTCACCAGTAACAAACCCCAAGTTGGATAGTTTCGAGTATTTGGCTCAAAGTGCTACATTCTTGATAAGCATCGTCGTTCGAAATTTTCCCCTAAATATTATGAAGGTTTCCTACTCGGTTATGGCTCAAACTCTCACACTTACCGTGTCTACAACAATTTCACCCGAAAGGTTGAAGAGACAGTAGATTTGAAGTTTGATGAATCTAAAGGCTCGCAAGTAGAGCAATTTCCAATTGATGTAGGAGATAAAGATCCTTCGGAAGCAATTCAAGACTTGTCTATTGGCAATATTCGCCCAACGGAGGTGAAGGAGAGTACCTTGTCCGTTCAAGTGGAAGCCTCAACTTCACGACAGGGTGACCCACAAGTTGACTTGGAGGCATCCACAAGTGGAACACATCAAGGCGAAGGAAACAAGTAAGTACAGCAAGATGAACCTCGTCAACCTCTCCACCTCCAAAAGGAAACACCAATGCCAACAACAATGAAGAAGGACAGCAAGAAGAAGAAGATCATGAAGAGGATGTTCCACCCCGACCCAAACAAAAGCTCTCACGAGTTAGAGCAAGAGTCTCAAGAGACCATCCCATCGAACACATCTTTGATGATATTCAAACCGGGAGAATTACTCGCTCTAACCTCATTCAGCTAACTTTTGTGAACATTACTCATTCGTTTCTAGTATTGAACCTATGAAGGTAGAAGAAGCTCTTGATGATCCAGATTGGGTGAACGCCATGCATGAAGAGCTACACAATTTACAGAGGAATCAAGTGTGGACATTGGTAGAAAAGCCGGATGACAACCAAAATATCATCGGAACCAAGTGGGTGTTTCAAAATAAGCAAGATGGGGATGGACAATTTGTATGCAACAAGGCCCGTCTCGTCGCCCAAGGCTAGAATCAAGTCAAAGGTATGGACTATGGTGAGACATACACCCCGTTGCTAGACTTGAGTCCATACGCATCTTACTTTCTTATGCCAATCATCATGATATCACTTTATACCAAATGTACATTATAAGTGCTTTTCTAAATGGTGAAATTGAGGAGGAAGTCTATGTTAAACAACCTCTCGGGTTTGTTAATCCTAAGAAACCTAATCATGTTTACAAACTTCAAAAATATCTTTATGGTCTTAAACAAGCTCCTAGAGCATGGTATAAATGCTTGACCAAGTTCCTTATTGAAAAAGGCTTTGAAATTGGGAAAATTCATTCTACACTTTTTAATAAAAGGGTTAATGGTGAATTATTTGTGTTCCAAATTTATGTGGATGATATCATATTTGGTTCGACTAACCCTCATTTTAGTGAAAAGTTTGGAAGGCTAATGTCAGAGAAGTTTGAGATGTCTATGATGAGTGAACTCAAATTCTTCCTTGGGTTGCAAATCAAGAAAACTAAGGAGGGTACCTTTGTTTCCCAAACAAAGTATGCCAAGGACTTGTTCAAGAAGTTCAACAAGCAAGAAAGAAAATGTATGAAAACACCCATGCCTACTAGTGGACATCTTGACATGACTAAGGATGGCAAACCGGTTGACCAGAAGGTTTACCGTTTTATGATTGGTTCATTGTTATATCTATGTGACTCCTGTCCCGATATTATGCTAAATGTGTGCATGTGTGCACGATATCAAGCGCCCCCAAGGAGTGTCATCTTAAGGCCATGAAAAGGATAGTGAGATACTTAATTCATACACCAAACTTTGGCATTTGGTATCCTAAGACGTCTTCTTTTGATCTTGTTGGCTACTCCGATTTAGACTATGTCGGTGACAAGGTTGATAGAAAGTCCACTTCGGGTACTTGTTAATTTCTTGGTAGATCTCTTCTGTCTTGGTCCTCTAAGAAACAAAACTCGGTATCCTTATCCACCTCCGAAGCGGAATACAATGCCGCCGGATCATGTTGTGCTCAATTACTTTGGATGACCCAAACTCTTAAAGATTATGGGATACATGTGAAACATGTTCCATTGCTTTGTGATAATGAGAGTGCTACTAAGATTGCTCACAATCCTGTGCAACATTCTCGAACTATGCATATTGAAGTTCGTCATCATTTCATTCGAGATCATGTTGCTATGGGAGACATCAATCTTAAGCATGTTCGTACCGATAAGCAACAAGCGGACATATTCACCAAACCGCTAGATGAGAAAGTATTTTTCCATTTGAGAGGTGAATTGAATATCATTGATGCCTCAAACTTGGAGAAGAAACTCCATTTGGATACATGCAAGGCATGAGCCTTTATGACTAATCCTGGATATTTCTCTGATGATGATGATCATATGTCTTGGATCTATACTTGTACCTTACATGTTATCTAACCCTTGTTGGTACTTGGATGAGCCTAAATCTATGAGATTGCAAGCCACTCACATTTTGAGCAATCTCTACATCACCAAGTTTCTACTATTTGGTTGTTGATTAGAAGGAAGCATGAATCCACTCAACATATCCTTTGACAATTTCTATATATCAAATTTCAGTTTATATCAAGTTTCATGATTGTCATTTTGGATACACAAGTGCTCTTCCTTGCAAGACTAACCCATGTAGGAAGATGAACTCAAACTACAAGTGGTGCTCCAAACTCTTGATGAACTACATCAACCTTGAGCATCCAACACAAGTTCGACTACATGATCAAGATCAACACCACCCAAGGTATGCTACTCCATATTAGATAAGCTTTACTCCAAGAAATGGGTCAAAGCAACTCAACAAGATGAGAATACATCAAAATGCTTAAATGAAAAATGGTAACCCCATTTTGAGCTTAAACGATGAGTATGACCTACGATCAAGTGTTATCACTTGACTCCACAGTCAACATACTCTAACATAGGTGACTTTTTTGCCAACCCCTTCTAGATGAAGTTCTCTTGTGTTTATTTGTTCACTTGATTTGTGTGTTTGCATATGTCTCTTGCAATCGTGTTCCCCTTATCAAAAAGAAACTTCATCTAGATCTCTTTCTTTGTATGCCTTTTTCTCTGTGCTTTCTGTGTCTAATTCGTTGCAAATCTTTTAGTTAATTCCTTGCAAATTCTTGTGATATTTAATTTGCCTAGTGAGCTGAGTTGACAAATTTTTCCTCTGCATTAAACTCAGACTCATCGATCCAAGCCTATAGGCTAGACCAAACTACAATAATACCTTGTAGACAATTTGTAACACCCCAAAAATTTAGCCAAGTTTTCAATATTGAAATTTTTGCCAGGAGTTCTAAAATTTTATTTCTGTGGATTTTCAGAACTCTTCTTTTATTGCTAAGGAGTTTCATCTTTTTCCCAAGTGGAGCTTTCCAAAATATATTGGACTTCTATGCCAGCTCATTATAACATTTTCTTGATCAGTGGATTTATTTATTAGATTATTTCATCCTGAACTTTATTCATAAAAATAGATTGTTTTAAAAAATTTGAGCTCCTTTTGAACTACAACCATTTGATAAAATCACTTAAAATTCCAACCAAAATTTGGAGATGTCATGTGATGTCTCTAAATCACTTTTGTGCACTTAAATAATTATTTCATTGCATATTTTGAGTTTTACACCTGTTTTTCAAATCTGTTCCAGTGGACATTTTTGCACTGCAACCCAATTAAATATTTCTCTAGAGCACCCACCAAAATTATGGGATGTCAGTGGTAGCATGCCATTCAACTTTATGCAAAAACATAGTGATGTTCTTTGGAAAATTTGAGTGCATTAGCCTCTTCTTCATTCTGGGCCAGACTTGTGTTTTCTACTGCAACTCTGTTAATTCTTGCTCTAGTGACCTTGTGTTTTCTCATGCTTGTAGTCAACCTTGCAAAACCCCTAAGTCCAGGAGCATGCTCTATTTGGTGCACTCTTGGTCCATGTAATGATGCCACTCCCTTTCTGCCCAGAATCGTAGTTTTGCAAAACTTGCACTAGCAAGTTTCTCCTTTTTGCAAACTAACTTCACCACCCGCTCTTATATCCATAGAGACACTGATCTGGAGAGTTTGGCCACTCCAAGAACTACCTTGGTGCCCTTGGCATTTTGTCAAACACCCTGAGTGCACAACCAGATTTGACATGACTTCAAGTTTACTTGGTGAACTTGAGCTCCTGGCCTATCCATCGTGTCCCTTGATCCCCTTGCTAACCTTAACCTAGCCTGGTTCCTTGCCAGCCTCACCCAATCCCTGTAGCAGGCCATGGCATTTCATCGAGCACCTTCCGTGTGTGCTCTGGGAGCGCCAAGTGCGTGCTGTGGGCGCGCCCAGAGCGTGCGTTTGGCACCCACATGCAACCGAGCCGCCACACACCTCAAGACTCAAAATCCGCCCCACCAAGACGCCGTGTCCCTTGCACCACCACGCCACCCCGACCACTGGCACCCCACAGCGCCACCGCCAGATGGCGATGGCGGCTAGCTGTCGGCCGCTAGCAGCCCGACCATGTCGGCGCCGCCAAAGCCACCCGGCTCGCCACCTGCCCTCGTGAACAGCGCAAGCTCATCCCTCACTGTCGGCTAGCTCCCGTCTGCCGCCACGACGCCTCGACGCTTCTGAGGAGGCGGTTCGCCCGTTGTTCTGCGCCCGGCCGCCTCGGACCAACCTAGCCACACTATATAAGGAGACCCCAAGCTCAATCCCGCACGCAGGTAGCCTCTCACCATCCCACTCGTGCCCCCTTAGCCGCCAATTGGAGGGGAGCAGGTCGTCTTCTTCCTCTCCGGCAACTCCAGCCGCCACCACTAACTAGACCATTCCGGCGCAACCAGGGTCTCCCCCTCTCCACTCTCTCCACCAGGAACCTTTCCTTCCTCCCGTGATCACATCCCCCTACTCCATTTCGATCGGGAACCACCGCAGCACCAAAGTCACTTTGTCCCCGAAGCTTTCCTCCGCCGCGAAGCTCGCCGCCGGTAGCTCCCGCCGTCCCCGCCGATCCAGCGACCACCGGTAGGACCGCCCCGGTCTTGCGGGTCCATCCCGACCATCTAGAGCCCGCGAGGAGCCGCCAAACGCCAGCGACGATCGCCGGAGTCCCCGCCTCTGTTCGGCCGGATGAAGAAGAGGGAAGGAGACTGGTCAAACCTGACCAGTGGGGCCCCCTGAACCCACTGTCAGTGACCCAGGCGCAATCCACGTGGGTTAAGTGGAAACGTATTTCCAAAAGGCGCCTTCGACGTGTGTGTGTATTCGAAACGTTTTCTTTTCTGTTTTTATTTAAATAACAGATTTTGACCAAACTTTGACTGTCTATAACTTTTTAAATACAACTCCAAATGAATTGGTTCCTTTTCCTACCTCTCTCAAATATTGTCTAGTTTATTTTAATATTTGTTTGAAAAAAATTTCAAAAAAACTTTTGTGCTGTTTTGTTTTTGTGTGTTAATTCATATATATTCTTTTAAATAGGATTTTTGAAGATTTCAAGATGGTTTGGATGCACCCTTCTTTCCCTTGACTTGAAGGCAAGCATTCTGAACCCTGGTGAATTTTTGTATGTGTTGCCTAGCACGGTGGCAACACCACCCCGACATATACATGCGTCATTTTATGTGAGGATGTGACCCTATTTATGGGTGCATATTAATGAGTTTATGCTAATAAGGTTGACATGATTTGTGATGGAAATCACCGTCATACGTCTTTCATGCATACCGGAAGGAAAGAAGGAAAGACCTCTGTCTTGGGTAGACACGGTCTTGTCCCTAATCCTCCGTCGAGACGGTCGTGTCCGGTATGGCATGAGGGGTATGTTGCGTGATGTTTCCATCTGTTGTTTGAAATATATGCATTGTTATGCTAATCATGCAGGATATATTACAACCTCCTGGGTCGACCGTAGATCGAGTATTGTGCCAGTAACCCCCAAACTTGCTTCGTACTACCACTCGTCTCTACACCAAGTAGGGTACGGTTCAGTAAGTTGTCAACCCTTCCCTAGCACACACCGTACAGAGAGGCCGTGGTGGAAGATCTTTGGAGGCATCCGGTAGTCATGCCACCGGGTCCGGGAGCATGGGTGTTTTGGTTGTAGCCGAAAGGGGTAGCTCCCAGTTATGCCTTGTGACATAAATTTTTGATCCCATGTTACGCCGAGGTTGTAGCCTCCCCACTTAGAGTTTTGCTTAATGTGTCGTGGGTGATTCCGGACACATGTGAGTTAATTGGTGTGTACAAGTTAGGTGTGTTTTCAACAAAAGACCGTGACGGAATTAGTCCCGATGGACTAAAGGAATCCGTTACTCGTGGGTAAAGAGTACACCCTCTGCAGAGTTTAAACCTATTCAATAGCCGTGTCCATGGTTAAGGATTACGATGCAGGATGGGTCAAGTGTCGGTCTTCTTGTCGGTCTTCGGAGGCTAAATTAAACTGTTAACTGAAATTACAAATTGTGGATTGTGATAATTATGATTATTATTGTTATTGTTGACTAACCCATGATTTCATTGGTATGATCGAATATCCCTGGGATGGTTCTACCTCCTGGATGTTCCTTTTTATTTATAAGCCCTTTATGTGGTGTCGCTCAGACGCCCACTGCGGCATTATTCTTGTTTATTTATAAGCCCTTTACGTGGTGTCGCTCAGACGCTCGACTGCGGCATTATTCTTGTTTATTTATAAGCCCTTTATGTGGTGTCACTCAGACGCCCGACTGTGGCATTATTCTTGTTTATTTATAAGCCCTTTATGTGGTGTCGCTCAGACGCCCGACTGCGGCATTATTCTTGTTTATTTATAAGCCCTTTATGTGGTGTCGCTCAGACGCCCGACTGCGGCATTGTTCTTGTTTATTTATAAGCCCTTTATGTGGTGTCGCTAAGACGCCCGATTGTGGCATTTCTATTAAAGCCCTTTATGTGGTCTCGCTAAGACGCCCGACTGTGGCATTTCTTTTAAAGCCCTTTATGCGGTGTTGCCCAGACGCCCGATTGTGGCACTTCTTTTGGAGCCCTTTATGTTATTTATTTCATAATCTTAATACTGTCATATTATTGCATATTCGTAATTAACATGCTTGCACGCATCAGAGTTATTTATCTTTGTGACTAACGTCATGAGCATAATATATTTTCAGCACATCGTTGTTACATTATACCCGTGTTCATATTGTTTGCGAGTACATTCAAAGTACTCACTGGCTTGTCCCTGGCTATTGTCTTGGCCAGGTTTCTTGCTTGGAGAGGAGCGTTGCGATGACAGCCCCGGAATCTAGACATTGGTGATAGCAGCCACGCGAAGATAGGAGTTAACCTGGTCAGCTGTTCCTGTGGGAAATGGAGTCCGGTAGACGAGGATATATCATAGCCCGCTTCCGCCATCAACCTTTAGAAACTTTTTTTGTTGTACTCTCAGACCAGAATGGTCTTGTACTACATAGAAATTGTATTTTTTTGCTTGGAATTTCTGTATCAAGTTGGTGCCTTATCAGCTAACAGTTATCCTGGGGCTGGTAAGCAAAAGGGCCATTTTTCTGGGATTAACACCCAGAAAAATCGGTTGCCACACAGTTCATTGGTACAACCGACACGGACTAACCCGATCTAACCGATATGCATCATCAATGACACTGCCAACTCGGTGTCACCGATGAAAACGGATCGGCGTTACCGATTTCACTGCTGAGAAAACCTTTTGCCCTTGCATATTTCATTTCTGCTCCAGCTCCACTTAATGATTCTTATCCTCTACTCGCATCTTAATTTACATGTTGCTTTGAAATGTGTCTCAAGGATCAAACCTATTTGACACACATTCAAGAGGTTCCCTTCTTGGAAACTGATGTCAAAGGGGGAGAGAGAGCAACATCAAAGCTCATCACATGGGAGAGAGAGTACATCCTAACTCTTCCAGATGCCAGCAAAATTAGAGGAGAGAAGTCACATCAATTTATGGTTTCATTGCTTTAACTTTTCTTGCTCTGATTTTCTCTTACCCTACCTTCTCCCATTATCTAATATTCGATTCAGGGGGAGAAAGAGTCCATATCTAGGGAAGAAAATCTGCTAGAATTCATTGCATATCTCTAAATCTTTGGGGACATGTCTCTATTCAAATGAAGTACTAAGTACTCACCCATTTCATGTCATCCCAGTCTTGGTACTCTTGTGGTTTGTTGAAATTGCTTTAGTTAGAATGTTCTTGTGTTTTCTAACCATGTTTTCTCAAGTTCACCTCTTCCAAAGCCAGCTCAAGACCACAAGGTAAGTATATGCATCACACTCATGTGCATGATGATCTCTTGCTGCTGCACATATTGTTTTCAAGAAGAATTCATGAACATGAAGGTACACTTCATGTTATCTACATCATTTTCTCTGATGCATATAGCCAAGATACATGTAACTCATTGCTTGCTCTAACATGCTTATGCATTCACATGTTCTTATATTCCATCTTTACATGATTGCATACATGTAGGGGGAGCCTATGCATGTTACATGTCCTTCCAAAGCTTTTCTTGTTACTCTTCATATCTTTTATCTGAAGCTATGATGTATGTTGTCATCAATTACCAAAAAGGGGGAGACTGAAAGCACAAGTGCTCCCTAGGTGATTTTGGTAATTAATGTCAACATATCTCTTGTTGGACTAATACCTTTACCTAGTGTATTTCGGATCAGTTCAACAATGGCGTGGCAAGGACAAGAGGATGTGGTACTCCTTCAAAATTCTAAGGACAAAGATTGGAAAAGGCTCAAGACTCTTCATTTACATTTTAGTGATCCAAGATCACATTGAGTCCATAGGAAATCCAATACTATTAAAAGGGGATGAGGTGTTGCTTAATGGTCTACTTGCTCAAAGTTCTTAGTGATATTGCTCCAAAACCATCAACCACTTTCTCATTTCCACATATGTCCAAAACCTAAAGTCAAACTCGGCCCCACTGATTTGATCTATCTGGCGCCACCGAGTTCATTTGACATAGCCACTGCCAGAAACCCTAGACAATTCGGTCTCACTTATCGGGATCTCGGTCTCACCGAGATGGCCTTGCAAGCTCTTTGTTGCCTGTTGTAATTATTTAGGTCTCATCGAAATGTGCAATTGGTCCCACCGAGTTTGCTTGACCAACTCTCTGTTTGCTCATTGCTGAAATCGGTCTCACCGAGTTCATGCAATCGATCTCACCAAGATGAGGTTTTGCCCTAACCCTAGCACATTGGTCCCACCGAGTTGATCATGTTGGTCCCACCGAGATTCCTAACGTTCACATTTTGAACTAAATCGGTCTCACCGAGTTCTTCTATTCAGTCTATCCGAGTTGGGTCAAATGTGACTAATGGTTGGATTTTGTGTGGAGGCTAGATATACTCCTCCACCCCATCTCCATTCAAGAGAGAGCCATCAGAACGTGCCTACACTTCCACTAGTAATTTTCTGAGAGAGAACCACCTACTCATGTGTTGAGACCAAGATATTCCAATCCTACCATAATAATCTTGATCTCTAGCCTTCCCCAAGTTGCTTTCCACTCAAATCGTCTTTCCACCATAGCCAAATCTGTGAGAGAGAGTTGAGTGTTGGGGAGACTATCATTTAAAGCACAAGAGCAAGGAGTTCATCATCAACACACCATCTATTACCTTTTTGAGAGTGGTGTCTCCTAGATTGGTTAGGTGTCACTTGGGAGCCTCCGAGAAGATTATGGAGTTGAAGCAAGGAGTTTTTAAGGGCAAGGTGGTCGCCTACTTCATAAAGATCTACCCGAGTGAGGCAAGTCCTTTGTGGGCGATGGCCATGGTGGGATGGACAAGGTTGCTTCTTCATGGACCCTTCATGGGTGGAGCCCTCCGTGGACTCGCGCAACCGTTACCCTTCGTGGGTTGAAGTCTCCATCAACGTGGATGTACGATAGCACCACCTATCGGAACCACACCAAAAATCTCCGTGTCTTCATTGCGTTTGCACACTCCAATCACATCCCTTTACTTTCTTGTAACTAGCATGATTTACTCTTTCCGCTACTCATACTCTTGCCATGCTTTCTTGAAATGTATTTTGAATGCTTAAACTTCTACCAAAGCTCCACCTCAACTTGAAGGACTTAAAAACTGCTACTTTTGCTTTTGAGGGTCTAATCACCCGCTAGACACGTCTTCTCGGTCCTTTCAAATATCAAACACCTTCCCACCGTCGCTCGGCCGCAAACATTGAGATACATGGTTTTTAGATTCTTGTTAATCCAAAACTCGTCTGAAGTTCATGAAACTTGACATACTATCATGGATTGGCATCAACATGTTGTGGTAAAAAAATTGTCCCATTTGGGGCAGGTCTGGGTATAAGGTTCTCGCAAACCAGAGCTTCTCACAACAAGCCTAATAGTTTTAGTTGGGAACGTGCCACCTTTGGGGACGAAACGATATCCATTGCCTCTTCTTGCTTCCAATTTTTTTTCTAGTGTCAACATAGAACGACAGGAGTGTTGTGTCAATTTTTGGGATTTTCGGGGTTCACTTGGGCATTTTATACATTAATCGGCTTTTCTAGGCATTTTATGTGCATAATTCAAATTTGAACTACATGCACATGCTCTAGTGCAGAAAAATGGGTTGACATATGAAATGTGTGTCCTTGGGTGCATTCTTAGGTCCCATGAAAGAAATGGGAATGAATTTCAAGCACCAAGCCACTGTTGATTGCCGGCAAAACATTGAGATACTTTGTTTTTAAATTCTAGTAAAACCAAAACTCGTCTGAAATTCATGAAACTTGGCATGCTATCATGGAATGGCACCCGACATGCTGTGGTATTTTTCGTGTCCATTTTGAGGGACGGCGCACTCGAATTACAACCAACAAAGGCATTTTGAAAAAGTAGCTACCACTTTAACATCTCAAGCGTTTGTATAATTTAAATCATGTGCGTTATGTTAACCATTCACGTGACGCCATGTGTCTTGGTTTTAATGGCTATAGGAGGTGCCGTGCGGACAGCTGCTTGACTGAACGGGAGGTGTGCGAGCGCAGTCCGGTGCATAGGCTGACCGAGAGGCGTGCAAGCTGTCCTCCAATGCGCAGGCTCACTGATGCGGAGCATCCCAAGGTCATCCCCATGGACCTACCATCGTCTCACCAAGTGCCTAGTGGACCCATGACACAAGCACGTGCAAGAGCTCTCGAAACCGAGGTTATATCTCTCCTCTCACAATTCCACTTCGATGAACATGATACATGGATACTACCTCAAACGAAGACATTGTGCATACTCAGGTATCAAGGAGTTAGCCGTTGAGACGCTAAGGAGCAAGGAGAATCAGAAGAGGATGATGGACGTGAAGATGGAGAAGAAGAAGGGCAAGATCAGCAGAAGCCCGGACGATCCGGACCGCCGTCCGGACGATCCGGCCCCAGCCCGGACGATCCGGACCCCGGCCCGGATGATCCGGCTAACCAGCCCGAGGACACCCGAAGCTTCACCGTAGCCCGGATCATCCGGACCCCGTAGCCCGGATCATCCGGACAATGCCTCCGTGCATGATATTGGGCCGAGGCCCGTGTACCCCTTCGCCCCCAACTTCTATATATAGGACTCCACCACCCCTTTCTAGGGTTAGCATTGGTTTACCTCATATGTGAGGATAGCTTTCGCTCATCCATACGGATCTACTCCTTGAGAGAGACCGCGGCCCCTCTTCGGAGAAGATCCACGTTGGATTCAAGACCCCCTCTCAGGTAGCCCCATCAAGACCTCCTCACGGAGAAGAACTGGTTACCCTATGTATCGTCCCTTGTTGGTTTTAGACTGTGTGATCTCGATGTGTACTCGGATCTAGCATATGTGTGACTATGTCTTGTTGGTTTGAGAGATCCTCTTGTGTTTTCCCTCGTTTTCCCCTCGTGTTCTTAGTCGTGATCCACTCCTTTCGTGAAAGATCGGCCGTTTAGGGTTCCACCCTACATCACTCACCTGGAAGCGTGTGAGCTGGACGCTGCGCGGGCTCACTGGGAAGCGAGCCCTTTGACTTCCATGGCCATCCGCCTTGCTTGCATCATCTCCATTAATGGCGCCCGAGCCGCTATTTAATACTGGCAGCCTTACTGTTCGCCTCCCATTCCCCTCCCTCCCACAGACTTCCACCAACGCCATGGCGCAAAAGGATCATCTGCCACTAGTCTTCAAGTTTTGTGAAGTCGACTCCGAGCTAGAGGAGATAGGAAATAAGGAGGAATGTGGCCTCATGGACATGGCCCTGAACGAGATGTCGGTGTTCTGGGAATGGGGGTACCCAAACTTGCCTACCTGTGGCCCACGGAGTGGCTTCATCAATGGCTTGAAACGACCCACCTTCAGCACCAACAACACAAGACCCTCGCAAGGCAGACGACTCCAAGACCTCCAGAAGGAGCAGCCTCCTTAGGCTGGCTCCTGAAGAGCGGAGATTTCTATTAAAGCCCTCACCCCGTGAGGTTTAGATGACGCAAGCAATGACGACCAAGGACAGGCAGGCGCCAGTGGGCGCAGTACAGCGGTTTCCTCTTTGGTGCTAAGGAGGCAAGCGCAGGCGCGGAGTCCCGAGGAATCAGCCAAAGGTTACCATTTCCATGCAACAAGACCAGGACCGCCAGGACAGCAGGACGGAGTTCATCACCGAGCCCACCACGGCGTCACGACCAGAAGCTTTGCAGGCGAAGACCACCTTTCGTCAGGATAAGATGTAATAGTTGTCTCTGTCGGTGTTTTGGGAACGGGGGTCCCCAGACTTGCCTTGCTGTGGCCCACGGCATGGCTCTGCAAGCGGGCCCGTACGGCCCATCTTCACCAGCAAGGTTTCAATACCCCTCGCGAGGGGCCAAGCCTCGCAAGGCAGACGATGCAAGACCTCCTCGGGAGCGCCCTCACCGGGCTGGCTCACGAGGGACGGAGAGATCAAGGCAAGGCAAACCTCGCGAGGTTCCAGTGACGTGAGCCATGACGATCGAGATCAGGCGGGTGCCAGCGCGCACAGTGTCCTTGTTTTCCCTTTGGTGCTAAGGAGGCAAGCGCAGGCGAGGAGTACCGAGGCGTCAAGCAAAGGTTTCCCTATCGGTGCAACGAGACCAAGACCAGTAGGACGGCAGGACGGAGGTCATCATGGAGCCCAAGACGGCGTCACCACCAGAGCCTTTTGCAGGCGAAGACTACTTTTGTCAGGATAGCTTGTACTAGTTGTCCCATTTCAAATTGGCCGTTGTGGGATCCCTTCCCGCTCAATATTTGGGAAGAGGACTAGGGCCTCTACAAATTGGACTAGCCACCATAGTAGGAGGCATCTCATCTTGGGGAATCCTCACCCAAACAAGTTCACCAGGCACAAGAACACCTTGCCTCAGGAGGCTGTTCTTCCCTTTGCACTGTTCATC
Organism: Aegilops bicornis; assembly: GCA_021605145.1. Classification (NCBI taxonomy): domain Eukaryota; kingdom Viridiplantae; phylum Streptophyta; class Magnoliopsida; order Poales; family Poaceae; genus Aegilops; species Aegilops bicornis. The sequence continues at coordinate 468,653,787 of CM038670.1, read as the reverse complement.
CTCAGCCCAAGAGGCAATCCACCATCACACACTAGAGTAGGGTATTACACCACAACGGTGGCCCGAACTAGTATAAGTTTTATGTCCCTTGTGTTGCGAGTTCATCGAGCTAGCCTAGAGATCGCGAAGATTGTGAGGGCGTGAGCTGTGAGGGGGAGATCTTCGCACGCACCCCAGAGTTCGAACCTTAAGGGGTTTGCCGGAACCCGAGATCCAACATTTGGCGCGCTAGGTAGGGATGCGCCGGAGTTTTCCTTCCGTTGATCTGCTCCAAGCTGCCACCGTGCTCCGCCACCATGGCGAGCGCAGCGTTTCCTGCTCCGGCGACCGATGCCGGAGACGGGGCCAGGGGACTCCGAGCCCTTGCTCCCGCCTTGCAGCGGGTGCAGAGGCCACCCAAGTTCAAGCCGGAGATGTCGCCGCGCTACGACGACGCGACGGACCCGTCGGCTTTCCTACTAGCGTACGAGGAAGCCATCCTCAAGGCCGGAGACGACGACAAGGTCATGGCCAGCTGGCTCCCCATGGCCCTGACCGGTGTGCCGCGCGCCTGGCTGCTCAACCTCCTCGGATCCACAGTGGCATCTTGGGAGGAGCTGCGCGATCTCTTGGTTGCACACTTCGCGGCACTGGCACCCCACGCGGTCACCGCCCTCCTCGGCGGCTCGCAAGCACTGCCCTCGGACCGCCACATCAAGTTGTTCCTTCGCCGGATCGGCGCCGTTTCCAAGCGCCCGGGGGCTCCGTCGGGCTGGGTCGCGCCCGAGGCCGACCTCACCTTTGACTCAGGGGATCATCCCGTGTCCATCGCCACCTCGGGTATGCTCCCAATGCTTTTCACTCCCACCATCTGCAACGTGGCCGTCACCAAGACCCTCATCGACGGCGGCACCAGCCTCAACGTGCTCTTCATAGAAGCCTTCGGCCTCCTTCACGTACCACTTGAGCGGCTCCGCCTCAGCAAGCCCTTCTCATGAGTTGGCGGCGACACTGCCCGCTCCATGGGGTAGATCTGCCTTCCTGTCACCTTCGGCACGCGCGACAATTACCGCACAGAGCTGGTCGACTTCGACATCGCCCGCATCGGCCTCCCGTACAATGCCATCCTCGGGTACCCAGCTCTGGCCTAGTTTATGGCAGCAACCCATCCGGCTTACAACCTCATGAAGATGCCTGGGGGCAAGTGCGTCCTCACCGTCGAGGGGGACACCAAGGAGGCTCTGCTGGCGCTCAAGCTTGCTTTCAAGACCGCCGCGTTGGCGCAGCCCGCCGGCCCAGGTGCCTCCGAGGCCAAGGGAGCCGCACCAACCAAGAAGAAGCAGCTGTTCACCCAAGACAAGGCAGAAACCAAGCAGGTGCCCATCGGTGAAGACGGGTCCTTAGGAGCCACCTTTACCATAGGTCCCGACCTCGACCCTGACCAAGAGGAAGCGTTGGTGAAATTCTTGAGCCAAAACAAGGAGATATTCGCATGGGAACCCAAGCAGCTGGTGGGGGTCCCGGGAGAGGTGATTCAGCATCACTTAAGGGTGTGCCCCAACGTACGCCCTGTGAAGCAGCGGGCGAGACGACAGTCCATGGAGAAGCAGGCCTTCATCGTCCAAGAAACCCGCAAGCTGGAGGCGGCGGGTGCCATTCGCGAAGTTCGGTACCCCGAGTGGCTGGCAAACCCCGTTGTTGTGCCGAAGAAAGGCGGGAAGGAGCGCATGTGTGTCGACTTCACCAACCTCAACAAAGCCTGCCCCCAAGATCCGTTCCCGCTTCCACGCATCGACCAGATCATCGACTCCACCACAGAGTGCGATTTGTTGTGCTTCCTAGACGCGTTCTCGGGCTACCACCAGATCAAGATGGCGGTAGAAGATGTGGAGAAGACCGCCTTCCTGACCCCGTGCGGGGTGTACTGCTATACTTGCATGCCTTTTGGACTGCGCAACGCGGGCGCGACCTTTCAGCGGCTGATGCACATCGCCTTAGGGCGGCAGCTCGGGAGAAACACGGAGACCTACGTCGACGACATCATGGTGAAGTCTCGGGAGGCGAAAACCTTGATCCAAGATCTGGAGGAGACTTTTGCAAGCCTACGCCAGGTGAACTTGCGGCTCAGCCCAGAGAATTGCGTGTTTGGTGTCCCTTCCGGGAAGCTGCTGGGTTTCCTCGTATCTCACAGAGAGATCAAGGTGAACCCAGAGAAGGTCAAGGCAATCGAAGACATGAGCCCGCCACAGACCCTCAAGGAGATGCAGAAGCTTACTAGTCATGTGACTGCGTTGGGCCGCTTTATCTCCAAACTGGGAGAGCGAGCCCTACCGTTCGTCAAGCTGATGAAGAAAAAGGGCCCATTCGAGTGGACTCCGAAATCCGACCAAGCGTTTCAAGACCTCAAGAGATACCTGACTAGCCTGCAAGTGATGGTGGCGCCTCGACCCCTTGAGCCCTTGGTGCTCTACCTGTCTGCCACACCCCACTGCGCCAGCGCAGCACTGGTGGCCTCAGAGAAGAGCGCCAGATCAAGGGCCGCCAGGGGGAACCGCCAGGCCGGACAAGGCGGCATGACACCAAGGCAAACCTCCTAAAGCAGCTGCTGCTTCAGCGGACCGCCAAGCCCCTGAAGCCAAAGCCCTCGCAGAGACACCTCAGCTCCCGGAAGCCGAAGACTTCGTCAGCTCTCCCGCCCTCGTCGAGCACCCGGTGTACTACGTCATCACAGTGCTGCGGGATGCGAGGGCACGGTACCCCATGCCTAACGCTCCTGGTGGCCTCACGCAAGCTGCGCCACTACTTCCAGGGTCACCCCATCAAGGTCGTCTCGGCTTACCCACTGGAAAGAGTGCTCAGGATCCCCAATGCTGCCGGGCGAGTCGCTGAATGGAACATCGAGCTGCAAGCGTTTGACTTGGAGTTCAGCACAACAAGGGTCGTCAAGGGGGCCGCGCTCGCAGACTTTGTAGCTGAATGGACCGACGCCCCAGAACTCGAAGCAGGTGAGGACCAATCCCTATCTCCAGGAACCGAAGCACCGGACGGCTGGGTCATGTACTTCAACGGTGCATTCTCATGCCAGGGCGCGGGGGCTTGAGCGGTGCTCATCTCGCCCACCCAGGACAAGCTCTACTACGTCATGCAGCTCTTCTTCCAGTAGGGCGAGAAGGTCTCCAACAACATAGGAGAGTACAAAGGCCTCATAGCTGGCCTCAGGGCTGTGGTGGCCCTGGGGGTGAGGCGTCTCACCATCAAGGGTGACTCGCAGCTCCTCGTCAACTTCTCCAACAAGGTTTATGAGCCAAAGGACGAGCACATGGAGGCGTACCTCGCGGAGGTGCGCAAGATGGAGAAGCAGTTCTCGGGTCTGGAGTTACAGCATCTGTCCTGTGGCACCAACAAGGAAGCTGACGACATCGCCAGAAGAGCACCCAAGCAGCTACCCCAAGAGCCTGGCGTCTTTGAGGAGCGGCTCTTCAAGCCATCGGCAACGCCACTGCTCTCGAGGACAGCGCTGCCTCACGAGGAGCTCCCTCAACCACCTGCCTCAGGAGCCCCGGTCTGCGGCCCGACCTCGGGGGCGCGCTTGCTCTTGGCGCTCGAACCTCAGGAGGGATGCTGGATCAAGGAATTCAAGGAATACCTGACGCAAGGGAGGCTGTCGGAAGAAGAGGAAGACATGGAGCGTGTGGCCCGACAAGCCACGACATATTGCATCCGGGACGGTGAGTTATACAGGAAGCGGCCAAATGATGTTTCCCCATGTTGTATCTCCAGGGAACAGGGGAAAGAGCTACTAGCCGACATACACGGCGTGGACTGCAGGCACCACTGTCGTCACGAACCCTCGTCGGCAAGGCATTCCGCAACGGATTCTGCTGGCCTACGGCACTCAACGACGCGACTGAACTGGTGAAGTCCTGTGAGGCCTGCCAGTTCCATGCCAAGCAGATTCATCAGCCGGCTCAGGGCCTCCAAACCATCCCACTCACATGGCCGTTCACGGTCTGGGTGTCGGATTTCGGGTTCCGGCAGACCCTTGAGGTTCGAACACTGGGGTGCGCGCAGAATCTCGCCCTCTACCTACCTGCACCCCGCCGCCTCGCTAGGATCTAAACTACAAAAGGAACAGCACAAGAGACACAGGGTTTATACTAGTTCGGGCCACCATTGTGGTGTAATATCCTACTCTAGTTTGTGGTGTGGTGGACTGCCTCTTGGGCTGATGGTGATGAACAATACAAGGAAGAACAGCCTCGCGAGGGTCTCTGTTTCTTTGTCAAAAGCGATGAACTGCGGGGGAGTTGATCGCTTCTCTCTATCTCTCTCGTTTGTTCTCTTGCCACCTTTTTCTGAATGTCTCTACCCTGTGGGTGGCTAGTCCTATTTATAGGCAGAGGCCCTGGGCCTCTTCCCAAATATTGAGCGGGAAGGGCGCCAACAATCGGCCATTTTGAAGGGGAACATCTGGTACACTTATCCTGACTAAAGTCGGTCCTCGCCTGTCAAAGGCTCTGTTGATGACGCCGGCTTGGGCTCCACAATGACTTCCTTCCTGACGTTGGACTGGTCTTGGTCCTGTTGCACCGAAATGGACGCCTTTGCTTGATGCTCTTGCCTGCGCTTGCTCCCTTTGCACCAAAGAGGAAAGGAGGACAATGCGCGGGCTGGCGCCCGCCTGGCGCCCTTGGTCGTCATGGCTTGCGTCATGGGCACCTCGTGAGGTGCCCCGCCTGGATCTCTCCGCCTCCTCGCGAGCCAGCCTGACGAGGCCGTGCCTGAGGAAGCTCCCTGTCATCCGCCCCGCGAGGCTTGGCCCCTCGCGAGGGTCTTGAGCTCGTGTTGATGAAGATGTGCCATGATGGGCCGCCCTGTGAGCCATGCCGCAGGCCGCAGGCAGGCAAGTCTGGGGACCCCCGTTCCCAGAATGCCGACAGTAGCCCCTGGACCGAAGGTGCGCCCGGACTTGGCTGAGCAGAGAGGCGAAGTGGCAAGTGCGTAGCGCTGTGGGCCCTAACAGACTGCAGCCTTGGGCACCGCGTGGCGGTTGATTGGACGTGGGTGCCTCAGCAACCGCGCGAGTCGGTAAAGGAGCGGCGTCTGCCTAGGCTTTGCTTCCCTTGCTTTCTCTGGTTACTGCTCAGATCCCCTTTCTTGCGCCTCTCCTTCCTGCCTCCGAAATCTTCAGATCCACTTCGATCGCAGACGCCCTAGCAAGGCATGGCGCCTCGCCCGAACCTGGCCGGAGCTTGATGCAGCGCCTGCCTCGACTCGCCGATCGTGTCGGAGGCGAGCCTTGCCCGGGTGCGCCAGATGGCGGCGGCGCAGGGCATCGACGGGGCGAAGGTGTTCAAGGCCGGCTCCGCCCTCCCTGAGGGCCAAGGGAGCACCTTCTATCCGCTCTTTGTAAGTGCCATTGTTGCCGGTCTGATGCCTCCCTTTTCCGAGTTCTTCTTCTCCGTCCTCCGCCATTACAAGCTACAAGCTCTGCACCTCCACCCCAACTCCGTTCTCCTCCTGGAGATCTTCGCCTACTATTGTGAGGCTCACGTTGGGGTGCAGCCCTCAGTGGCCCTCTTGGCGCCACTATTTCTCCCTCCGGACCTCTCGTGGTTCCTTCCTGCGTCTTGTGAGCTTGTCATGCGGTAGCTCCATCGCCATTTCGAACCCCGGGAAGAGGATTGAGGGCTTCAGGAGCAAGTGGGTCTTTGTAAATGTTGGGCGCATCCACCCTCGGCTAATCTTGCCCACGGAGCACCCCATACACTCCAACGACTGGTCTCGAGTGGAGCTCGTGGATCCCCGCGCGAGGCCGGTGTTGGAGAGGATGCACATGGATCTGAGGCCGACCAGCATGGCGGCAGCGAAGCTGACCGGCGCGTCGCTGCTGTGGGAATTCCTGGAGCACCAGCTGGCTCCGCTTCGTCAGTACCCACTTCCGATGTGGAGGCCCCACCAGAGCCCTGCGGTCTTGGCTGACGAGGACCTGGCTGCGGTTCTCCAATCTTTGGTTGGGGGCGACGTGGCGAGGTTGGAGGGCGCTCCTACGCCCCTGTTCCTCCGCTGACGGCCGGGAGCAGGTAGTGCAGTCCATGCCCGTCTTCAACGGGGACGGGCCCGTGCCCGCGGAGGCTCCCGAGGAACCGGTGGATGCGTCCTCCGGCGACTCCAGCGAGGAGAAGGGAGAAGGGGAGCGGGAAGGAGGGCCCGACTCCGAGGCGACCGACGGAGAGTCGAGGGCTTTCCTCCCTCGGCGCAAGTCCCGCGTTCTCCGCCTCTCACCGAGCGATGACGACGACGAGGATGATGATGAGCAGGGCCGCGGGAGCTTGCCCCTGATCCCGAAGAAGGACAGGACCGGGCTGGTCCCCCGCGGGTCTGCCCCGGCATCGAGGCGATCCGCAGGCGCGCCTCCTGCTCCCGAGCTCCTTGAGGATGATCCTAGTAGCCGGCTCTCGGGCTTCAAGTATGGCCGGAGGTTGCTCGAGCTCGCAAGCGACGACTAGTAAGTGCTCGATTCCTGTCTTATTTCTTGTTTCGTCATCGAGGCTTGACGTCCGTATTTCTTGGCTAGGCTGGCGCCCGCGGCAAAGAAGTCGAGGGGATCTCCTGAGGTTCCGTCTGGGGCAGCGCCTCCGCCCTTGAAAGAAGGTGACCGTGATGCACGAGCCTCTCCTGCCCGGTCATCCTCGCGAGGCCTGGTGGAGCTGGCTGGGGCGAGCTCAGCCCCCATGGCCCAAGCGACTCCTGAGGTGTTCCTGCCTGACGCCACCGCCACAGCTGTTGGGGCGCAGCAGGTCCCGCCTCAGGACACCGTGGTCACACTGCCGTCCTCTCCTCCTACTCCACCAACTGCTATCTCTCCGACTCCTCCTACCGTTCTGGATCGTGCTGCTGCCGAACTGGACCAACTGCGGTAGGATCTTTTGGGCGCCGATCCTCGTCTGGTGGCCGGGCGCCTGGAGCTGGCTTCCGGCTGGATTCGCTCTGACGCTTCAATCCGGGCGGCGCTGGTTCAGGCTTCGACGGCTTGCGACGAGGAGAAGGAAGCTGTCCTTGGGGCAAAAGCTGCTCGCGACGCCGCCTTGGGGGAGGTAGCCGAAGTCCGAGGTCGCTGCAAGGTGCTGGAGAGCGAGCTGCAGGGCCTGTAGGACCAGCTCGCCAAGGAGGCCCGCCTTCGCTAAGAGCAGGAGGAAGGCATGAAAGCTCGCGAGGTGGCTGTCAAGGATCGGGACGCCAAGCTCAAGAAGCGCCGTGAACGCTTAGGCGTGCTGGAGCAAGAGTTGGAGGCGAGGAAGGTCGAGCTGGACAGCAAGGCACGGGTCCTTGCCGAGGATCGCGTGGCCTTCTCAGATATGGAGGTGAAGGCTCGCACCTTGCTGAGGGAGCTTTATGATAACGGCCTGGAGAGCCCGCTGGCCGACGCAGAAGACGGCCCCGCCAAGCTGCTTCCCTTCCTGGTTCGCGCTCTTGAGGATGTCGCTCCTGGACTTAGCCCTACGGCTGAGGCCGAGGCGCGTGTCTGGTCTTCTGCGGCGCTGACGCGGGTCCTCACCCACGTCTACCTTCGCGATCCCAACGTCGACCTCGACAGCCTGCTGGAGCCAGCGAGTGGCGAGCTTGCCGCTGCCGCTGCTGAGGCCGTGAAGGGTCGTGCGGAGGCTCTGCTGGGGAAGTTCCGGGCCTCAAAGACTAAGCCAAGGGCGCTTGCCAACCTCGCTTGACTCCACAAGGTGAACCCGCTCCGCGCAGCTCCACCGCCGACAAGTGACTCCATTGTGGCTCCTGTTCTGCTTTTAATTCCTGCACATGTATCATGCCTCGGGGAGGCGTTTAAACTTGCATTTGGTGTTGTGATAAAAGTTATGGACTGTAATATTTGCTTTTGAATTTCTTGAAATTTGCGCTTCCTACTTGCTTATGTTCTACACCGCCAGAGTCGGCCCTCACAAGATACCTTCTCGGCCGTTAGCCCGGACCGGAAACCAGGACGGGACCAAGGAGTGAGGGGCTACGTGACAAGTTAGGCTCTGAGTCGCGATGCTCGTGGAGTCCCCTTGGCGCACGAACAACAAGTAGGGAGGTGAGATGTGGGTGGATCTACTGTTTACTGCCCCGCAGAGTTCGGCCCCTGCGATACCTCAACCGCCGTTAGCCTTTTGGAACTAAGGAGTGAGGGGCTACATGACCAGTTAGGCTCCTGAGTCGCGATGCTCAGGAGTCTCCCTTGACGCTCAAACGGCCTTCGTACCTTGGCTCCGCTCGGGGAGGGACGCGCAACGAACCAGGCCCGAGGGGCCTGGCTGGGTGGCGTGCGTCTGGGCGTGACCCAGGCGCAGCCCCCGTGCCCAGCCCCCTCGCGCGGCACTCCCGAGGGGAGGCGTTGCGATGAGGCCATACACTGAGCTCTGGGCTCCCTGAGGTTGATGCGGCCGGGGCCACCCTCAGTTGTTTATCACCAGCGCGGAGCATAGCGCTTCCGTATGTGTACGGGCATAGCCGCTCCTCGGCTGATGTCGTCGGCCAGTGAGCATGGTGCTACCAGTGCGTGGGAGGGGCTCCCCTCGGGAGGAGCCCTGGCGCAGGCGTGCAGCCCCACCCTAACACGTGGGCCGGCACGGTAGGGCCTCGACGAGGTGTATCAGGGCACCCGTGAGCGGCCAAGGACTCACGGGGCGCTACCTCAAGGCGGGTTGCGCCTGGTACTGGGCCTTATCTTGTGATGTGTTCCTGCAGATTTGGTTAGATGCCGGCGGTCTACGTCCTCGGGTCCCAGCCCTCGAGCTGGTCTCAGCCGTTGCTGGTATGCCAGGTCGCGATGCCGTCGACAAGGCCAGAGGGTGAGGGCTGGAGAGCCAGTAGGAGCCCTGAGTCGCAATGCTCAGGTACCCCCCCTTTAACGTGCAAGCGGTCGACATGAACGAAGAGAAGGTGCCATGGATTGTCATCAAATAATAAGCATGATGGGTCGAACGCATGACCCGTAATAAACGCAAGAGGGATACATGCCGTCGGGCCTGGCCCGAGCGACTTGGGGATGATGCGGCCCGAAGGGCGCCCCCAACAAGGTAAGCTAGGAACAGGAAGTAAAAGGGATACACGCCGCAGGGACGGACCCACGCGGCCTGGGAATAATGCAGCCCTGGGGGGCGCTCCCAGCTAGAAATGAAACTTGAAAGATGTCACCTGGTAGCGTTGAAGACGGAAGGGTGTTGATGCAGCAGACTTGGTGGGCTGCGGGAGCCGATCCTCATGAGCCCCCAGGCTTAGGGGCCTCGGGAGGCTCCGGAGGCGCTGGTGGCTCCTCGTGGACCATCTCCATCTCCGCCAGGGCTGCGGAACGCCTGGCCCCTTGAGCCTCCAGGATGTCCCTCATGAGGCGCTGGTGCAGTGGCGCTGCGTTGCTCGGCAGCCGTGGGCATGTGAACGTAGCTGTGGGGTGGACCTTCGTAGCGCCCCATGCGAGAGGGCCAGAGGCGCTCCTGAGTGGCGGCTCGGTTGAGCCCTGGTTTGTCGATGCAGACGCGCAGCCCACCATCCTCGCCTGGATGGGGAGCCATGGCAGGTAAGCAGCGGCTGCCACTCATGACTCTCGACTCTTGCAGCTCCTGAACGATCTTGCTGACGAACTCCTGAGGGTTTGGCCCTCCTTGCCTTGCTCCTTCTCGAGGGAAACATGCTTCGAAACACGCCTCCAAGAGGTGCCCAAGCGCCTCCCTCGTGACCTTAGCAAGGTCGCTGGCCCTCCAGGGGGGAGCCCCCGAGCCCTGCCTGAGGAGGGTGCCGGGCGTCCTTTCCTATGCGATAGAAGGTTCCCCCTGAGCAGGCGCGGACCCTAAAGGGCCTGCCTCCTGAGGGGCCGGGCCGGACGATGTCTTCTTCTTCTTGGGAGCGGTCTCGGGAAGTCTCCTGCTTCCGCGATCCGGGTCCTCCAGTGATGCGGCCTGAAAGGCTCGCTCCAGGGAGCACACTGTGTCTTTCTCTTCGCAGGGCACCGTGATGACTCCGCCACTTCTTGGCATCTTGAGGACGTTGTAGCCATGGTGGGTTATGGCCATGAACTTGGCCAGCGCTGGGTACCCGAGGATGGTGTTGTATGGCAGGCGAATGTGGGCGACGTCGAAGTCAATGAGCTCAGTGCGGTAGTTTTCACGTGCGCCGAAGGTGACAGGGAGGCGAACCTGCCCGATCGGGACCGTGGAGCCGTCGGTGACCCCAGAGAAAGGCTTGGTCGGCTGGAGCTGATTGTAAGGCACTTGGAGATTGTTGAACGTTTCCACAGACAGGGCGTTGAGTCTGCCCGCCATTGATGAGGGTCTTGGTGACTAGCACGTTGCTGATGATTGGGGAACAGAGCATCGGGAGGACTCCGGCTATGGCCGCACACTTGAGCTGATCCGCTGAGCTGAACGTGATGGTTCACGCAGACCACCTAAGGGGGCGTGTGGCTTCGAGCTTGGGGAGGACTGCATTCACTTCACGGGCGAAGTGCTTGAAGATGCGTTGAGAGGCTGGGGCTTGAGCTCCGCCTGTGATGCAGCGATTGCGACATGCTCCCCGGAAGCCCCAGCCCCTTCGTCCTGATGATGGTCTTCATTTCTCCTTGGCTGCGGTGGCAGAGGAGGGAGGCGTGTGTTGCCTTGCGGGCCATCCTCGCGAGGCTGATCCCTCCAGCCTCCCTTGCGAGGTGGGTCTTGCCAGCGATCCTCTCGAGGTTGGTCGCGCCATCCTTGGTGAGGGCCGCGATCTTCCCAGTGTCCTACGTTCCTTCCTCCTCCTCGGCCGTAGCCCCGGTCGCTGCGGTCAGGACGTCGTCCGATCCTCCCTTCTCGCACGGCTCGGATTTCTTCTCTTCCGGGTCTGCAGCAGGCAGCTCGAGGAGGGAGAGACGCCCTTCCTCGGCCCTGGCGCACTTGGTCGCCAAGTTGAACAGCTCCAAGGAAGTGCACAAGTCTTCATGCATCGCCAACTCCTCCTTCATCTTGACGTCGCGCACACTGTCGGAGAAGGCGGAGATGATGGCCTCCTCAGACACCTTGGGAATCTTGAGGCGTGCGTTGTTGAAGCGCTGGATGTATTTCTGCAGGGTCTCCCCTGGCTGCTGCTTGACGCGGCGCATGTCGCTCATGGCGGGTGGCCGGTCACGAGTACCTTGGAAGTTGGCGATGAAGCGGATACGCATCTCGTCCCAGGAGGAGATCGTGCCTGGGGCAGGTTCAGGAGCCAGGTGCGGGCCCCGTCCTTGAGCGCCATGGGAAACCAGTTCACCGTGACCTTCTCGTCTCTGGTGGCGGCTTCGATGCCCAGCTCGTAGAGCTGGAGGAACTCTACGGGGTCGGCCGTACCGTCATAGCGAGGAGGCAGGTGCGGCTTGAACTTGCTGGGCCACGCGACGCTGCGCAGCTCGGGGGTGAAGGCACGGCAGCCTACTGTGGCCATGGGAGGCCTTGGATGACGAAGAGCTTGGTCTTGCGGGTCCCCATGCACTGCAGCTGGGAGCAGCGCGGGGTCTTGACGTGCCGGAGCAGGAGCGTGGTCGCGACGAGCTGGAGTAGGGAGCACTCGGGCAGCTTCTTGCGGGCAAGGGACCTCCTGACAGCTCTGCTCTTGCCGCGCTAGTGCCGGACGGAGCGGGTTCCACCCAGGGACCACGCGCCTTGGGGCCAGGGCACCTTCTTGGGGGGGAGGCGGCCGAGGCGCCCCCGGAGCTTCGTCACCCGCACAGGACGGGGTGCGGTGCAGCGGGACAGACGGCGCGGGGGAGCCCCCTGTGGCGCGGACGAGATCGGCGACGCGGTCGAGCCACTCTTCGTAGACGTCGTCGAAGGGACGGTAGCGCAGGAGCTCGTTTGCCGCGATGAGCGCAACTCAAGCCTCCATGGGCACGCGGAATGCGAGAGACGAAGAACCGGCCGGAGCGAGTGAGGGGGTAGCCGTGCGGCCGTCTTGCATGACGAAGGGATGCTGGGACGATGCTTGCTGCTCGTTCCCCGCCGGGCCGGTGGCGGCATTGGCGGCGGCGCAGGAACGACGAGGGCGCTTCGCCAACGGAGCCGTCTGGCGACGCGGGAAGCGATAGCGGCTCGGCGCTCGCCGCGGGCCCTGCGAGCGTCAGACATGGATGCGGGGGTCGACGGAGAACATGGCGGCGGAAGACGAATTACGGCGCACCCCTACCTGGCGCGCCAAATGTCGGACTTCGGGTTCCGGCAGACCCTTGAGGCTCGAACACTGGGGTGCGCGCAGAATCTCGCCCTCTACCTACCTGCACCCCGCCGCCTCGCTAGGATCTAAACTACGAAAGGAACAAAGACAAGAGACATTGTGGTTTATACTAGTTCGGGCCACCATTGTGGTGTAATACCCTACTCTAGTTTGTGGTGTGGTGGATTGCCTCTTGGGCTGATGGTGATAAACAATACAAGGAAGAATAGCCTCGCGAGGGTCTGCTCTTGGCTGGTGCGATGAACTGCCAGGGGGAGTTCAGTCGCTTCTCTCTATCTCTCTCGTTTGTTCTCTTGCCACCTTTTTCTGAATGTCTCTACCCTGTGGGTGGCTAGTCCTATTTATAGGTAGAGGCCCTGGGCCTCTTCCCAAATATTGAGCGGGAAGGGCGCCAACAATTGGCCATTTTTAAGGGGAACATCTGGTACACTTATCCTGACTAAAGGCGGTCCTCGCCTGTCAAAGGCTCTGGTGATGATGTCGGCTTGGGCTCCATAATGACTTCCTTCCTGCTGTTGGACTGGTCTTGGTCTTGTTCCACCGAAATGGACGCCTTTGCTTGATGCTCTCCTTTGCGCTTTTGCTCCTTTGCACCAAAGAGGAAAGGAGGACATCACTTGTGCCGGGCGCCCGCCCGGGCGCCTCTTGGTCGTCATGGCTTATGCGCTATGGGCACCTCGTGAGGTACCCCGCCTTGATCTCTTTGCCTCCTCACGAGCCAGCCTCGACGAGGCCGTGCTCGAGGAAGCTCTCGTCGTCCCCGCCTCATGAGGCTTGGCCCCTCGCGAGGGTCTTGAGCTCGTGTTGATGAAGATGGGCCGTGATTGGGCCCCCTTTGAGCCACGCCGAAGGCCGCAAGCAGGCAAGTCTGGGGACCCCCATTCTCAGAATGCCGACACTGGGGGCTGGACATCCTGGGCCCGTTCCCTCGAGCGCCAGGGGGCTATCGATACCTCTACATTGACATCGACAAGTTCACCAACTGGGCGGAGGTGGAGGCCGTCCGCACCATCCCAGCCGGCTCTGCGATCAAGTTCATCAAGGGTCTCGTGAGCTGTTTGGGGGTCCCCAACCGCATCATCACCGACAATGGCTCGCAGTTCACCAGTTATCTCTTCAAAACATATTGTGCTAACCTTGGAATGCAGGTCTGCTACGCTTCGGTGGCGCACCCCCGGAGCAATGTACAGGCCGAACGCACCAACACAGAGGTCCTAAGGGGCCTCAAGACCAGGACCTTTAAGAAGAAGCTCAAGGCCTGCGGCAGGGGATGGTATGATGAGCTCCAGTCCATGTTCTGGTCCATCCGCACCACCGCCACCAAGCCAACGGGCAATACCCCGTTCTTCCTCATCTACGGAGCAGAAGCGGTCCTCCCTCACGAGGTCAAGCATCGCTCCGCACAGGTCCTGGTGTTTGATGAAACACAACAGGACGCCACGCGGGGGGTGGACCTCGTGCTGGGGGAGGAACGCCGCCGCGAAGCTGCACTACAGGCGGAAAGGTATCAGCAGGCGCTACGGCGGTACCACTGCCGCAACGTTCGCCCCGGGACGCTCGAGGTGGGTGACCTCGTCCTGAGGCGGGTCCTCTCCAGGGAAGGGCTGCATAAGCTCTCACCCATGCGGGAGGGCCCGTTCAAGGTCGTCCATGTCTCCAGGCCTAGTGTAGCGCGCCTGGAGACACAGGACGGGGTACCCATCCAGAACGCCTGGAACATCCAACACCTCCGGTAGTTCTACCCATGAAGAAAGGCCCAGCGACTGTGAAGAAGGCCCGGTGGCTGTGAAGGTCTCCGCTCGTGACACTCTCACGTAATAATGAGTGGGGATGTACATGCCCCAGAGTCTCAGGAGTGCCGCCCTCGCGCCTCGGGGGCTCCCTCCCACGTCTTAGTGGCAGCACTTAGCTCTGTGCTGGTGAGAAGACATGAATACTAGACTAGGTGCCGGATGCGGCTTTTCATTTGCTTTCCTTAGTTGGCTCGCCCCTCTTTAATTGAAGTTTTCTTCTCGTGTTCTCGGTTGGTTTGGTTCCATTGCCTTCTACCTCTGTTTTCGTCTTCGGCTTGGCCTGTACTCTCTCTCGCATTCCTCGCGAGGGGACTGGACAGGTGCCCTCGTGAACGATTTTCTTCCCTCGTGAGCGTTTTTTCTTGTTCTGCCTTTCGTCTGCTTTTTGCGAGGCACCCTCATTCGAGCCCACAAGCTGGAGCACTTCTTCTAATCCGTGCCCCAGGGGTACTGCGATACAAAGCGCACGGTCAAGGCCAGTGGCGCCGGCGACCAAGGCTCGAGAAAACGATAAGCCTCCTAACGAGTTTTTTCTGCAGTTCCTAAGAGCCTACCAAGCCAAGGGGCCCTCGAAAGGCACCAGGAAGCGAGAACCTCGTGGAGCGGAGACTGCTCCAAGCACGTCAAGCTAAGTTATCCTTACATAAAGCATGACACAACACAGGGACGATGAACATAGAATAATAACTAGGAAATCATAGTTCGTTGCACGACCCTCCGGGGCCCCATACTGGTTCCTTTCTTAATACAGGAAGGAAAGGAAGAACAAGATAAAAGCGGCGCGTGCCCCTGTGGTGGACCACGAAGGCTGGCTCTTAGCGCTGACCTGAGCTCAGCCAGACCCCTCCTCGCGGTTCACAGGGGCGCGACGACTGGAGCGACCCCTACCAAGTGAAGCGGTACCGCCGCGGCCGCGGGGGGCCGCGGTGGGGGTCGCGGTGTGCTTACGGGGACGATCACGACCACGCTTGGGCATCGGAGAGCTGGGCCCTTCGCGAGGGGCCTTCCCCTTCTCTGCGGCGGGGAACCTCTTCGACGGTGCCATGGGTGTTGCTGCTGGCAATGGAGCAAGGAGGAAGAAGCGAGCGAGATGGAAAGAGATGGGCAACGGGGGCTCTGCCCCCTCCCCATTTATAGCAGGAGAAGGCCAACTAGCGCCCCCCACGATCACAGGTAATGATGGTTTTTCCTTGCATGTCGCAGGGACTTGTCAAGTCAGGCAGTTGCCGAGGCAACGTGGGGAAGCGGAGACGCCCACGTCCAATCAACTGCCACGCGTTGACCAAGGCCGCAGGCTATTGGGACCCGCGGCGCTCCGCACTTTCCCTTTGGCTTCTCCTTGAAGCCAAGTCCGAAGGCGTTTTGGGCCCGCTGGGCTATCACGGGCGTTCGGGAACAGGGGTCCTCAGACTTGCTCGCTCATGTGCCCACGGCATGGCTCTGCGAGCGGGCCCGTACGGCCCATCTTCACGAGCATGATTTCAAGACCCTCGCGAGGGTCCAAGCCTCGCGAGGCGGACGACACAAGACCTCCTAGGAGCGGCCTCACCAGGCTGGCTCACGAGGGGTGGAGAGATCAAGGCAAGGCAAACCTCATGAGGTTCCAGTGACGTGAGCCATGACGATCGAGATCAGGCGAGCGCCAGCGCGCACAGTGTCCTTGTTTCCCCTTTGGTGCTAAGTAGGCAAGCGGAGGCGAGGAGTACCAAGGCGTCAAGCAAAGGTTTCCCTATTGGTGCAACGAGACCAAGACCAACATGACAGCAGGACGTAGGTCATCGTGGAGCCCAAGACGGCGTCACCACTAGAGCCTTTTGCAGGCGAAGACTACTTTTGTCAGGATAGCTTATACTAGTTGTCACCTTTCAAATTGGCCGTTGTGGGATCCCTTCCCGCTCAATATTTGGGAAGAGGACTAGGGCCTCTATAAATAGGACTAGCCACCATAGTAGGAGGCATCTCATCTTAAGGAATCCTCACCCACACAAGTTCACCAGGCACAAGAACACCTCGCCTCAGGAGGCTGTTCTTCCCCTTGTACTGTTCATCCTCAGCCTAAGAGGCAATCCACCACCACACACTAGAGTAGGGTATTACACCACAACGGTGGCCCGAACCAGTATAAATCTTGTGTCCCTTGTGTTGCGAGTTCGCCGAGCTAGCCTAGAGATCGCGAAGAGTGTGAGGGCGTGATCTGTGAGGGGGAGATCTTCGCGCGCACCCCAGAGTTTGAACCTTAAGGGTTTTGCCGGAACCCGAGATCTGACAGTCTCCCTCCGAATTTGGCCGTTGTGGGATCCCTTACCGCCTCCATTTCTGCGGAAGAGGACCAAGGCCACTATAAATAGGGCCTAGCCCCCACCATAGAAGGGGACGGACGAATCCAGATCATTCAAATCATCCTCTCCCTCACCAGCTCATGAACACACCTCCTGAGGTTGTTCTTCCACTGTACTAGTTCATTCTCAGCCCACCTTTAGGCCAATCCACCACAAAGCAGGAGTAGGATTTTACACCGCAAGGTGGCCCGAACCTGGGTAAATTGTTGTGTCCCATTTCCTTCCAGTTCATCGAGCTAGGCCGTGAGATCGATGAGTAGGCAGACTAGGGAGGTTGACTTCTTCGCACGCACCCAGAGTTTGAATCTATCCAGGGTCGGCGGAGCCCGGAATCCAATATTTGGTGCGCCAGGTAGGGGTGCATCGGAGCCTCTCTCCCTCCAGTCGATTTGCCACCATTTCGATGTTGCCATGGCTGATGCTCATTGAGTTCGTGCTGAGCGCCGGGCCACCCCTTGCCGCCCGTGTTGCCCAGATGGCGCGTGCACGTGACAGTGCTCCCCGTCATTCTCCACCGCCTGCGGCCAATGCTGCCACCGGCCACGTGGCCCACGAGCAGCAGGCTTCATCGTTGCAGCCTTCTGTGCGGCATGATGGACGCACCGCCACTCTGTCGCTGATTCCGGCGGCTGCTTCGTCTTCTCATGCTCGGCGCGGGCCGATCACACAGGCTGCGTTGCTCATGGCGCGCGAGCTCCTGCGATATCGCCCGACCGACGACCTCTACGAGGACTGGCTGGACCGCATCGCCGAGCTCATCGCTGCTGCGAGAGGCCCCTCGCGACCGCCTCGCTCACGCTCGCTGCTCTCGGGCCGCTTCGCGGACGACGTGGCCCACGGTGCACCTCCTCCACCTCCCAGGCAAGAAGTCGTCCCCAAGCCAAGGCGTGAGGCTCCGCGGTGCGACCCGGCGTGCAGGGCGCCGGCGCACGACGAGGAAAGCTACCAAGTAGTGCAGCGACCGCAACACTACAAAAAAAGGATACATCCGTGACATTTTGGGCCGAACGAATTTTTTCTGTCATACTTATGACACTTCTATGATGATAATTGTGACAAAACCCGGTATCATCATAGATGTGGTGGGCTCCTACTTCTATGACAAAAAATCATGACAGAAAACGGGCTTTTCGTCCTGGGCAGGCCAGAGACGCAGCTGCATGACATTCTTTGCACCGTCCATGACAGAAAAAAACCGTGGTAGAAGCGAGGGCGAGGAAAATATCGGGGAGTTCCCGGTTACGGTGGGTGGTCGGGGGCCAAGCGATGCGCATTTCTCTCGTACGTATGAGCGTGTGTGCGAGGTGTTGGGATCTAAGTGAACCCAAGCAAGGCGTTCGGCTCTAACTGTACCCGAGTGATTGCACTGCAGGCTACGCGTTACTAAACCTGAGCGATAGATCGATACCTTGATGTTAACTGAACCCGAATGATTCCTTCGCTACTGCTGCTAACTGAAGCCGATCGAACAGTGTTGCCTCCTTCCCTAGATGAACAGTGAGCGTTGTTGCGGGGGTTCGGATGAACAGTTCCCGGTGGGTTGTTGGATGAACAGGAACCCGCGGTAGTAGAGGCTGTTGCCGCTGGATGAACAGTACCCTAATCGATCGAGCCGGTGTATGAACAGGACCCCTTGGAGGGATGGATGAACAGGACCCCGTGGAGGGCTGGTTGAACAGTAGCCGGTGGAGGGCTGGTTGAACAGTAGCCGGTGGAGGGCTGGATGAACAGTAGCCCGTGGAGGGGTGGTTGAACAGGACCCCGTGGAGAGGGTTGGTTGAACAGTAGCCGGTGGAGGAGCGTGCAGTGAAGGCTGGATGAACAGGAGCCCGTGGATGAACAGTCGCAGGTGGAGGCTGGAGGAGGTCGACGGTGGATGAACAGTAGCCCGTGGAGGCAGTCAATGGTGGAGATGAACAGTATCCCGTGGAGT
The DNA here is from genome assembly GCA_021605145.1 of Aegilops bicornis. Lineage (NCBI taxonomy): Eukaryota > Viridiplantae > Streptophyta > Magnoliopsida > Poales > Poaceae > Aegilops > Aegilops bicornis. Next base: position 468,635,515 of record CM038670.1, on the reverse strand, counting down.
CCCGTTTTGCGGTACGCCAAACCCCTCCTGATGAACAGGACCCCTGTTTTGGCCGTAGCGCTCCAACACAAGTCCGTTTCCTCCGTTTTGCAGTACGCCACACCCCTCCCGATCAACAGGACCCCGTTTCGACCATAGGAGGTCCGTTTCCTCCGTTTTGCGGTACGCTAGACCCCTCCCGATGAACATGATCCTGTTTCCACCGTGGCCGGTCGAACACAAGGCCGTTTCCTTCGTTCTGCAGTACGCCATGCCTCGTTTCCATCGCCTGTTCCGTCCAAGCCGGTTGGCTCCTGATGAACAGCACGCGTTCCGTTGCCTCCCGATGAACACGACACGTTCCGTTGCCTCACCATGAACACGACGACGACACGGTTTCTCTGTTCCGACCCAGCCATGTACACGAGCCCTTGCCGTACGTATGCGCGAGTAGGCATTTGAGACCCCGCTCGTATGTACGTATGTGGCCGTATTTTCTTTCTTGCACCCTGGCCGCTATACGTTCGTGTACATGCGACGTGCGCGCCTCTACTACGACACGTGTGCGCCTCTACTACGACACGTGCGCGCCTCTACTACGACACGTGCGCGCCTCTACTACGACACGTGCCCTTCCTTACACCGTTACACAACCACGGTTCATCGCTGCAGCCTGCAGACAGACCGATCGACCAGTATGTACGTACATGTTCGCGACCAGAATGACAATGCTACGTACGCTTCGACCAGGTGGGTCCCGACCGCTGTGCACTTCCTTGCGCAAAAGATGTAGCTGGTGGGTCCCAGCAATGGGGGCGAATCATTTTTTCCGTAATATGGACGCACTTCCTTGCGTGCGAAGATGTAGCCGTGTCCCAGCAGTCGTGGGGAAATGTTTTTCGAAATACGGTGGCCCGTCCGTGGGTCCCTCGCTGTCGGTGGAGGAATAATTATTTTGCGCGTAATAAGGAGGCACTTCCTTGCTGCGGCCGTGGACCCAAATTGTCAGCCTCTCTCCATCGACAAGATTTCTTCCGATGGAAGTCGTTCATTGACCACATTGACCACGCCGCGCCGAGAGCACCAGGGCGGTGGACGACGGCGAGGCCTAGGAAGGGGACGACACGGAGCCGGGGAAGACGCGGCAGTGGAAGCCCACGCGGAGAGGAGTACAAGGGTTCACTGGTTCGGCTGTCGTCGCCACAGGGCCTGGCCAGCGGTGGGAGTAGTAGGGGGCAGTGAGGCCTCTGCGGCAGCACAGCCGGCCAGGGGAGGAAGGAGTAGGCGGCACGGCTGGCGCTGCTCTGGGCAGCTAGAGCAAGAAGACCAGAGGTTGAAGAAGCACTACGGCCGTTGGATGGACATCGTACGGTCACTGGAGCTAGAATCGTTCATATTGACTAAGTTGACAAAGCCCTCTGCCCCCGTCAACTTAGTAGGCCCACAAGTCAGCCTCACACTACGGTGGGTCCCAGCTAGCAGGGGGGATATTTATTTTTTTTGCATAATAAGGAGGCACTTCCTTGCCTGTGAAGATATAGCTTGCGGGTCTGAGCTGTCTGGTGGAGGAATCATTATTTTTCGTGTAATAAGGAAGCACTTCCCTGTGTGGGCCCCTACTGTCAGCCTCTTTCAATGGCTGTTGTATGTTGACCATGCTGACCAGGCCGTGCCGAGAGCACAAATACGGTGGACGAGGGCGGGGCCCAGGAAGGGAACGACCCGGAGCCGGCGAAGCCACCACAGTGGATGCGCACGCTGAGGGGAGTACGAGCACTGACTGGTCGGCTGCGGGGTGAGCTGACATCATCGAAAACTAACAGGATGTGCAGGTGGGTAGAGGGATGGCCTGGCGGCAGCACAACCAGCCACGGGAGGAGGGAGCAGGCAGTCCCGCCGACGCTAGTTTGGGCGGCTGGAGTAGGAAGATCAGAGATTGAAGAAGCATGACGGCCGTTGGATGAACATCCAACAATCACTGCTCTGTGTTGACTAAGTTGACAAAGCCTTGCGTACACGTCAAAAAAAATTAGGACAGCGTCATCGTCAACCTAGTAAGCCCAGAAGTTAGCCTCCAAATATGTGGAAAACAGCATACAGCCCATTTGCCATTATTTTCAATAATTTACAGCCCATTTGCTTATTCTTAAGGATATTTGAAGCCCACATTCTTTTTATTAGCATTACAGACCATATATTCTGGGACTGCTAAAAAATTCAACGAAATTTTGCATATTTCGGTGGAGTCCGAACTCTTTTAATCACGAAATTTCAAGTCACGTTAAAAATAATTTTTAAAAAATTATATCAAAATAAAATTCAAAAAGCAATTCTCCACAGAAAAAATGAATGAAATTTAAAATCTTAACTAGCAAGATGCCCGTGCATTGCACGGAACATGAAGATGCATTTGTATGAGTAGTTTATCTTGTGGGAGAAAAGACGATATTTGAATGTAATTGCCAGTTGGCTTTGGTTTTTATAAGAGTAGAGAGTAGAGATATCCAGAAAAAGGATATTTTAATGTAATTACCGGTTGGCTTTGGTTTAAAAATTTACAGCCCATTTCTTACAACTTATAGCCCATTTTCTGGGGAAGCCCATTTCTTACTACTTACATCCCTCCTCGTCTTGAAAGATTTGCAGCCCAGCAGGGCTGAGAAAAGCATGTAGGCCTCGGTTTTGGTATTCTCCAAAAAAAGAACTGGGCTAGCCATTTTTAGAAATAAAAAAGATATCAACTGGGCTCGTCATGTGCTTAAATAAAAGCGTAAGCGTGGGCTAGACGGGCCACAGCCCCCGCACATCACGCACTTGAGCTCCGCCTCTAAAACTAAGGTGGACCTCTCGTTGTGTAATTTTCTCGTTTATTGGACGAGGTGCTGGGTCACTGGTGTTATCCTCTCGTTGTGTAATTTTCTCGTTTATTGACTACATTGACAATGGCATTGGACCTAGTTGTCAAACAATTAAGAGGAAGTATTTTTTGGCTTGTAATAACGAGGCACCTACTTGTGTAATGCAATGACCCTGGTGGGTCCCTACTGTCAGCCTCTCCACGTATAGTCATCTCCTAATTCCTCTTGGTTGTTGACCATGTTGACAACGCCGGACGGCAGCGGGCACAGCGAGCGAACCTAGGCAGAGAACGACGGCGAGGCCTCGGACGGGAACGAACAACAGTCGTGGAAAATGCGACAGTGTAGTGGCAGGTGGAGGGGAGTACGAGGGCAACAACATGCAACTTAAGCTTAGAAATGGTACAAAAAGCCCAAGGATTAATTGTTCATCAAATATTTAGACAAAACCCAGGTTAACATGGTAGTAACATCTAACCCAACTACTCTTTTTCGCAGTCACAAACAAATGGATCAGTCTGATCCATAGAATCAACATCCTGTGCAAAAAAAAATTATTTCAAGATGACTACAACTTGGTGTAAATAGAAGCCGAGCACGTTTAGAAGCCCATTTGTCCACCTTAAACTTCTTTTTTTGCTGTTCAACGTGTCCGTCCGTGAGAAATCTCTTGCTGTAAAACTTAAGCTTCATGGACAATAGTAACCTCACATTCAACAGACAATGTGACAAAGCTTCTATTTTCCTGGTTGGATGCATATCTTTCCATCGTTATTTTCCTCAAAGGAATGTCATGAGAACTGAGAAAATCCTGGTGCTTATTATGCCACCGATTGGTTATACGTTTTTCTCCATGTGGTTGAAGTACCTAAGTAGACATGAAGATTTGAAAACAGTTAAGGTCTGAAAAAATAGTATGTCGAAAGAGCAACAGCTAAACGGTTAATTCTGGTACTATATATACGGTCTTTCAATGTGCATGAAATCATCACCTTTATATATAAATTCTCCAGAGACCGAAAGCATCGCAGCAAGCCAATAATATGTTCAGATCAAAACTAAACATTCTGATATATAAGATCTTGACAGAATCCAGCAGCTTTGATAGGCTATCCATGGACGAACTCTTCATTGAGCATATAACATAATATTAGTACCCAAAGTGTACACCAAGATGATATCAAACTTATGCGCACAAATGAAAAATGCAGCTTATGATTACAAATGTGTAGATGATAATATACGACACCTATAAATGTGTGGAGCCAAACACCAACTTGTTGTGATCATCAAACGGATCACGAATTACACCCAAGGTCTCCAGTTTGGGCGTAGAGACAACAGTTATTTGCGAAGGTCTATAACAATTGTGAAGGAGCAATCTTTAAATTGAAGGGGCATCTTTGATGATGAACTGCTATCCTTCAAAACAAATTCCAATGCTTTTAAGGTGAGGCGACTTTATTTTGAGACAACTGATAGGGATTTCTATTCCCAAAACAATCGACCAAAGCGCCCGTAGGCAAGCAACTGGAGTGGATGATGATGTGCAGTGAGGCCTCCGACAGATAAACCACCACAAGCGAAAGTTTTTTAGCAGTGGGAGTCGAAGCATTTGTACCAGATCGTCTGGTGGATGGCACCTGGAGAAGGTGGCGGTGTGGAGAGAGGAGGAAAACCGCGAGATGGACAACCATGGTGTGGGCACAAATTCTTGGCATGTTCGTGGTAATGGTAGAACTCAAACTGCTGGAGTTTTCCGAATTTAGGGGATGTCAGCCAAGCGTCCACAGTGCCGGGTATGGACAGCAAGTAGCATGTCGGGATGCAGAGGCGTTGAACGGGGCCCTGCTGGCGAGAGGAGACAATGGCTCTGAGTAGATCAAATTCAGGAAGGACAGATATCTAACGATAGTCGAGATTGAGGGGCGTGGTGTGCCATAGAGGGCGCCACCGAGTTGAGAGGACTTGTGTGCGGCAGCAATCCTTGGTGGGGAGAAGCGAGATGATCTCCTCAAGGATGATGTCCGAGAGATCACTGATGCGGTCCACCAGAGATTCTACCGGTTCCTCAGATCCGGGTAGGGGGGGCTTGCCGCTTCTCCCTGCGTTGCCGGGTGTGGGATCTACAACCGGTGTCACCGCTAGCGGGAGCCTCATCTTCTTGGCGCTGGGGCCAACCGACTCCATTTTTCTTGTGGGCGTCACGCCGAGCTCACGGGTTTGAGTAGATTAGCCAGAGACGAGCCTAGTGGCAGTGCGAGTGGTGAAGAAGGAGGGATGGGGTTTTCTGTAGGAGTGGAAGAAGAGGAGCAGGCGTTTTCTGTACTAGTGAGGAAGAAGGTGAGCGGGGGTTTTCTGAACGAGTGGGGAAGATGGGGAGCCGGGGGAATTGGGGGGCGACGGAAGTGGGAGAGTCCAGCGAGCTCTAGTATAAGTGGAAGCGAGGAGGAAGGAGGATTTTTCTGGGATCACTGTCGGTGTCAAAACCGGCGAATCTCGGGTAGGGGGTCCCGATCTATGCGTCTAGGCTGATGGTAACAGGAAGCAAGGGACACAATGTTTACCCAGGTTCGGGCCCTCTCGATGGAGGTAAAACCCTACTTCCTGCTTGATTAATATTGACGATATGAGTAGTACAAGAGTAGATGTACCACGAGATCGTAGAGGCTAAACCGTAAGAGCTAGCCTATGATGGTATGATTGTAATTGTGATCGGCCTTCTAAGGACCAACCTCTCCGGTTTATATAGACATCAGAGAGGGCTAGGGTTTACATGGAGTCGGTTACAAGGAAGGAAATACAATATCCGAATCGCCAAGCTTGTCTTCCACGCAAAGGAGAGTCCCATCCGGACACGGGACGGAGGCTTGAGTCTTGTATCTTCACGCTTCAATAGTCCGGACGATGTATACAGTCCGGCAGTCCGGATACCCCCTAATCCAGGACTCCCTCAGTAGCCCCTGAACCAGGCTTCAATGACGATGAGTCCGGCACGTAGTCTTGTCTTCGGCATTGCAAGGCGGGTTCCTTCTCCGAATACTGCAAAGTATCTGTTATGATGAATAGTGTCCGGCATTCCATCAATGTTGTACTCCTCAGCTTCAGTGCCTCAATAATGACCATCTCCACGCGGTTTAACGTAATGCGAGGAGCCGAAGCATTTTCACATTTGCCACCTCCAACCTTTCGGGCTGACCGTCTATTTGAAGACACGGGGATTCTCAGATCCAAACCTCACTCTCCCCCCTCGAGCAAGCATCCAACAGAGCGCTCCGAAAAAACCATACCAACATGGCCGGTCATCGCAGCTCCTCTACTCGCTCTCCTCGCTCCAAGCCGGGGGACTGGGAAGAGTATTCAGTTCCCCATAGCCATTTGGTCGAGTTACAAACCCAAGGGTTTCTCCCACTGGCGTTCATGGTCACCGTCCGAGCCGGAATAGCCACCTGTAATAGCGGGCAACAGGCGGAGGGATCTCCTAATCCATCTCGAGAGGAGCGAATATGCCTCATCCCGCATCTGCTAAGGGGCGTCGGGTTTCCCATCCACCCGTTCCTTCGTGGGCTCCTGGAGTTCTACGGCCTCCAGTTGCACAACTTTACCCCTGCCTCTATACTACATATAGTAGGGTACGTTGCCCTTTGTGAGCTATTTTTAGGCTGCGAGGCTCACTTCGGGTTACGGAAGAAGTTATTCTGCCTTGTCCCCCGCAACCAGGGAGAATCCCTATGTCAGGTGGGCGGGGCCGAAGTATGGCGCATTGCCAAGACCGGATACCTATCCGGCACTCCCAAGAAGGCACTAGAGGACTGGCCTTCAGAGTGGTTCTACATTGACGAAGTTCCCCTTCCGGATCCAGTCTGGACAGGTCTCCCCAAGTTCAGTAGCGCCCCGCCGAGGGCACGGCTAAGCTAGCGCCCCCGAGGCCCCCAAGAGGAGGATACTAGGGTAATACATTACCTGATGAGCAGGATAAAGTTACTGGCCAAATCCGGACTGACGATAGTCGAGGTTATGGCAATATGCATAATACGGGGAGTGCAACCGCTTCAATATCGGGGGAAGCCCATGTGGCACTTCAACGGGGAGGATGATGCCACCCGCTGTGGCCGTAAGGGTCCGGACTCCGCCACTGCTCTGGCAAGGATATTGTCCGATTTATCCAAAGGGAAGAGGAAGAATTCCTTCACATCAAACCGCGAGATGGATTCTCCATGTACAACCCCCCAAACTGGGTAAGTTGTCATTCCTTTCCCCGCGTCACTTATTGTGGCGTTCTTCACTAAGATTATCTGCCTCGATATTCCCTAGCAGGAACTCAGGAGGGCCGTAGAAGGAATCTCCAGCCCCTCCCCGCAGCCAGAGGACCCCGGAAGGGCCCTAGATCCAGGACTTGAAGAAGATCCGGATATTACCGTGGAGATTGTCAACGAGATATTTTATCAAGCAAGTTGCGATGGCGCCTCAGTGGCCATTATTGCCGACTATCATCCGGATCTTTGCGTAAATCGCGCGTAAGCCAAGCCGAAAAACCCTATCCTCCGAAGAGGACTCCCTTCAGATGTCATGCCTTACCCTTGAAGTGTCGTGTTTTTGCAGCGACGATGGTCGGAGCGTGGGGCCGAGCCCCTAGGGACTCGTCAGCCAAGGGCGTCCGGATCGGGCAGGCTCAAGAGGAAGGTGGTAAGGGTCGACTCGCCGCTACAGAGGTAAGGCGAAAACCTGTGCTGCGACTGTGGTATTTTTGAAGTATAACAGCGCCCTTTGTATCCTGGCAGGAAGAGGAGCAGCCGGACTATATCCGGGATTCCTGCCAACCACGCCTCCACCAGCCGGATTTCGGAACCCGCTTCGAGAGCGGAGGCGGGAGCGGGCCGATGCCGCATAGTTCTCCGACAGAGGATGCGGATATGCTCTCGGCCACGAATTCCGAAGTAGAGAGCGCCAAGAATCTCCGGCACCGACGGGCCGTACTTCGGAACAACATCTTTTCCGAAGAGGCATTTAACGCCTTCAATTCGGGAGACGCATACATCCGAGCTGCTCAAGGCGGGCTTGCCCGGCGACGGACCAAAGATACCAAAGATATACGGGTAAGAAAATTTGATAAGCATGTGTAGTAGTAGCCTCGAGACTTGGAAACAGTTGGAACAACTGTTTTAAGGATCAATTTATGCATTGTGTCCTTGTAGATAAGAATGAGCAATTGTCTCGGGAGCTGGAGGAGTGCAAGGCCGAGCTGAGGGCCGCAGTTGCCAAGTTAGAGGAATCCCAAAAGCCCTCATCTGGTAACATTTGTCGCAATTGTACGAAGATGCACCAGTTAGTAAATGGCTGATTTGACAAGTCTAACACAAAATTCTACAGACAATCCCGGCGTGATTCCGGAGGACGTAAGAGATGACGAATCACATCTCAAAAGGCAGCTGAAGGCTGGCGAGCGCATTCTTACGCAGGTTAGGCAGGAGAAGAACAATCTTCAAGATGCCAAAGTCCAGCTGGACGTGGAGTTAAAAGACGTCCGCGCTCAGCTGGCGGACTCCGTGAAGGAGAACGAAAGGCTTCGACGCGGCATTTACGGTAAGTGCCTAGACGAACTATAGTATAGTTCGGCAAAGAAGTATATTGACAGGATTTTGCTTGTAGGAATGTTAACGGTTCGCCCTGAGGAGGAGATGCCCTCATCTGCAGGCGATTTACTACAAGACTTCTTACAACTTCACGAGCGAGCTCAGCAGGTGATGCAGGGCATTGCTCAGGCCTTGTGGCCATCAAGCTTCCTGCCGAATGGCATGGGAGAGCTTGTGGATATGCTTCAAGGAGCACGGCGGCGCTTCCAATTGTGGAAGGTGTCAGCCTGCCGGCAAGGTGCAAGAGAAGCCCGGGCTATGGTGAAGACGCGCTACACCAAGCTGGACCCGAACCATATGGCCGAAGTCGGACCGGCGGGGCCTGATGGGCAAGAAATTCCCGTGAGTCTGGTATATGACCAGGTAGCGTTAGCCGCAAAGTATTCTCAACAGGACTGTAAGCTGGATAGCCTGTTGGATGGTATAGAGGAGGAATATAGTTAGTCCAAGTGAGTGTGTAATTCAATGGACATAAGTAGTCCCTAGCCGGATTAAAATCATTTGTCATGGCGGACCTTTTCGCTTCAGCCCCCGGATCCTATAGTCCGGGGTGTGTCCGAATACCCACTCGCTTATCTGTAACTGGGGTATGCGTGGGCACCAGGCGTAGGGGTCATAAGTGCTTGAACAGACAAGTACCCAACTAGTTATGTTATATTACATGGATAGTAAGAAACATCTTCCAGGGAGACTAGTTCCGTTAGGGGTTCCTTTCCCTAGGTACACATGAGACGATGCACATGTCCGGACTGCGAACAAGGGCGCAGGATACAAAACTTCTGGGGATTGACGTTGTAATAGATGAATACATCTTTTTTTCACCTACCGAATATTCTCTTAAGGAAGCTAGCTTTCGGCTTCACCCAGTCTGAGGTACACATCCGGCTGAACCCGCAGTAACAATCGCAGAGGTGCTCCCCTTATGCCCTAGCCAAATTAACGAGAACGTAGGGCACAAACACAAGAGCCAGGCAACCCAGCTTGGCCACATCTTAAGTCATATCGGTGCATATAATGGTGAAGAAAAGTCACATATGGAAAAAGAAATGCATATGTGATGGGCAAAAAGCCATTAGAGTAATTATTATTAGCTTCCGTATAGGAAGCCCCCAGGTATTACTTACACACATAGTGTGGCCGGAAGGATCCGAGAGTCTGTACTTTATTAAATACTTTGTGTGAAGAGGAAAAAAAAGGTCGAGAAAGGAAAAGGGGGGAGCATAATTAAAAAGGAGGGGGTAAGGAGACGAACACTTAGTTCGGCGCTAGGCGTAGAATCTCCGAGTCCGCGTTCCATGGGTTCGGCTCGAGTCTGTTATCAGATGCATTACGTAAGCGGTACGCTCCTCCGGTGAGAACTTTGTCAATGACGAAGGGACCTTCCCACTTGGGTTTGAGCTTGTCCTTCTTTTTCTCCGGTAGGCGTAGAACGAGCTCACCAATATTATAAGTTTTGGCCCGCACTTTTCTGCTTTGGTATCGTCGAGCCTGCTGTTGATAGAATGCGGAGCGGGCTTTTGCGATGTCGTGCTCCTCCTCCAGGGCATCCAAGTTATCCTGCCGATCTAACTCGGATTCCTTCTCTTCGTACATGCGTACGCGTGGCGAATCATGTATTATGTCGCAGGGTAGTACTGCTTCCGCGCCGTACAGCATAAAAATGGTGTATATCCGGTGGTGCGATTCGGCGTGGTCCGCAGCCCCCAGAGTACGGAGTCGAGCTCCTCGACCCAGTGCGTATTCGACTCTGTCAAGGATCACACTAGTCTGGGTTTGATGCCGCTCATGATGAGACTGTTTGCCCGTTCGACCTGGCCATTTGTTTGGGGATGGTAGACGGAAGCGTGGTCGAGCTTAATGCCCATTTTGCCGCACCAAGTTTTCACTTCATCGGCTGTGAAATTGGAGCCATTATCAATGATGATGCTATGGGGGACGCCTTATCGGTGTACGACCCCGGAGATGAAGTCTATTACTGGTCCGGATTCGGCCGTTTTGACTGGTTTGGCTTCTATCCATTTGGTGAACTTGTCCACCATGACCAACAAGTATTTTTTCTTATGGCTTCCCCCCTTTAAGGGGTCCGACCATGTCTAGCCCCCAGATCGCAAAGGGCCAAGTTATGGGGATTGTTTGGAGAGCGGTAGGGGGCATATGACTCTGATTGGGAAAGAGCTGGCAACCGACGCAGTGTTGGACAAGGTCATGTGCGTCTGCTCGGGCCGTCGGCCAATAGAAGCCTGTACCGAAGGCTTTGCTGACTAGTGCTCGAGCCGCGGCATGGTGTCCGCCCAGTTCGGCATGGATTTCGGCCAAGAGCTGCCGCCCTTCCTCTTCGGAGATGCATCTTTGGAGCACTCCGGTCGCACTTTTCTTGTAGAGTTCCCCTTCATGGACTTTGTAAGCTTTAGAACGCCGGACAATGCAGCGTGCTTCATTTTGGTCTTCGGGGAGCTCTTGCCTATTTAGGTAGGCCAAGAAAGGCTCGGTCCACGGGGCGATTACAGCCATGATTTCATGGGCCAAAGATGTTATTTCAGTGGTGGAGCCTCCGATTATGTCTGATGGTTCGGAATCTGGGGGTGTGTTCGGATCCGTGCTAGTATTGCCGGACTCCCCTTCCCATACTACTGATGGCTTGAACAGCCTTTCGAGGAATATGTTAGGTGGGACAGGGTTGCGTTTAGCACCGATGCGGGTGAGGACGTCCGCCGCTTGGTTGTTTTCTCGAGCCACATGGTGGAATTCGAGCCCCTCGAACCGAGCTGACATTTCAAGGACGGCATTACGGTAGGCCGCCATTTTCGGATCCTTGGCGTCAAAGTCTCCGTTGATTTGTGATATTGCGAGGTTTGAATCCCCGCGCACTTCCAGGCGTTGAATGCCCATAGAGACTGCCATACGGAGATCGTGCATCAGAGCCTCATATTTGGCCGCATTGTTGGAGGCTGTGTATAATATTCGGAGGACGTACAGGATCGTGTCTCCGGTGGGAGACGTCAGGACTACACCTGCGCCCAATCCGGCCAGCATTTTAGAGCCGTCGAAGTGCATGATCCAGTTAGAGTACGCGCCGTACTCTATAGGGAGTTCGGTCATTCATTCGGCGACGAAGTCAGCTAGTACTATGCGATTTGATGGCCCGCCGTGGTTTGTATGTTATGTCGAACGGAAGGAGCTCGATGGCCCATTTAGCAATCCGCCCAGAAGCGTCGCGGTTATTTATTATGTCATTGAGTGGTACTTCGGAGGCCACCGTAATCGAACACTCTTGAAAGTAGTGTCGTAGCTTCCGGGATGCCATGAAGACCGCGTATGCTATTTTTTGATAGTGTTGGTGTCGGAATTTGCATGGGGTGAGGACCGCGGATATGTAATAAACCGGCTTCTGGAGCGGGAATTTATATCCGTCAACCTCTCGTTCGACGACGAGCACTGCGCTTACAACTTGATGTGTTGCGGCTTATGTACAAAGACATAGGTTCGCCGATATTTGGCGCTGTTAGGACTGGATTACTGGCCAATAAGGTCTTTATTTCATCCAGTCCGGACGCGGCTGCATCCGTCCACACAAGTGTTTAGTGCGCCGGAGAAGGCGGTAAAGAGGTAATGCCTTTTCTCCCAACCTGGAGATAAAGTGGCTCAAAGCAGCCACGCATCCAGCCAGTTTCTGGATGTGCTTGAGGTCTGTTGCTATAGCCAACTGCGACGGAGCTCGGATTTTTGCCGGATTATCTTCAATTCCTCTATTGGAAACAATGAAGCCCAGCAGTTTCCCCAAGGGGACGCCGAAAACGCATTTTTCCGGGTTCAGCTTGATGTCATATGTCCGGAGGTTATCGAATGTAAGCCTCAAGTCATCTATTAGGGTTTCGATGTGTCTTGTTTTTATGACCACGTCGTCCACGTATGCCTCCACTGTTTTGCTGATTTGCTTTTCCAGGCATGTTTGAATCATGCGTTGATATGTTGCGCCGGCATTCTTAAGCCCGAAAGGCATAGTGTTGAAGCAAAAAGGGCCATATGGTGTTATGAAAGCTGTTGCAGCTTGGTCAGACTCTGCCATTTTTATTTGACGGTATCCAGAGTATGCGTCGAGGAAACACAGCGAGTCGTGTCCTGCTGTGGCATCGATGATTTGATCGATGCGAGGGAGGGGAAAGGGATCTTTGGGGCAAGCCTTGTTGAGGTCTTTAAAGTCGACACATAGGCGCCAGGATTTGTCCTTCTTTGGTACCATTACCAGATTTGCCAGCCAATCCGGATGCTTGATATCTCTGATGAATCCGGCCTCGAGTAGTTTGGCTAGCTCTTCCCCCATGGCTTGTCATTTGGGCTCTGAAAACCGCCTTAGAGTCTGCTTGACCGGTTTGTATCCTTTTAGTATATTGAGGTTGTGTTCGGCCAATCTACGTGGGATGCCCAGCATGTCCGATGGGTGCCAGGCGAAAATGTCCCAATTATCACGTAAGAAGTCTCGCAGTGCGGCGTACATTGCGGGGCTCAACTGTGTCCCAATGGAAGCTGTCTTCGTGGGGTTCGTTGGATGGACTTGGAATTTGACTATCTCGTCTGCGGGTTTAAATGAGGTGGACTTGGGTCACTTGTTGAGTATCACGTCGTCCCTGTCCACGTTTGACCTAAGTGTTGTTAGTTCTTCGGCCGCTAGGGCTTCGGATAATGCTTCCAGGGCTAGTGATGCGGTCTTGTTTTCGGCGCGAAGTGCGATGTCCGGATCACTGGCTAGAGTGATGATTCCATTGGGTCCGGGCATTTTAAGCTTCACGTACCCGTAATGGGGTATAGCTTGAAATCTTGTAAACGCGTCCCGCCCTAGAAGGGCGTGGTAACCGTTGCTAAAAGGAGCCACTTGGAATGTGATTTCTTCGGACCTATAATTCTCCGGGGTGCCGAATACCACATCGAGTATGATTTTTCCCGCACACCGCGCTTCCCGACTAGGGATAATTCCCTTGAAGGTTGTGCCGCTTTGTTCAATGCGGCTATTATCAATTTCTGTCTTGTTGAGTGTTTCTACATAGATCAAGTTTAATCCGCTTTCGTCGTCCATGAGTACTTTAGTGAGCCGAAAGCCGTCCACGATTGGGCTAAGGACCAGAGCGGCTGGTGCCCGGACAGTCTGGAATCGAGGTTCATCACTGGCATTGAAAGTTATAGCAGTGTCATCCCATGGGTTTATTTTTGCCACATGGTAAATTTCAGCGGAGCTTCGATGAGCTCGCTTGCGCCTATTGTTCGAGGAAAAAGTCTTGAAGACTGTTAGTACCGTATTGTGTTCGTTGGTGGGATGTTGTTCTGCTTTATGACTTGCAAGAAGATCCTCGCCACTCTTTGCGACCTGCCGGAGTATCCAACATGCCCTAAGGCTATGAGTTGGTGTTGTGTCCGGAGTACTGTGTAGTCTACATGGCCCATTGAGCCATTCTTCCAATACGGTTCCCCGCCCTGGGATGGGCTTTGGTTTCTTGGGGATTTAATCGGCCGACTTACGAGAGTTCGCCTGTTTAGTTCGGACAAAGGTTTTGGTGAGAGCCGGACTATCCCAAAATTTTGTTTGGGTCTTCCAGGCGCTTTCCATCGCACAGTACTTCTGTACTATGGTTGCCAAGTCCGCAAAGTGTATTGTGTCACGCATTTACTTATAGCATTAAGGATTCCTTTGTTCGATGCAGTTTTGCGAGAAAAGTGAGACTACGTCCTCCTCGCGGCAGCCCTTGACCTTGTTTAGCACAAGGAGGAATCTGCCCAAGAACGATGTCTTTGTCTCAGGGCTCTTGCCTGATATGGGAGAGACGGTTTAAGTCCGTGTGGGTGGGAATAGCTGAATCCGGATTCTGATCCGCTCTAACACCCAGTGGCGTGGGAGCTTCCGAGTCCGACAGCACGGGATCCGGGGTGCTACCCAATTTCTCCGGCCCAATGCCCGATTCTAAGTCCGGGATCCGGGTCATGTATTCCCTTGGGCGGGTGTCCGGCTCAGGGAGCTCGGTGATCCGGACATAATTCGTCCTCAGAATAGAGGGGTAATCCATGTGTGGTTCCTCCACTACCGCTATCTCATGGGTGGTCGGCGGGAATTTAATGTCCCTTTGGTCGAGTCTAAGCCCGATCCGGTCATAGTCCGTAGCGACTCCCAAAGCGGTGATGCATCCAAGAGCTCATTAAGGGAGGAGAGATCTATCGGATCCATCTGTTCGGCGAGTTCCGGATTGACGCGAAGGTTATGCGTGATGACCCGAGAGGCCATCGTCGGTGCAGCCGCCGATGGGGCAGCCATGACGAAGCTGCCAAGTCGGAGAGTTTGGACTACAGCCAGCGCTCCCCCAGAGGTAATGTTGTCCTTGACAACGAGACGAGCCATCGAGCCTTGCAGCGATTTCCACGAGAGGAACTCTCAATGAAAGCACAAATGTCGGTGTCAAAACCGACGGATCTCGGGCAGGGGGTCCCGATTTGTGCGTCTAGGCTGATGGTAACAGGAAGCAAGGGACACAATGTTTACCCAGGTTCGGGCCCTCTCGATGGAGGTAAAACCCTACTTCCTGCTTGATTAATATTGACGATATGAGTAGTACAAGAGTAGATCTACCACGAGATCGTAAAGGCTAAACCCTAAGAGCTAGCCTATGATGGTATGATTGTAATTGTGATTGGCCTTCTAAGGACCAACCTCTCCGGTTTATATAGACACGGGATAGGGCTAGGGTTTACATGGAGTCGGTTACAAGGAAGGAAATACAATATCCGGATCGCCAAGCTTGTCTTCCACGCAAAGGAGAGTCCCATCCGGACACGGGACGGAGTCTTGAGTCTTGTATCTTCACGCTTCAATAGTCCGGACGATGTATACAGTCCGGCAGTCCGGATACCCCCTAATCCAGGACTCCCTCAATCAACCCCTCTTCAAGAAATATGGGCTTCTCCTAGCAAAAAACAAAAACAAATGGGTTTTAAGATGGATAGGCTTTTGTATCGGCCCAGTCGGCTGCCCGTGTTTCATACTGGAGGGCCTTAACACTAGAGGCAGCCCGAGACACTCTGCAGCTTATTGCCCATTCGAAAGAAAAAAATAGACGCCTCCAGCTTATGGCTACTCATCGCTAACCTTTTTCAACTTGGCATCCACCAAATTAGAGGATGTGGTACTGGATGCAGACACTCACAATGGTCGCGTAGCGCGGCAAGGTGAGGTGTCAAATAACAGGCCTACAATATACTTACTAGATTGTGAAGGTTCACAGGCTAGTCACCATTTACATTAAACTAAGCTTTCAGAAGATACAATATGCATACTAACATTCAGAAGTACAAAAGTTCAGCATGTTTATGCATCTCAATGATTCACCATACTATAAGCAATACAAAGCTGTGATAAGGTGTGGAAATAAATAAAATCGGTCGATGCATCTCTGAGCAAAGGGCCTCCCTGCGCACACGTTAATTTCCTTAATTTCCTGGGCATGCTTGTTTCTTCTCAATGTTGCGAGCACTTTGAGCATGTTGGCAACTCCACAGCTAGCTAGCTGCCTCATCTTGCAATTGATGCTGACACATTTGCAGCAAACACATGAGGGAATAGAGATGGCTCAATATGAGTCCATATTGTGTAGTTCCCCTGAAATCATCTTCATTGTCGTGAATCTGAAAAGATAGGAAAACAATAGCTATACTTAAATTTGTTGCATAATAGTAGCACATATCAATAGCTCAGCATGACAAAACATGATCATCTGGACGAAGGGGATACGGACCTGCCTAAGGAAGATTATATATAATTTCATAAGTCCTTGGTTGATTTCCACCTTTGGCTGCACTACTTGTATGCTACTCCACACATGACAGGATCGTTTCGCACTGCAATCAGCAAGTTAACGTACGAATAAGCTTATTTCATCTTGCGGTGGTGATTGTACCTAGTATTAATGTAGGAATACCTGGAGCACCATGAGGTTATCTGACAGCAGGTAGATACAGCCATATAAGTTTTGTGCGGTGCTACAAAAATTGAGGTTTGTATCCCTTCCCGGTATGAGAATTCTTCTTGAAGTTGGTAGAATGTGACGGCTTGTTCTTTGCATCAAATTTGCCTTTCCCCTGAGATTTGTTCTTGTTGTTTTGGGGCTGGTTGGGCTGGAAGTTCTTCTCGTGTACCATGTGGGCACTAGAAGCTCCCTCAGCGACCCAAGCACGTGTGTCTTTTGCTCTCGCCTTCTCTTCAAAATGAAGAGTGCTAATGAGATCCGAAACGGAAAACTCATGTCTCTTGTTTTTCAGAGAAGTAGCAAAATCGTTCCACGAAGGTGGAAGCTTGGCAATGATGGTCCCAACAACAAATTTGTCCGGCAACACACACTTGAAGTACTCAAGTTCCTTAGTGAGTGACTCTATCTCATGAGTTTGCTGAATAACAGAGCGCTCATCGGTCATCTTGTAGTCACAGAATTGCTCCATGACGTACAACTCGTTGCCAGCGCCCGAGGCCCCAAACGTGGCCTCGAGCGCAGCCCACATGTCTTTGTCATTTGTCAAACGACATATATGAATCCACAATGGAATCGTCAAGAACACTCAACAGGCGGCTTTGAAGAGGGTATCCATGTTCTCAAAAGCTTCCTCTTTGTGTAGGATTAAGATCGCCTCGGGCTTACCCTTAGTGGCGTCATAGCAGTACATGATCTGAAACCAATATACTGCTCTTGTGCGCCACCTTTTATATTGCACCCCCTTAAAAGTAGGCGGCTTCAAAAGCGCAACAAAACCACTCGGAGTAAATTGCCTATAATCAGGTTTTTGGATTGGATTGTTGAATATATGAGCAATTTACTATGAGATGTAATCCGAATCAACAGTAAATAGATCATGACGACAATTGCAAAGATCAAAGTAATGATGCAGACTAAACCAGGAGGACAGAATCACATACTATACAGCGGGAGCAGAACCGCTGTGGTTTATGTTGTCACTCATGTCGTTGATGAAGAGGTTACCGAGGTTGGGGAAGAAGGCTGCCGTTGAGGAAGTCGTCACTGACAGCAGTCACAGGAGTGTGCTCCCCAAAAACCTGATCGCCCCTCTCCCGTACAGGATCACGAAAGGCGGGGTTCGGAGGACTGTTGACCCTTCTCGCGGTGCACGCCGGAAGGAGGGATGGAGAAGGATTGCATGGCGGCGCTAAGATCTGGAACGGTGCGAAACCATATGATACAACGACGGCTAGGGTAGAGCCTATCAGGTCGGTCGTGCGAGTAAGACCAAGTACTGTATAATAGTAGGCCTTTGGCACAAACCTCACGTCCAAGTCAATAATAGCCCCACTATCCAAAAGAATCAGAAATGGCTGAGTATTTAAGGCGTCCGTTAATTATTAATTAATGACTTAATAAATTTTCCGACTCACACCACACTTAGAGCATGGTTAATAGTATAGCCAACAACTGGCCATACGAAGTTGACACATCATCTAGAACCAACCTAATACGTAGCCTGCTTACAATAGTTAGTCCCTTTAGTATAATACTATATCATTAATAATGGCCCCACCTTTTGTCTCATAGAGTATGTGTAGTCTGAAATGCCGGACATGCAGCAGGCGGTGCCCTCGAACGGCGCGCCACTTCAACGGCGGAAGAATGAGAGGTCACGTCGCCCTGACTTGCCATCAATGTGGAGCGGCGGGCTCAGCTGGCGGCGGGCGGGAAGGTTTCAATTTTTGATTCAGTTGATGTGCTGCTACTGTCCAATATTCGCGTGTGGTTGTTTCTAGAATAAAAAAAGGAGGTACTCCTACTTATGTTACTCCCACTATAGCTAGCCTTGCACTTGGTTCTTCGCCTCTTTCGGAAGTTGAACAATAATGGTGGTACTACAGTAGTACTTCTGGCAATCTGACACCAAATGAACTGCTACATGTCCACCGCTTGTAAGCAAAAGT
Organism: Aegilops bicornis; assembly: GCA_021605145.1. Classification (NCBI taxonomy): domain Eukaryota; kingdom Viridiplantae; phylum Streptophyta; class Magnoliopsida; order Poales; family Poaceae; genus Aegilops; species Aegilops bicornis. The sequence goes on along the minus strand of CM038670.1, from coordinate 468,617,093 downwards.
TTCTCCTCGTGCTAAGAGCCACCGCGCATGTGTTGGCGAGGGAGAAGGCGTAGTAAGCAAGCTTCTCATCGTTCTGCGAGTTGACGGGACACACCAAAGTTATTTAGATCGGACTCTCTCCAAAAAACGGCTGACCACGTGATGGCTACCATCCCATGCTCCGTCGTTGAGTAGGTGCCATCGAAGTGGACGACTCACTTACGCACTGCTTATCTGATTATGTCCATTTTCTTGCATGACACGTGCACCTTGATGCTATACGTCTCGCGTGTTGGCAAAAGGATGAACAAAGCTCACGTAAAAAAAGAGTGGAAGAACATAGATTCCCGATGACCGAGAACGAGCAAGGAACCTCACGGTGGAGCGTCTGCAAGGAACCTTGCGCGTTTTCCCCTGTTTTTTGCCGCCTGCCCGCCTATAAACAAATAAAAGAACATGAACTCTTAGCTAACCACTAGAGACGATACATCATGATGGTAAGTTGAAGATATTTTATTAGTTTATAGTGATAACCATGCAAGAAGCCACGCATGTAGAGGACGCATGCAGCCACGCATGTACACACGCCAATGCATTAACTCATGCCAATCCAACTCATGCACAAAGGCGCACAGCATGGAGCACACAACGCACGTACACAATAGATGCATGCACACACACTCGGCCGCAGAATGCACATGAATAACACATGCATGTGCACACACTCGGCTGCATGGAGTCGTGCGCCATCTGTGTTGACGTCCGGTTAGTTGTGCTACAGTGAAGCTCGCACACAACGGCGCCTACGCATCTCTTGCAACACATCCTTGTCGTCGTTGCTCAATGATTAGCCAGAGTCAAAGATGACCGCAACCTCGGCCTTAGAGCTAGCACCGATGGAATAGCACGCCCGCTGCACACACACGAGCACGTACGGAGTGCCCACGAAGTGGTGCGTCCCCATTCGCCTCTACTCCTTCTGCGCATGTTGTCTATGAAGGCGGATGCAAGCCTAATGATGATGTGGGTGAGATCTTCTAGGACTCAGATGATGACGAGGAGGGTGTCTCCAACAGCGCTCCTCGGCTCACACCTCTTGCATCATGGTGGTCGAGCTTGGAGTCATTCATCTGGTACACGTGTCATCTCAGATCTGGACACAAGGTGACGTGCACCGTCAAGGGGGTCAGGGCGGACGCGACCTCTCATTGCATCCCCCATTTGAAGCGGCGCGCCGGCCTAGGGCACCGCCCGCTGCACTCCCAGCTGTACCCGCCTCCTCGCTGCATTCAAAAACCTACATTTACTAGTATGTGTACACGTGCAAGGCACGTCTTAATATAACAGAGTGATTTTGGTAAAAGGGAAAAGAAGTAATATATGTGCTAATAGATTCAAAGAAAAAGAAATTATAGTGATGTATAAATGCCGATATTAGTTCAATATTGTAAAAGCGGGAAGTAGTATTCATGCCATAATACTGTATGTTCATTTAAAAAGAACTGCATGTTGCTTCACTTTTTCCACATGTTCTTTTTTTAGAAATATCCACATAATCCTACTAAACCATCTCGACTGGGCTCAATCAAACCATCTAGTGCTCATGTGGCAACACAACCCATTGGAGCTAGTTATGCCGGTTTAACAGAGGGGTTTGATGGAGGCGAGGAGGCATGTTCAGCCGGGCGTGCAGCGGACAACGTAGTACTATTCGATTTGACAGCTACTACTAGTATATTATAAAAAACAAAGAAGAGTAGTAGAGATAGAGATAAGAGTAGAGACTAGGGAGGAGCACCATCTACTGCTTCGTGGGCTACTCCTGCGCTCCATTTGGCGGCCGCAAGGTCCCCTATAGCCACTCCCTCCTGCACTCCATTCGGCGGGCCCTGTTGAAATTTGGGGAGCGCACTCTCGCGACTGCTGGCAGCGACGACTTCTTCCCCGACCTCGGCAATCTCTTCCTCAACGACATGGGCAACAACCTCAATGCCAACGGTGCTGCTCCCGTTGCACCGTATGTCTTTCTTTCCTTCCTGTTCGAAATCGTGGTAGAATTCATGTTTCTAGTCTGTGTCCTAGATTCGATCTGTTCATCTACTATGCTAGTCCACATGATTAGTTTAATCTCCATTATAGCCTTCATGATTTACTTTGTGCTTATTCAGACTAAATCTCGTCGTAACTTGCTCAAATATTCAACTGGCGCAATGTCCCCTACAGCCACTCCCGTTTCATTGACGGCCTGGTCGATGCCTCCAAAGAGCCCTTCGTCTACTGCTATGAGTGCCCGATGCCGTTTTGGGGCTCGCCGGCGGACATCGTGCATCACCTCATGCAGGCGTGCGGCAATCACTACTGGCCGTTGGCGGAGAACACCAAGTACGAGACATGCTACCCGTTCACCGTGCCGGAGTCGCTGGAGGATCACCGTCGCCTGCTAGTCTCGAAGGAGGACGACATCGTCTTCCTCTTGATCATGGGCACCGGCGAGGCCCACGCAGGCCAGTGCCCCGTCTCTATAGTGTGCGTCAGGGGCGACGCCGCTGACGCTGACACTGACACGAGGCCGATGTATGGGTGCGTGCTCACTGTTACTACCCCTCAGAGGTACGTGGGCAGCGACACTGGATGGGCTGGCTACATCAAGCTGACTAGGGCTGTGTAGAGCTGGGACCTTCCCACCGATGTGGACATGGAAGACACATGGTATGATTTGGCCCCCAACGAGGTGCACGGGGACTCCAAGGAGGTTCACCTGGACATATGCATTACCAAGTTAAATGTTGATCATTAGTCTTCGCTCAATGTAATCCACTGTCTAAGCATGTGGAGACTTCCATGCATGATCTTGCTCTATTGGAGTATTACGCATGAATAAAAGTGTATCCATTTATGGTTTAGTCTAGAATCTTCCATGTATGAAATTTTTACTACAGTACTGGTGAAAGACTTATGATGAACCATTTCTTACATCTCCTCTGCCCCCTTCCAAGTCATCCTTATTTAATCCCTCCGTCTAGGTATATAAGGGCACGGTTAATATTAATAGTATAGCCAACTGTTGACTATAAGAAAGTGCCATGTCATCTGTAGCCAACATGTATAACAATCAATACTCAAAAACTAATTCTTAAAGATCATTTCTTGCAAAGCACAATAAGTGTTACTTCTTCACAAGTTTTGGCTGCAGGTTGAACAATTGAACACTTTTGTTTGCAAAAGATTCCTTTTTTCTATTTCACCCGGAAGTTTGTGAGATCTAGATATGAAATAATATTCGAAGAACAGTTTGAGAATGTCTCAGTCGACTGAGACTTCGTTATGTCTCAGTCGATGATATAGTCCTGTGATTTTGCATGGAGATTAGTACAAAAAATTTATTTTTAGTTTTTATTTTTTTCTTATTATACTATATCATTTGACTGAGACTTGGACTGAGACCTAGCCACACCCTTCGAAGAAACCTATCGATACCCGTTACACATGAGATGACCCCCACATCCTTTGTCAAAATAAACAACTCCCCGATCAATGCATTTCACTGTTCCGTGCAACGCACGGGCACCTTACTATAGATTAGTATGACCAATAATTGAACTAACATTATATATAGTACGATAAATTCTAAAGCATGTCACCTAAAATTATATTATTGAAAACTATGTTCAAATACTAATCCAACGATATAGTTTTTGTTGACATGCACTAACATTTTGTCAGTTAAATCTTCAGTCAAATTCAATGGGGGACTAATAAACCACGACCGATGTAGTACTAGTGTAGAGGCGGTAGCTGCATGAGTCTCATGTGATAAAGAAAGCCATCATATCACAAAACCCAACCACTAATAAGTGGCCTGGTAAAATAAACGGACAAGCAACCATCACATCCCTCCATCTTGATTGTTCTAGAACACAGGTGAGGTAACTTGAAGGTATCGTTCATGCGAATCCTACTGATATTGGCCGTTGGATTTAGAAGATCAATGGTTATGATTGATGTTCTTAGTCCTACTTAAAATTGGTACACTATATAGTAAAAATACATATAGTAGTATAGATATAGATATAGAAACCCACGTGGAATTCGAGAAACCAACTCCGGCCACACACGTACGTTCAGGAGCAGGACGCCGGCCAAGCTCCTCCTTCCACCATTTTGTCCACTCTTTCGGCGGCATCCGACGAGAAGGGAGAGCAGTTCTCCGGCATAAAAGCCGTCTGGGTGGCCCGCCGAGCCCGGCAGCTCGCTTCTCCACCTACCTAGCCTAGCCCGTCGGAGGTTGTTGCCGCACTAAGCTAGTGCGTGATTCCGCAGCTCGAGGAAGAGTGCCGACTTGCTCCATGCCGGCTTGTCGGGGAGCACGACAGCACGGGCATCATCGCTGCCCTCAACGTCGACGCGTCGTATAGTGCCTCTAGTGTCTACGACTGCGCCATCCGCCGTCGACGCGCGTGTAGCCGCGACATGCAGGCAGAGAAAGAAGCCGCCGCCGATGTCGACGAGGTGATGCGGCTACGCGGATGTGGACGAGGTGACGGGCGGCACGTGAAGGACATATGCCCTAGGGGCAATAATAAAGTTATTATTTATTTCCTTATATCATGATAAATGTTTATTATTCATGCTAGAATTTTATTAACCGGAAACATAATACATGTGTGAATACATAGACAAACATAGTGGCACTAGTATGCCTCTACTTGACTAGCCTGCTTTTTCAAAGATGGTTATGTTTCCTAGCCATGGACAAAAAGAGTTGTCATTTGATTAACGGGATCACATCATTAGGATAATGATGTGATTGACTTGACCCATTCCGTTAGCTTAGCACTTGATCGTTTAGTATATTGCTATTGCTTTCTTCATGACTAATACATGTTCCTGTAACTATGAGATTATGCAACTCCCGTTTACTGGAGGAACACTTTGGGTGCTACCAAACGTCACAACGTAACTGGGTGATTATAAAGGAGTACTACAGGTGTCTCCAAAGGTACATGTTGGGTTGGCGTATTTCGAGATTACGTTTTGTCACTCCGATTGTCGGAGAGGTATCTCTGGCCCTCGGTAATGCACATCACTATAAGCCTTGCAAGCAATGTTGCTAATGAGTTAGTTATGGAATGATGCATTACGTAATGAGTAAAGAGACTTGCCAGTAACGAGATTGAACTAGGTATTGGATACCGACGATCAAATCTCGGGCAAGTAACATACCAATGACAAAGGGAACAACGTATGTTGTTATGCGGTTTGACCGATAAAGATCTTCGTAGAATATGTAGGAGCCAATATGAGCATCCAGGTTCCGCTATTGGTTATTGACCGAGAATAGTTCTAGGTCATGTCTACATAGTTCTCGAACCCGTAGGGTACGCACGCTTAAGGTTACGATGACAGTTTTATTATAATTTTATGAGTTTTGATGTACCGAAGGAGTTCGGAGTCCCGGATGAGATCGGGGACACGACGAGGAGTCTCGAAATGGTTGAGACATAAAGATCGATATATTGGACGACTATATTCGGACTTCGGAAAGGTTCCGAGTGATTCGGGTATTTTTCGGAGTACCGGAGAGTTACGGGAATTCGCCGGGGAGTATATGGGCCTTATTGGGCCATACAGGAATAGAGGAGAGAGGCCAAAAGGAAGGAGGCCTCGCCCCCCTCTGGTCCGAATTGGACAAGGCGCAGCCCTTTCCTTCTTCCTCTCCCACTCTTTCCCCTTCTCCTACTCCAACAAGGAAGGAGGGAGTCCTACTCCCGATGGGAGTAGGACTCCCCTTGGCACACCCCCTCCTAGGCCGGCCGCCCCCTCCCCCCTTGCTCCTTTATATACGAGGGCAGGGGGGCACCTCTAGACACAACAACAATTGATCCCTTGGATCTCTTAGCCGTGTGCGGTGCCCCCCTCCACCATAATCCACCTCAATAATATCGTAGCGGTGCTTAGGCGAAGCCCTGCGTCGGTAGAACATCAAGATCGTCACCACGTCGTCGTGCTGACGGAACTCTCCCTCGACACTCGGCTGGATCGGAGTTCGAGGGTCGTCATCGAGCTGAACGTGTGCTAGAACTCGTAGGTGCCGTAGTTTCGGTGCTTGATCGGTCGGGCCGTGAAGACGTACGACTACATCAACCGCGTTGTTCTAACGCTTCCGCTTTCGGTCTACGAGGGTACGTGGACACACTCTCCCTTCTCGTTGCTATGCATCACCATGATCTTGCGTGTGCATAGGAATTTTTTTGAAATTACTACGTTCCCCAACAGCACGTCCCCGCCTGCCGCCATCATCGAGGAAAAGTAGAACACGGGAGGCCGCCGCCGATTGTATCCCATGAAGTCCACCGCTGAGGTGACGCCGGCGAATACAGCCGGTGTCTTGCTTGATTCTTCTTCTGCCGGATGCTGGAGGAGGACAAAGAGATCGGGCAGCGACCATTTACATTAGGTATTTTAATTCTACCAGGCTGGTTGTAATGGGAGTATTATAGGTAGTATCATGCATGCCAACTACTCCCTCCGTTCCTAAATATAGGAGTATTATAAGAGCATGGTTAATAGTAAACCAGCTGATGGCTACATGACACTGCAACATCATCTATAGCCAACCTTGTAGCCTTCAAGTATAATACTCCCCCCGTCTAGGTGTCATCTTACGAAAACCAAATAATCCCAAAATACTTAGGCGCGGTGCATTAACTTCTACCTCGTTTCTTGTTTCTTGACATACCGACCAAAGAGATGTGGGTGTGCATGCTTTTAATGACTTGAGACTAGCAAACACGACATGCAGTGGTTAGTTCATTGCATGCAATGCTATTAATTAGCAAATAAACATTAAGTTCTCTCGTCTCTTCCGAAAGTCAAACAATGATGATGGTTCTACAGTCGATAGTGTACTACTAGTAAGCAAAGCTTCTCCTCGTTTGCGAGTAGACCAGACACATCAAAAGTAGTGCATTGTCTCCAAAAAGGGTTAACCATGTCCATGGCTACCACCCCGTGCTCCGTCATTCAGTGTGTGCTTCTCGTCGTTCTGCAAGTTGACGGGACACATCAAATTTAATACATATTCAGCACTCTCTCCAAAAAGGGCCGACCATGTCCATCAGTCCATGGCTACCATCCCGTGCTCCATCATTGAGTACGTGCAATATTCACGTGCCATCGAGGCGGAAAAATATTACTACGTAGTACTAGGTGCCATCGTAGTGCACGACTCACTTACGCACTACTTATCTCCATTTTCTTGCATGACACGTGCACCATGATGCTAGATGTCCCGCGTGTTGGCAAAAGGATGAACAAAGCTCATGTAAAAAAAGAGTGGAGAACATAGATTCCCGACGATCGGGAAGGAGCAAGGAACCTCGTGGTGGAGCATCCGCACTCATAGTATTTTATATTATTTACCGATATAAAATCAACTAATCATGTCCACAGTAGATCGGAAGAGTACGAAACACGGCAACCCAGTGTAGTTACTTCATATTGTACGTGTCCAACCCACGCTATCACCATATTTCTTGGCCTCTGTGAGACACCTAGCTCTAGTAATCCACCAGCCCGTATCGCTTCTCGCTCCTCGTCTCTCTCAAAGTGGGGTGGGCCGGCGTTTTTGCCATCTAGTGAGGTCGGTTAACTCATCACATGTTAGCGACATGCCAAGAGCATTCTAAAAAATTACTATACTCTATTTTTATGCGAAGAAGAGGAAGCGCTTTGACCGACGGACCAAACGAGAGAGGCGTGTCGTGCCGTGAGTGGGTCCAGTTTCTCGTTTTGAACTTGTTTGGTGTAGTAGTAACACTTGGTTTTGACTATTGGTAAGATTTTATATACTCCCTCCGTCTAGTGAATAAGTCATCTTAGATGGTGCACCATGACCAAGGAAGAGGGGAAAATGAGAGAAATTAATATGTATTTCCTAATTAATAGCATTGCATGCAATGATCTAACCATTGCATGTTGTGTTTGGTAGTCTAAGTCATTGAAAACATGCACCCCCCACATCTCTTATTGGTTGATATGTCAAGAAACAAGAAACGAGGTGGGAGTTAATGCACCGCGCCTAAGTATTTTGGGACTATTTGGTTTTCGTAAGGTGACTTATACACCTAGACAGAGGGAGTAGGGCCTAATGTATTCTTCGAGGATGCCTTTGACTATTGATAAGATTTTATATAATTTGAAATTTGTATCATTCGAAGATCCTTTCACGTCCCATTTTCAAAAAGAAGAAAGATCCTTTCACGTACGAATTTGACTGTATGCTTTGAGCAACTTGCATGTCCTATACTGCTCCTGTTTGGATACTCTAACTTAGCTAGAGGTTAGACTAACTCATGACTAACCCTGAACTAACTGTAGCCAAAGAGGTGTTTCGGTGACAGGGTTAGATTGACAATAAGTGCACTTGATGGAGAGAGAAAAGTGATTTTTCAGTGGGCCCAAGGAGGTACTTACTGTGGGAAAGGTGAAGTGATGGTTGCTTCGCCCGAGCAACTTATTACTATGGGAATATGGGAGTACCGGTGATTCAAGGAACAGAGAAATGATGGTTGCTTCGTCGAGCAACTTCTTCGTGGCGAAGGTGGGGCTCTGTGATTTGACGACTCACTAGTCATTACTAATGCGGTGCAACGACCAGGGTAAATCTTTCCCTGCAGTTGTGCACTCAATATTGCTGCACGGCAGGTGGAGCCGGATGAAGGATGTCCCACATGTTGGCGAAACAAAGTTGAATTGTTTCTGGAATTGCTATCAATCCTTCAGGATTTTTTTATATGTACATATAATTTTAAATGAAATTGTACTGTGATGATATGAAGGTTTCAACTTAGGATTCATGTGTCCTCTTGCCTCAAGATTATCTCATTACAACATTCCATCAAATACAAATGAAACTACTACCATGGCTGCTAATGCATCTCAATGGTTCGCAGATCAGCGCGAATATTCACATCACAACTGAAGACAAAGTTGTGAGAAGGTGTACAAATAAAGCAAAATATATAATTGATCGATGGTGTTCGTAGGCATGGGTCCATTTCCTAGGCACAGTATTCATTGCTTGGCAGCTAGTTTCACCCAGCGCTATAGCCAAAAAGGGGGTGTACGGAGGACACTACAATCTGATCATTTGTGCAGCTCCACTTAAATCGAGCTGACCATCCCTGTTTGCAAAGATATCCAATCTGTGTGATTGCAATAATAGTGGAACTAGATGATGAAACATAACACACACAAATAGAAGCCGATCACCTCGACGATCTCTCTTTAGGACTAACTACTTGTTGGAGAAGATTAGGCAGGATTTGGATGATGAGGATAGCAAAACCAAACTCCCTTTCTATAGTCCCACAGAAATGTAAAACCGTTGCCCGTGTGACATTTTGGCAGAACTGCACAAAACTCTCTTAAGAAAAAAAGTGATATGTGCAGTTCACCAAAAGGTCGCAATAACAACGAGGTGAAATGGCTAGCCCTGTTTGCAAAAAAAGAGGTAGAAAGGAAACAATTACTGGCGAATAACATGAGTTGAAGACACATTCATTGACAAAAAAGAAGCATATTCCATGTAATAAGGGAAAGATAGCAGCACGGTGGTTTATCAAAAATGGTTTGAGGACGAGATTGCAAGTTGGAAAGTACGCCGATCGAGATACGTTTTAAGAAAACAACTAAAGAAGATCCACATGCAGTAACGTGGGAAGATGGGCATTGGAGCAAGGCCGGAGGAAGCTATACCTGAGGGTCGTCGGGATGTTACTAGGCGGGCGCCGGCGGCCGGGATCTGCCCATACTGCGGCAGCGAGCAAGTGGCAAAGGGCCTACCGCGCTGGAGCTTGGTCAGAGAGAAAGGTGGGTACCGCAGATCGGGACGTGCTGCCTCAACACCGTCGAACGGAGAAATGATGCACATCCTCCCTTTCCGCCGGCAGACAGGATGCGGCCGGATCACTGACCAACGGTGAGAGAGAGAGGCTACCGCCGCCTTGTGTGAGATGGTGTGATTAGAGACAAACCCCGGCAGGCAGGCTCCGTTGTTGGATTTTTCCATTTTCCCCACGGCAATCGTTTTATATTATGTACTACGCGCCATTGAGGAGGAATATATAACTTTATTTAATACAAACACGTCAAGTCGAACTTTGTTCCGTCTAGGCATGGTACCCGACCCTCCTTCGAGTAAACAACTGCTACACGCGTCAAATTATCACGCGGGCTGCCTTTTCGTACAGAAACGAACTCCACCATGTACCCGCGCGGGTGTGGCCGAGAACGAGACGTGAGTACGTGCGTCCTGCGTGCACCTCTTCTTTAGGTGCAGGTACATAGGTGGGTGGGTGTGAGAGAGATGGTTTGTCGGAAACCGAGGCAATGTGTCGATGATATCTCAAACAAAAAAACGTAACATATGCAATGTGTGTGAAACAGATGAATGGATATATCATATATAGAGGGAGCGATCCACGAGAAGAGAGTGGACGGATCATCGGCATGAGATATCGATAGAATCAAAAACAGGGATGAAGTGTGTGGCTGCGCGATCAATAAAGAGTGCCATCGAATTTGTGTTTGCCCACGTCAAAGATACAGGGCGGCTGGCCTACTGGAATTTGAGAGGGCAGAGGTGCAATTTTTCTCTATGGCATGGATACCTACCTACAACGTTCGCCTATCGGTGGTGGGGGGGAGAGGGGGCAGAGACCTAACTTTAGAGAGGTAGATCGACTAGTATATGTGTGGAGAAGGAGAGAGACCTAGCTATGTATATGGGGAGATCGATCGGCATCCATGGATATGTGTAGCAGAGGAATAAGGTTGGGAGAAAGACAAAGGTAGAGTGTCAGAGGGTTGGTGGTGGAGTGGCATCTCACAAATGGTGGGAGAGGCCTGCTAGACAAATGGAGGTATGAGTGCAATATCAATAAGAGAGGGCGGGGATGTCTGTCTGTCTATGCACGTGCGTGTGACTGACGGGTCGGGAGGTATGCAAGGATTATGAGGGGATACGATATGGTTGTGGTAAGCATACGTAACTACATAGGAAGATCAAGTATCATGTGTCCGAGAAAGGGAGAGACATAACTAGTGAGGTAAGTCTATCGGTGCGTGGGGAAAATAATTATAGTTGACCTAGCTATATGTAGGGAGATCAGTACGTATACATGCATGCATGTGTTACAGGCAAATAAGGTCTGAAGACACAGACAGGGGAAAGGGGTGCGGCTAGGAGGTGGTGCGAGAGGCCTACTATGTCGAGGGGGAGGAGTGTGCGACTATGAGATCGATGAAAAGAGGGGCGGGAGTGTGCACCTCTGTGGAACCGTATTGGACATAGGGGGCATGGACAGTGAGAAGAGAAGAGGGGAAGTATGTGTTTGTGGTAGGCACACTTAGCTAGAGAGGTATATCGACCGGTGTGTGCCGGAAAGAAGAAGTCGGTTGGCCTACACACACCGCGGGTGAATGACCTAAAGAGAAATAACGAATGTGCGCGATGGAGGGGACGCTGAGGGAGGGTGAGAGGGGGGCGGGCATGTGCATGCACGATAGAAAATTAGCACTAGCTAGCTACAAAGAGAAGAGGATTGTGAAGGTGTTAAATACGAACATAGATCATAATTCATTATAAAAAAATGGATACGGATACTTGAAGAAGATATCATAATGTAGAACATTGATTATAATTTGGGCTAATGTGTGGCTTTTGCAGCTCAGGGTTAAATACTTGTCATAATGTAGGGGGCATGGCACTATACTTTGTCTGATAAACACGGTGTACGTATGGAACATGGTTTAGATTATGAATATATAGTTAGTACGTCAAATGTACTATTATTTGGAATCAACATCAAGTGTACTCAAAAGATTGAATTCAAGTTCATATAGTACACATAGTTCATATCTATCTCTATAGTAATCATGTAGTGTGTTGTTAAAGTAATACACGAATGATGGTTGAAGTTGGCAACAATCATGATTGTAGATTCTTATTGAAATAGAGAAACGAATTCAAATTCAGTTCGAATTGTAGCGGTGGTATAGACATTTGGAATGCACTAAAATGTTGGCATGAGTAAGTTACATGCATTATACAGCCAGGGAAAAAAATTTAATTGGACATAACATGGATCCATACTACCTCCTTAAATCTATAGAGTTCATAATGCGTTTTTTAAGACCGCCTTTGACTATTGACAAGATTAATAGTACATGACATGCACAATGTGAAAATTATATCATTGAAAGCTCCTTTCACACACGAATTTAACGGTGTGCTTTGTGTAAGTTGCATGTCATATATTATTGCTCTAATATTTGGTTGATCAAATTTAGCCTCGAAAAATGCATTAGGCCCAATATAGATGGAAGGAGGGAGTAGCTTTGAATAGCATTTGTATAGTAAAACGGGACAAGACTCTCTCTTTGTGTGGTGTGAATAGTTTTTATTTTTTCGTTTTTTTGTCGAGGGAAGTGCGAATTGATTTGGTACGTACAAGTACAATGTTACACGTTAGGCTTGTCCCTAAAATTCAACCCGCGCCTTGTTATATCCCGAAAATTCTGATATCGTGCTCCCAAAACTGGCGGCTTCACAACCCGCGCCTTGCTATCCCCCAAATTACAACGCGCGCGAAAACTCCCTCCAGCTGCCAAATCCCGACACGTGAAATCCCCCTTCTAACCCTGAGCCGAAAGGTCCACTAGTTCAAATCGGTGGGGTTACTTTTGTAACACACCCTACATTTTGGACATGCGCGTCCCTAAGTCATGGTTCCCCACTCCCATCGCCTCCTTTTGGCCATTCAAAATCTGGCCGCCATAACCTCTCTGCTCCAGCCACGAAACCCCACCCTCCTCCATCCGCCACCTCACCGCTACCCAGCCGGAGCCTCTTCCCCGACGACGTCGTTCACCGCAACAGCTCGACGTCCCTCATCCGCCACCCCGTATGAGGATCCGTCGTCCATCCCGTCGTCCCGCCGGTTCAGCCGCCCCGTCCTCCACCTCCAAGGAGCTGCTCCGACGATCGCCTCGTCTATCACGGCTGCTCCATCCCCACAGTGCCGCCTTAACCTGCTCGACCGGAACGGCAGCATCCTCACGGACTCCTCGGATGAAGCTGAGGCCTACTCGGCGCCAACAATCATGTTGTACACTCATCACATCCCATCTTCTCCTTAACTCGACCTCCCGGCGCCGTCGGTGCTCCATCCCGCACCCCCATGGAGCGGCTACCTCGAAGCCAGCGCCATGGGCGACATCTCCACGACGGCTCTCCCTAGTGCGAGGCCCCTTCGGTGGCGGCGTCCATACCAGCCGGATCTGTTGCTGCTGCTCCGGCTGTTGCTCGGTCGCTCGCGCTTCTGCTGCTGCTTCGACTCTCGCTCGCTCGCTCACCCAGCTGCTGCTGCTCCGGCTCTCGCTCGCGCTGCTGCTGCCCGGGCTCTCGCTCGCTCTCTTGCGCTGCTGCTGCTTCTCCGGCTCTCGCTCGCTCGCTCACGCTGCTGCTCTCCCCCTTGCTTGTGCTGCTGCTCTGCTCTGATTTAGCTACAGTTTAGTCGACTGAATCGACTTTTGGGTCAGTCGATTTTCAGGGGGTGGTGGGTCTTGCCGGAGTTAAGGAAGAACTACCCGCAGAGGGGAGGGGGCTCGCCGGAGAGGTACCCCACTATCTATCTTAGGGTTCGAGGTGGGGTGCTGCTCGCCGGTGGTGAGCGGGGGGGGGGGGGGGGGGGGTGTTGGGGCGGTGGCGTGGAGATCGCCAGAGAAAAAGCTTGGCACGGGGGGGGGGGGGGGGGGTAGTGGGCTGGTCGGGGCGGCGGCAAACCGACGGTGGGGAGTTGTTTCGGGGCGGCGAGGCGGTGGCGGGCCGGCGGTGGGGCATTGTTTTGAGGCGGCGAGGCGACGACGGACCGGCGGTGGGTAGTTGTTTCGGGGCGGCGAGGCGGCGCGGGTTTCGGCCAGTGGTGGCTGGCGGCTCAGGGGGGTGCAGGTTGAAGATGAACTGCAGGCCCTCCCTAAATTATCCCATGTGAAGTGTCTTTCTGCTACCATTGCGTTCAGTTTCGACAGTAACATTCAGATTCCACAGTAAATTTCAGTTTCTACAGTTAAGTTCTGAGTCAACAATTTTTACCTCATCTATTGTTGTCAGGTGGTTTTTGGTGATGTAAATTTTACATCTATCACTTTTTGGTAATGCATTTTACATCATCTATTGGAGATGCTATTAGAATCCCACTTGAGATTAAGAATGTACGTCTTGTGCTGCTTCAGCCTTGACGTCTTACGGCTCACCGGAGCTGGTCCAAGGACGGAATGATCCATCACAACAGAGCAGTGCCCTGGATGCCATTGATAACCCACAAGTATAGGGGATCGCAACAGTTTTTGAGTGTAGAGTATTCAACCCAAATTTATTGATTCGACACAAGGGGAGCCAAAGAATATTCTCAAGTATTAGCAGTTGAGTTGTCAATTCAACCACACCTGGATAACTTAGTATCCGCAGCAAAGTATTTAGTACCAAAGTAATATGGAAGTAACTTGATAACGGTAGCAAAAGTAATATTTTGGGTTCTGTAGTGATTGTAACAGTAGCAACGGAAAAGTAAATAAGCGAAGAACAATATGTGAAAATCTCGTAGGCATTGGATCGGTGATGGAGAATTATGCCGGATGCGGTTCATCATGTAACAATCATAACATAGGGTGACACAGAACTAGCTCCAATTCATCAATGTAATGTAGGCATGTATTCCGAATATTGTCATACGTGCTTATGGAAAAGAACTTGCATGACATGTTTTGTCCTACCCTCCCGTGGTAGCGGGGTCCTAGCGGAAACTATGGTCATCACCGGGAGTGGTCCCGATTATTGTCACTTCGGGGTTGCCGGATCATAACACATAGTAGGTGACTATAGAATTGCAAGATAGGATCAAGAATTCACATATATTCATGAAAACATAATAGGTTCGGATCTGAAATCATGGCACTCGGGCCCTAGTGACAAGCATTAAGCATAGCAAAGTCATAGTAACATCAACCTCAAAACATAGTGGATACTAGGGGTCAAGCCCTAACAAAACTAACTCGATTACAAGATAAATCTCATCCAACCCATCACCGTCCAGCAAGCCTATGATGGAATTACTCACACACGGCGGTGAGCATCATGAAATTGGTGTTGGAGGATGGTTGATGATGACGATGGCGACGGATTCCCCTCTCCGGAGCCCCGAACGGACTCCAGATCAGCCCTCCCGAGAGAGTTTAGGGCTTGGCGGCGGCTCCGTATCCTAAAACGAGATGAATCTTTCTCTCTGATTTTTTTCTCCCCGAACACGAATATATGGAGTTGGAGTTGAGGTCGGCGGAGCTCCAGGGGGCCCACGAGGCAGGGGGCGCACCCAGGGGGGCAGGCGCGTGCCCCACCCTCGTGGACAGGGTGTGGGCTCCCTGGCCTTGATTCTTTCGCCAATATTTTTTATTATTTCCAAAAATAATCTCTGTGGAGTTTCAGGTCATTCCGAGAACTTTTGTTTCTGCACATAAGTAACACCATGGCAATTCTGCTGAAAATAGCGTCAGTCCGGGTTAGTTCCATTCAAATCATGCAAGTTAGAGTCCAAAACAAGGGCAAAAGTGTTTGGAAATTTAGGTACGACGGAGACGTATCAACTCTCCCAAGCTTAAACCTTTGCTTGTCCTCAAGCAATTCAGTTGATAAACTGAAAGTGATAAAGAAAAACTTTTACAAACTCTGTTTGCTCTTGTTGTAAATATGTAAAGCCAACATTCAAGTTTTCAGCAAAGATCATAACTAACCATATTCACAATAACTCTTAGGTCTCATGTTTACTGATACGTCTCCAACGTATCTATAATTTTTGATTGCTTCATGCTATATTATCTTCTGTTTTGGACATTATTGGTCTTTATTATTCAATTTTATATTATTTTTTAGACTAACCTATTAACCGGAGGCCCAGCCCAGAATTGTTGTTTTTTGCCTATTTGAGTTTCATGAAAAAGAATATCAAGCGGAGTCCAAACGGAATGAAACCTTCGGGAACGTGATTTTCAGAACGAACAAGATCCAGGAGACTTGGGCCCTACATCAAGAAATAAAGGAGGAGGCCACGAGGTAGGGGGCGCGCCTACCCCCCAGGGCGCTCCCTCCACCCTCATGGGCCCCCCTATTGCTCCACCGGCGTACTCCTTCCTCCTATATATACCTACGTACCCCCAAACGATCGGAGACGGAGCCAAAAACCTAATTCCACTGCCGCAACCTTCGGTACCCATGAGATCCCATCTTGGGGCCTATTTCGGAGCTCCGCCAGAGGGGGCATCAATCACGGAGGGCTTTTACATCAACACCATAGCCCCTCCGATGAAGTGTGAGTAGTTTACCTCAGACCTTCGGGTCCATAGTTATTAGCTTGATGGCTTCTTCTCTCTTTTTGGATCTCAATACAATGTTCTCCCCCTCTCTCGTGGAGATCTATTCGATGTAATCTTCTTTTGCGGTGTGTTTGTTGAGACCGATGAATTGTGGGTTTATGATCCAGTTTATATATGAACAATATTTGAATCTTCTGAATTCTTTTATGTATGATTGGTTATCTTTGCAAGTCTCTTTGAATTATCAGTTTGGTTTGGCCTACTAAATTGATCTTTCTTGCAATGGGAGAAGTTCTTAGCTTTGGGTTCAATCTTGCGGTGTCCTTTCCCGGTGTGATGAGGGGCAGCAAGGCACGTATTGTATTGTTGCCATCGAGGATAACAAGATGGTTTTTATCATATTGCATGAATTTATCCCTCTACATCATGTCATCTTGCTTAAGGCGTTACTCTCGCTTTTATGAACTTAATACTCTAGATGCATCTTTGGATAGCGGTCGATGAGTGGAGTAATAGTAGTAGATGCAGTGAGTCGGTCTACTTGTCTCGGACGTGATGCCTATATACATGATCATACCTAGATATTCTCATAACTATGCTCAATTACATCAATTGCTCAACAATAATTGCTCACCCACCGTAGAATACTTATGCTCTTGAGAGAAGCCACTAGTGAAACCTATGGCCCCCGGGTCTATCTCCATCATATTAATCTTCCATCACTTAGTTATTTCTGCTGCTTTTTACTTTGATTTTATTTTACTTTGCATCTTTATCGTAAAAATACCAAAAATATTATCTTATCATATCTATCAGATCTCACTATCGTAAGTGACCGTGCAGGAATTGACAACCCCTTATTGCGTTGGTTGCGAGGATTTATTTGTTTGTGTAGGTGCGAGGGACTCACGCGTAGCCTCCTACTGGATTGATACCTTGGTTCTCAAAAACTGAGGGAAATACTTACGCTACTTTGCTGCATCACCCTTTCCTCTTCAAGGGAAAACCAACACAGTGCTCAAGAGGTAGCAAGAAGGATTTCTAGCGCCGTTGCCGGGGAGGTGTACGCAAAAGTGAACATGTCAAGTACCCATCACAACCCTTATCTCCCGCATTACATTATTTGCCATTTGCATCTCGTTTTCCTCTCCCCCACTTCACCCTTGCCGTTTTATTCGCCTCTCTTTTCCGTTCGTCTTTTCGTTTGCCTTGATGTCTTACTTGGCTCGTTTGCTCGTTTGGTTGAAATAGTTGAGTATTTATTCCTAAACAGAGAAGCTAATATCTATGGATCCTCATCCACTTGCCAATCTTTTTAAGAGATCCAATTATGATGAACCAATTCCTAGTGATTTGGATGGACTAGATTATCTTTATAAGGTTTTGCTTGAAATCCGTGAATCTGAAAATTGTGATGAAGTGCTTTATGAAGTGATTCACGATAGATCTTTGAATAAAAAGCATTATTGTAATGATTTTACTATGAATTCTATTGATGTAAATTATGCTAATAATATGCAAAACCCTAAGCTTGGGGATTCTAGTTTTGCTATGTCCACTACCTGTTGCAATAATCATGATTGGGGAGATTCTTCTTATGATCTTGAAATTTATTTAAGACCCATGATGAATATAAGATTGATAATAGTGTTTGCAATAATATTTAAAGTGGGATTGGAATAGTTTCAACTTTAGATCCCACATATTTGGATAATATTCAATCTTATGAAATTTTTGATAAAAGTGGGCTTGCAGAAATCATGACTTTAGTTAATGATAATCCCACTATTTTGGAAGAGTGTCAACTTCGCATGCATGTGGATCGTGTTGAGAATATGTTATGTGATAGCTATATTGTCGAATTTTCTTATGATCCTACATGTAATTATTATGAGAGAGGAAAATATGTACCTCTCGTTATGTTGAGATTGCTATTGTTCCTTTCCGCTTCCTTGCATATGCTAGTTTTTGCTTGCTATGATAATTTGTTTTTCTATAAGATGCCTATGCATAGGAAGTATGTTAGACATAGATGTGTTTGTCACGTGTTTTATGATGCTCTCTTTGTGCTTCAATTCTTGTCTTTCATGTGAGCATCATTAAAATTATCAATGCCTAGCTAAAAGGCTTTAAAGAAAAGCGCTTGTTGGGAGACAACCCAATATTTTCCTTGCTGTTATTCAATAAATATTTGATCTAGCCTCTGGTTAGATGTGTTTTTATGTATTAGTTAGTGTTTGTGCCAAGTTAAACCTATAGGATCTTCTTGAATGATAGTTATTTGATCTTGCAGAAATTTCCATAAACTTTCTGTTCACGAATATAATTGTTAAAAATCACCAGAACGTGATAAAATATTTATTCCAATTGCTGCTGATCAATAAACAAATTGTCTAGGTCTTCCTATTTTGGCTGATGTTTTCTAGTTCCAGAAGTTTACGTTAGTTACAGATTACTATAGACTATTCTGTTTTTGACAGATTCTGTTTTTCGTGTGTTGTTTGCTTATTTTGATGAATCTATGGCTAGTAAAAGAGTGTATAAACCATAGAGAAGTTGGAATACAGTAGGTTTAACACCTATATGAATAAAGAATGAGTTAATTACAGTACCTTGTAGTGGTCTTTTGTTTTCTTTCGCTAACGGAGCTCACGAGATTTTCTGTTAAGTTTTGTGTTGTGAAGCTTTCAAGTTTTGGGTTAAAGATTTGATGGATTATGGAACAAGGAGTGGCAAGAGCCTAAGCTTGGGGATGCCCATGGAAACCCCAAGACAATCTAAGGACACCATAAAGCCAAAGCTTGGGGATGCCTCGGAAGGCATCCCCTCTTTCGTCTACTTCCATCGGTAACTTTACTTGGAGCTATATTTTTATTCACCACATGATATGTGTTTTGCTTGGAGCGTCTTGTATTATTTGAGTCTTTGCTTTTTAGTTTACCACAATCATCCTTGCTTTACACACCTTTTGAGAGACACACACATGATTCAGAAATTATTAGAATACTATATGTGCTTCACTTATATCTTTTGAGCTATATAGTTTTGCTCTAGTGCTTCACTTATATCTTTTAGAGCACGGTGGTGGATTTGTTTTATAGAAACTATTGATCTCTAATTCTTCACTTATATTATTTTGAGAGTCTTAAAATAGCATGGCAATTTGCTTTAATTAATATCATGAGAAAATTGATGCTTGATAATTGTTTTGAGATATAAAGTTGGTAATATCATAGTTGTGCTAGTTGAGTAATTGTGGAAATGGAAAATACATGTGTGGGAGTTTGTGATTCCCGTAGCATGCATGTATGGTGAACCGTTATGTAACGAAGTCGAAGCATGAAGTCTTTGTTGATTGTCTTCCTTTGTGTGGCGGTCGGGATCGCGCGATGGTTAACTCCTACCAACCCTTCCCCTAGGAGCATGCGTAGTAGTACTTTGCTTCGATGGCTAATAAATTTTTGCAATAAGTATATGAGTTCTTTATGACTAATGTGAGTCCATGGATTATATGCACACTTACCTTTCCGCAATTTTCTAGCCTCTTGGTGCAGCGCATTGCCCTTTCTCACCTTGAGAGTTGGTGCAAACTTCGCCGGTGCATCCAAACGCCGTGATATGGTACGCTCTATCACACATAAACCTCCTTATATCTTCCTCAAAACAGCCACCATACCTACCTATCGTGGCATTTCCATAGCCATTCCGAGATATATTTCCATGCAACTTTCCACCATTCCGTTTATCATGACACGTTCATCATTGTCATATTGCTTAGCATGATCATGTAGTTGACATTGTATTTGTGTCAAAGCCACCGTTCATAATTCTTTCATACATGTCGCAACAAGTCAATCAAATTCCTGAAAGTGAAGTGGTCACACCATTCCGACCGGGAAGCCACCTGGGAGCGCGAGAATCACCTCCGTTCCGAATATCCGGAGTTCTTTCAGTCCTAGATCTCGGGACGAGATCCTCTTGTAGTGGTGGAGTGTTGTAACACCCCGGAAGTAACTTTCCATATTTGTAACTCCAACTCTTGCCATTTTCGGCATTGTGATATGATATTCCCTCCGTGGTTGGGTTTTCTTCATTTTGCATTTTGTCCATGTCATGCATTTTATCATGTCATCATGTGCATCGCATTTGCATACGTGTTCGTCTCATGATTCCGAGCATTTTCCCGTTGTCCGTTTTGCAATCCGGCGCTCCTATCTCCCCGGCGGCCCTTTTACGTTTTTCCGTAATGCGGGTACTAAACCTTCTCGGAATGGGCCGAGGTTTGTCTAGTGGCCTTGGTATACCACCCGTAGACCACCGGTCAAGTTTCGGGTCATTTGGAGCTCGTTTGGTACTCCAACGGTTAACCGCACTCTCGCAAAGGCCTCTTTTAAGTTGCAGCCCAACACCCCTCCAAAACAGCCCAATAACCCATCTAAGTCACTTCCATGCTCTCCGTCGTTCGATCACGATCGTGTGGGCGAAAACTACACCTCATTTGGACTCTCCTAGCTCCCTCTATGCCTATTTAAGCAAACCCCCTCCAAATCCCGGATCATCCTCCCCGAAACCCTAGTCGTTTCCCCCTCCGCGCCGCCGGACGTGTCCGATTCAGGCCGGACACGTCCGCCCGCCGCCCAACCGGGCGGCGTGCCACGTAACGCCCGGTCCCCGATTCCCCGCCGCCCGCGGCCGCCGGGCAGGCGAGACCCTCCCCGGCGATCGCCGCCGCCTCGGCCAGCGCTCCTCCGCGCCCGCCGCCAGCACCGCCTCCGTCGACCACCGGCTCCCGCCCGTCGCCGTCTCGGCCCCTCGCCGCCCGCCAGCGCCGACCTACGCCGCCGGATCTCCACCGGACCACAGACGGCCACCGGAGCAGTCGCCGTCTCCGGCCACCGCCTCCGCCGGCGCCACCTCCAGCTCCGGCCCCGGCTCCTCCTCCTCGCCGGATCGGCCACCGGAGCCGCGCCGCGCCGCCGCCCTCGACCGGATCCCAATCGGATCTCGATCTCTCCCGTTGACTTCTTCCCCCCCCCTCTTTTAATCCTGTTAACATTTCGTGGCATTTTCATCATAGCATATCTTTGCATCTGTTGCTCCATTTTGCGTGTATAATATATCAAAATGTTCGCCTCGGAGAGCAGATCATTTCATATCATTGCATCATTTTCATTTGAGCTCATCTTGATGCCCGAGATGCTGTTAGAAGAGGGCTATGTGATGTTAGTTTATGTTTCTTAACAGAACTTGCACTTTTGTTATTTTTGCCATGACTAATGTGTGCACTCTATGAATTTGAGTCCTACATGTGTTTTGTAATATGCCATGCCATCTTTCCAGGGGTGTATGCCATGTATTTTGTGATCTATGTGGTGACTAGCACAAGCATGCAAAGTTGGTGTCCTGTTGTTGCTGTTTCGAGCTGTGTTTTTCTGATATTTGATGCCATGTTAACTTGATGCTACCGAGAGATCCATGCATATTTTGAGATACTTCAGTAAGGATGTTTTGTTAAATATGTCTTTCTCTATCCATCCATGTCCTTGTTTGCAATTATGGAGTAACATATCTTGAGAAAATCGAGCTCTACTTTTGCTATCAAATGTTTCCTGGCAGATTGTTTACATGTTATTCAATTTTTCCAAGGTTGTTGTTGTTGATCCATGTATGCTATGTTATTGTTATTGCCATGTATGTCTTCTATGCCATGTCTTCTTGATGTATGTATGATTAGTTTATCATTTAAGGCTCTGTAGTGAGTGCATTGAGCTTGTAAACATGCCTACTTGTTATCAGTTTTTGACATGCCATGTTGCTGAATCTGTTGCTTGAAACTTTCAATATTGACATGGGTGTTACTATATTTTCTGATCCTTTTTGCCTTATGGTCAGTAAGGTACTTTTGTTCTATGCTTTGAGTACATTCATTCCATGCCTTGTTTTGCTATTTTAAGTTCCTGTAGCATGTAGTTTTCTTGCTCTAAACATTGCAACCTGATGCTGTTTTTGCCATGTCCAGCCTGATATTTTGTGCACTTTTGCCATGCTTGTTTGAACCTGTTATGATGTGATTTAGCCGTAGCTCAGTGCTCATCTTTTGTCAAGCATCTTGTGTAGATCACTGCCATGTACTTTGTTGATACGTTTGGGTGCAGTAGCTTAATTTCTTGTTGCTTGCTAAGTGGCATCATGCTGTTAATGGCAGATTTGTGCCATTCTTGTTTTGCTTGTCATTTCCAAACCGTGCATCCGATTCCGGTGATCTTTATATCGATTTCAACGAAATCATCTCATCTTTCAGTGGCATACTTGGTTTGCCAAGTTGATGCCTGGTTCATCATTTTCCTTTCGGGCGCTTATACGCATTGCATATCACATCCCGCATATCATGCCATGTTTTGCATCATGTTGCTTGTGCATTGCACCGTGATTTATTGTGGTTCCTTTGTTTGTGTTGTTGCTTTGGGTAGAACCGGAGGCGAAGTGCGTGAGCGAGGAACCTGTTGAGAACGCCACGAGGATCAAGCTTTCGACAACTCGAGAACATTGCAGCAAGATGACCATACCCTCGAAATCACTTCTATCTTTGCTATGCTAGATGCTCGCTCTTTTGCTATGCCTATGCTGCGATGCCTACCACTTGCTATATCATGCCACCCATATTGCCATGTCAGCCCCTAACCATCCTTTCCTAGCAAACCGTTGATTGGCTATGTTACCGCTTTGCTCTGCCCCTCTTATAGCGTTGCTAGTTGCGGTGAAGATGAAGTTTGTTCCTTGTTGGAACATGGAGATGTTGTTCCTTGTTGGAACATGTTTACTTGTTGGGGATATCACAATATATATCTGCTATAATTTAATGCATCTATATACTTGGTAAAGTGTGGAAGGCTCGGCCTTATGCCCGGTGTTTTGTTCCACTCTTGCCACCCTAGTTTCCGTCATACGGTGTTATGTTCCTTGATTTCGCGTTCCTTACGGTTGGGTGATTTATGGGACCCCCTTGACAGTTCGCTTTGAATAAGACTCCTCCAGAAGGCCCAACTTTGGTTTTACCATTTGCCACCTAAGCCTTTTTTCCCCGGGTTTCGCGAGCCCGAGGGTCATCTTTATTTTAAACCCCGGACCAGTGCTACTTCGAGTGTTGGCCCGAACTAGAGCCCTGTGCAGCGCCCCCTCAAGGAAACTTGAGGTCTGGTTTTAGTTGTATGGACTGCTCATCCGGATGTGCCCTGAGAACGAGATATGTGCAGCTCCTATCGGGATTTGTCGGCACAATCGGGCGGCTTTTCTGGTCTTGTTTTATTGCTTTGTCGAAATGTCTTGTAGTCCGGGATTCCGAGATTGATCGGGTCTTCCGGTAGAAGGAATATCCTTCGTTGACCGTGAGAGCTTATAATGGGCTAAGTTGGGACACCCTGCAGGGTAATATCTTTTGAAAGCCGTGCCCATGGTTATGAGGCAGATGGGAATTTGTTAATGTCGGTTGTAGAAAACCCGAAGTTGACTTCAAATAAAATACACATCAACGGCGTGTGTAACCGTGATGGTCTCTTCTCGGCGGAGTCCGGAAGTGAACACGGTGTTGGAGTTATGTCGGCGTAAGTAGTTCAGGATCACTTCTTGATCGCTACTAGCTTCACGACCGTGCTTTGCTCCTCTTCTCGCTCTCTTTTGCGAAGTAGCCACCATATATGCTAGTCGCTTGCTGCAGCTCCTTTGTACTACTCTGTCCTTCCTATAAGCTTAAATAGTCTTGATCTCGCTGGTGTGAGATTGCTTGAGTCCGTGACTCACATATACTTCCAAAACAGTTGCAGGTGCCAGCGATGCGGTGCAGGTGTGACTCAACCGAGCTCAAGTGGGAGTTCGACGAGGAACGTGGTCGTTACTATGTGTCTTTTCTGATGATCGATAGTGGTGCCCAGTTGGGACGATCGGGGATCTGTGTAGCAGTTGGGGTATCTTCTTTTATTTTGGTTCCGTAGTCGGACCTTGAGTGTACTCTGAATGATGGATGTTTATTTATGTATTGTGTGAAGTGGCGACTGTAATCCAACTATGTATCTCTTTCCCTTATTTATTACATGGGTTGTGTGAAGATTACCTCACTTGCGACATTGCTTTCAATGCGATTATGCCTCTAAGTCGTGCCTCGACACGTGGGAGATATAGCCGCATCGGGGGCGTTACAAGTTGGTAATCAGAGCCTTCCCCGACTTAGGAGCCCCCCTAGTTGATTGTTTGCTGGCGTTGTTGAGTCTAGAATGAAAAAATGTTTTGAGTCTTAGGATTATATATATAGGAGAGTAGGATTCTTTTTACTCCCCAGTCCCTTCGTGCTCTGTGAGGTATCCTGACATAGTGTTTTGACTCTTCTCTCCTCAAATTTCACTAAATTTTTTTTTAGGATCACGTGGGTATCTTGGAATCGTTCTGATGGTTTTGTGACGAGAACATTGTTCTTGGTGCCTCGACATTTAGGGGTTGTGGCGGTGTCCCGGGAGTTGAGCTCCGAGGTGTTGTCGTCACAATTTTATCGTCATGATTACGGAATACACGAGTTTTGCCGACATCGAAATCTCTTTTGTGCGATTGTTGGTGAGATAACCCCGATAGCTCAAAGATCGAGGCGAAAAGTGGAGTATTGCCATGACTTGTATAACGGATGTTTTTCAAGGTCGAGGTACACGATTTCCGAGGATTTCTTGGTTATGTGTTGACGGATGGATACAATTTGGATCTAGGTATTGTTAGTTTGGGTGATATATTTTGTGTCCCTGTATCCCCAACACAGATTGCATAACCAGAAAGTTTCGAGAGTTTATAGGTGGGAATTCTAGTAGCTTACGAGGATATCTTTCCGACGGATGTATGATTTGAGATTGGGGTCCAACGTCTAGTGGTCCGCCCATTCACGGTCGATTCTGATTAGTGGTCGCGAGGCGTCTTAAAGAATCCTTGGCTATGCTGATTCGGGGACGTCTTGTTTGTCATTCGTGATTTGCCTCTATACGTCGTGCCCGTGTGGGCCCCACCACGAACACTTTGGGCGAAATCTCTATCATGTGTTTGTTCCGGCTCATTCTAGAAGCCAATCTTTTGATTTCAGTTGTGATATTCGATTTGTTTCTAAGGCAGATGATGTTTCCATACCTTTATCTAAGTGGCTTCTCACCTTAATGGACGTGTGATGATTAACTTTGGAATTCATTCGTTCATTCTTGTTGAATGTTTATTGTGAAGACTATATGTTGCAATTTCTATCCGTTGATTCAACTTGTCTATTTGCCTATCAAAGGACTAACGGATGTCACCCTCTTCAGGATGGCTCCGCCAACGCGTCTGAATCCGGATCGCAATGATGGGGATCAGTCGAACCCTCCACCTCCACCTCCGCCTCCGGAGGCATGGCAAGCTATCATGGCAGCCACCAATGCCAATGCTCAGATGATTTTGCAGCTCTTGCAAGAACGTACTCAAGGGCAAGGCACTCAAGGAAATCAGGGTCAAGGCAACAATCAGCCGCACTTTGCTTCTCTCAGTCAGTTCCTCGCTAATCAGCGAAGTCTTTTCGGTTTACGTGTCGAGGCCACAGACGCTGACGATTGGCTTGTGGACATCTGCAAGCATTTTGATTGTAGCAATGTCGGACACGAGGACTTTGTCAAGTTTGCATCGTTTCAACTCAAGGATCAAGGCTGCGAGTGGTACCAGCAATACAAAGATTCGAGAGGAGGTCGTGTCATTACCGGGATGAGTTCCGCCGTGATTTCGTGAGCTCACCACATTCCGAAAAGTGTTGTTGAGAGCAAGCGTGAGGAGTTCGGCAATCTCAAGCAGGGCAACATGTCTGTCTATCAATACAATATCCAGTTCGTAAGCTTCGCCTGCTTTTCTAAGCAAGATGTTCACGATGAAAAGAGTATGATCTATCAATTCAGAGGTGGTGCGAGAGAAGATCTGGAATTAGCTCTTGTGCTTTTGAGCCAGATAAGTATGATGATTTCTACAACATGGCACTTTGAAGCAAGAAGCTGCCCAGCTCAAATGTGAGGCTTCTAAGAAGAGAAGCGGGGATGCGATTCAGTCTTCTTCTTCCTCTCAAGTGGCAGCTAAGCGAGAAGTTTTACCTTCCTCCTCCTCCGTTCCGTCGGCCTTATCGTGAGAGAAGAACTCAGGTGGCCGTGGATCTTCCCACCCACCCAACCCACGCTATCAGAACAAGTCTAATTCTCAAGCTCCAAGGTCAAGTGCTCCTTACCACCGTCCGCTCTCTGAGGTGACTTGCAACAAATGTCAGCAGAAAGGTCACTATGCGAACAAATGCTTCAACCAAAGGCGCCTTCCGCCTCCTCCTCCTGTGAAATCTTCCAGCAATGCAGTGGTCAAGCATAATCCAAAGCATGCCAAGGTGAATATGATGAATGCAGCTCAAGCAGAGGATTCTTCTGATGTGATAATGGGTAATCTCTCAGTTAATGATATTCTGGAAAAGTCTTATTTGATCTTTGGTGCATCGCATTCTTTCATCTCAAGACCTTTTGTGGCTATGCATGATTTGGTTACTCAAGCATTGCCGAGACCTTTGTCTATTGTTTCTCCGGCTAAGGAGATGACTTCTCGAGTTTTGGTTCGAATGTCGGTATCAAGATGGGCGATTATAGATTTCTGGCTAAACCAATTGTCCTTGGTGACTCGGATATTGATCTTATTCTCGGGATGGATCGGCTTTCCCAGCACAAAGCTCGGCTTGATTGTGCTGCGGGGAAATTCAATTGACTCACTCTTCTAATGATGTGATCATCTATGCCGCTTCGTGATGAAACCATTCGGTTATTTTCTCTCAATGAGAAGAGGCGAATTGTATGCTATCTCTCGATTCGATCGTTTGTGAGTACCAAGATGTCTTTCGGAAGAGCTTCCAGAATGCCTCCTCACCGCCGCTTGAGTTCGTTATTGATCTTGAGCCCGCATCGAACCCGTTTGCAAGCGTCCATACAAGCTTGGACCTAATGAGCTGAAGGAATTGAAGAAGCAGCTCGATGAACAAGAGCGTCTGGGTTTGATCGGACCGAGTTCATCTCCTTGGGGTTGTGGTGTTCTTTTTGTCCAGAAGAAGGATGGCACGGACCGACTTTCGTCGATTACCGTCCATTGAATAAGAAGACTATCAAGAACAAGTATCCACTTCCCAACATCAATGAGCTTTCGAGCAACTCAAAGGTGCTAAAGTGTTCTCCAAGCTTGACCTTCGTATGGGTTATCATCAGATTCGCATTCGTGAACAAGATATTCCCAAGACAGCATTCAGAACAAGCTTTGGTTCTTATGAATATCTTGTCATGTCTTTCGGCCTTGTCAATGCTCCTCCAACATTCTCTCGGATGATGAACTTCATTTTCAACCCCTATACCAATGAATTCGTCTTGGTCTATCTTGATGATATTTTGGTCTTCTCCAAGAATAAGAAGGATCATGCCAAACATTTGCGATTGATACTAGACAAGCTCAGAGAGTATCAATTCTATGTGAAGTTCTCCAAATGTGAATTTTGGCTTGATGAAGTGCTTTATCTTGGTCATATCATCTCCGCCATAAGCATCGCTGTTAATCCCGAGAAGGTGTCCGCAATTGTGAATTGGGAACCTCCTCGGAATGTCAAGCAGCTCATGACTTTCTTGGTCTTGCAAGCTATTGTCAAGATTCGTTGAGAACTTCTCCAAGATTGCAAAGCCTCTTTCCAACCTCCTCCGAAGCATGTGAAGTATGTCCGGTCTCCTCGATTGTGATGTTTCTTTCAATACTCTCAAAGAGAAACTCGTCACAGCTCCCTGTCTTGACTCCTCTGATGAATCCAAGCCATTTGAAGTTTTACGTGATGCTTCTCTTCAAGGTCTCGGTCTTGTGTTAATGCAAGAGAAGAGAGTTGTGGCTTATACCTCTCGCCAGTTGAAGCCCAACGAAAAGAACTACCCCACTCACGATCTTGAGTTGGCGGCGATTGTCCATGCATTGATAACGTGGAGACATCTCTTGTTGGGAAGGAAAGTGGACATTTTCACCGATCACAAGAGTCTCAAGTATATCTTTACTCAACCCAACCTCAACCTCAGTGCAGACTTCGATGGGTCGAAATGATTCAAGAGTACAACCCAAGTATTGAATATACTCCGGCAAGGCCAATGTCATTGCAGATGCTTTGAGCAGGAAGGCTTATCGCAGCAGTCTAATCCTCAAGCCCTTTCACCGGATCTTTGTGAAGCTTTCCGCAAGCTGAATCTTCAAGTTGTTCCTCAAGGCTTTCTTGCCAACCTCATAGTCTCTCCTACTTTGGAAGATCAGATTCGTGAGGCTCAACTTACGGATACCATGGTGAAGAAGGTGAAACGTGGTATCGACAAGGGCATTTCCAAGTACAAGTGCTTCCACGTTGATGACAAAGATACTCTTTTCTTCGAGGACCGGATTGTGGTTCCAAAGGGTGATTCTGAAAAGTCATTATGAACGAGGCTCACAATTCGCTTCTATCCATTCATCACGGAAATGCGAAGATGTACCATGACCTCAAGCAGTCATATTGGTGGACTCGATTGAAGCGAGAAATTGCTCAATTCGTGAATGAATGTGATGTCTGCAGAAGAGTGAAAGCAGAACACCAAAGACCAGCTGATCTCCTTCAACCTCTTGCTATTCCAGAATGGAAGTTTGATCATATCGAAATGGACTTCGTGACTGGTTTTCCTAAGTCCAAGCGTGGAAATGATGCTATCTTCGTTGTCATTGACAAGCTTACTAAAGTGGGTCATTTTCTTCCTATCAAAGAATCTATCACAGCAACTCAGTTGGCAGAGTTATACACCTCCAGGATTGTCTCCTTGCACGGCATTCCACAATTGATCTCTTCAGACCGTGGCAGCATCTTCACCTCCAAGTTCTGGGATTCTTTTCAGAAGGCCATGGGCACCAACATTCGCTTTCAAAGACAGCCTTTCCACCCTCAAACAAGTGGCCAAGTCGAGCGAGTCAATCAAATCCTTGAATATATGCTCGTGGCTTGTGTCATTTCCTTCGGTATGAAGTGGGAAGATTGTCTTCCATATGCCGAAGTTCTCCTATAACAACAGCTTCCAAGCGAGTTCGGCAAGGCCCCATTCGAAATTCTCTATGGCAGAAAGTGCCGTACTCCTCTCAATTGGTCTGAGACAGGTGAACGCCAACTTCTTGGCAATGACTTGATCACAGAAGCAGAAGAAATGTGCCAAGTCATTCGTGAGAATCTCAAAGCCGCGCAATCGCGCCAGATGAGCTATTATGATGATAAGCACCGTGATGTGGCTTTTGAAATCGGAGACCATGTCTACCTCCGCGTCTCTCCAATGAAAGGCACTCGTCGCTTTGGTATCAAAGGGAAGCTTGCCCCTAGATACGTGGGTCCTTTCAAGATCATTGGCAAAAGAGGCGATCTCGCCTATCAACTTGAGCGTCCATCCAACTTTGCAAACGCGTGCGATGTGTTTCACGTGTCACGGCTTTGCAAGTGCTTCAAGACTCTGAACGCACTATCAACTTCAAGAGATTGACCTTCAAGAAGATCTCTCTTATCATGACCACCCGTTGCTATTCTTGAAGAAACCGAGCGCAAGACTCGCAACAAGTCAATCAAATTCACGAAAGTGAAGTGGTCACACCATTCCGACCGGAAGCCACGGGAGCGCGAGGATCACCTCCGTTCCGAATATCCAGAGTTCTTTGGTCCTAGATCTCGGACGAGATCCTCTTGTAGTGGTGGAGTGTTGTAACACCGGAAGTAACTTTCCATATTTGTACCTCCAACTCTTGCCATTTTCGCATTGTGATATGATATTCCCTCCATGGTTGGGTTTTCTTCATTTTGCATTTTGTCCATGTCATGCATTTTATCATGTCATCATGTGCATCGCATTTGCATACGTGTTCGTCTCATGATTCCGAGCATTTTCCCCGTTGTCCGTTTTGCAATCCGGCGCTCCTATCTCCCCTGACGGCCCCTTTTACGTTTTTCCGTGTGCGGGTACTAAACCTTCTCGGAATGGGCCGAGGTTTGTCTAGTGGCCTTGGTATACCACCCGTAGACCACCGGTCAAGTTTCGGGTCATTTGGAGCTCGTTTGGTACTCCAACGGTTAACCGCACTCGCGCAAAGGCCTCTTTTAAGTTGCAGCCCAACACCCCTCCAAAACAGCCCAATAACCCATCTAAGTCACTTCCATGCTCTCCGTCGTTCGATCACGATCGTGTGGGCGAAAACTACACCTCATTTGGACTCTCCTAGCTCCCTCTATGCCTATTTAAGCAAACCCTCCAAATCCCGGATCATCCTCCCGAAACCCTAGTCGTTTCACTCGCGCCGCGGGCGTGTCCGATTCAGGCGGACCGTCCGCTCGCCGCCGCCCGTAACGGCAGGCGTGCCGCGTAACGCCGGTCCCCGATTCCGCCGCCTTGCGGCCCGCGAAACCCAGGTGAGGACCCTCCCGGCTTCGCGCCGCCTCCTCGGCCGCGCTCCTCCGCGCCGCCGCCCGGCACCGCCTCCGTCGACCACCGGCTCCCCGCCGTCGCCGTCTCGGCCCTCGCCGCCGCCCAGCGCAAACCTCGCCGCCGGATCTCCACCGGACCCGCAGACGGCCACCGGAGCCAGTCGCCGTCTCCGGCCACCGCCTCCGCCGGCGCCACCTCCAGCTCCGGCCCCGGCTCCTCCTCCTCGCCGGAGCGGCCACCGGAGCCGCGCCGCGCCGCCGCCCTCGACCGGATCCCTATCGGATCTCGATCTCTCCCGTTGACTTCTTCCCTCTTTTAATCCTGTTAATATTTCGTGGCATTTTCATCATAGCATATCTTTGCATCTGTTGCTCCATTTTGCGTGTATAATATATCAAAATGTTCGCCTCGGAGAGCAGATCATTTCATATCATTGCATCATTTTCATTTGAGCTCATCTTGATGCCCGAGATGCTGTTAGAAGAGGGCTATGTGATGTTAGTTTCTGTTTCTTAACAGAACTTGCACTTTTGTTATTTTTGCCATGACTAATGTGTGCACTCTATGAATTTGAGTCCTACATGTGTTTTGTAATATGCCATGCCATCTTTCCAGGGGGGTATGCCATGTATTTTTGTGATCTATGTGGTGACTAGCACAAGCATGCAAAGTAGGTGTCCTGATGTTGCTGTTTCCAGCTCTGTTTTGCTGATATTTTGATGCCATGTTAACTTGATGCTACCGAGAGATCCATGCATATTTTGAGATACTTCAGTAAGGATGTTTTGTTAAATATGTCTTGCTCTATCCATCCATGTCCTTGTTTGCAATTATGGAGTAACATATCTTGAGAAAATCGAGCTCTACTTTTGCTATCAAATGTTTCCTGGCAGATTGTTTACATGTTATTCAATTTTTCCAAGGTTGTTGTTGTTGATCCATGTATGCTATGTTATTGTTATTGCCATGTATGTCTTCTATGCCATGTCTTCTTGATGTATGTATGATTAGTTTATCATTTAAGGCTCTGTAGTGAGTGCATTGAGCTTGTAAACATGCCTACTTGTTATCAGTTTTTGACATGCCATGTTGCTGAATCTGTTAACGAAACTTTCAATATTGACATGGGTGTTACTATATTTTCTGATCCTTTTTGGCTTATGGTCAGTAAGGTAATTTTGTTCTATGCTTTGTGTACATTCATTCCATGCCTTGTTTTGCTATTTTAAGTTCCTGTAGCATGTAGTTTTCTTGCTCTGAACATTGCAACCTGATGCTGTTTTTGCCATGTCCAGCCTGATATTTTGTGCACTTTTGCCATGCTTGTTTGAACCTGTTATGATGTGATTTAGCCGTAGCTCAGTGCTCATCTTTTGTCAAGCATCTTGTGTAGATCACTGCCATGTACTTTGTTGATACGTTTGGGTGCAGTAGCTTAATTTCTTGTTGCTTGCTAAGTGGCATCATGCTGTTAATGGCAGATTTGTGCCATTCTTGTTTTGCTTGTCATTTCCAAACCGTGCATCCGATTCCGGTGATCTTTATATCGATTTCAACCGAAATCATCTCATCTTTCCAGTGGCATACTTGGTTTGCCAAGTTGATGCCTGGTTCATCATTTTCCTTTCGGGCGCACATACGCATTGCATATCACATCCCGCATATCATGCCATGTTTTGCATCATGTTGCTTGTGCATTGCACCGTGATTTATTGTGGTTCCTTTGTTTGTGTTGTTGCTTTGGGTAGAACCGGGAGACGAGTACGTGAACGAGGAACCTGTTGAGAACGCTTACGAGGATCAAGCTTTCGACAACTCGAGAACATTGCGTGCAAGATGACCATACCCTCGAAATCACTTCTATCTTTGCTATGCTAGATGCTCGCTCTTTTGCTATGCCTATGCTGCGATGCCTACCACTTGCTATATCATGCCACCCATATTGCCATGTCAGCCCCTAACCATCCTTTCCTAGCAAACCGTTGATTGGCTATGTTACCGCTTTGCTCAGCCCTCTTATAGCGTTGCTAGTTGCAGGTGAAGATGAAGTTTGTTCCTTCTTGGAACATGGAGATGTTGTTCCTTGTTGGAACATGTTTACTTGTTGGGGATATCACAATATATATCTGCTATAATTTAATGCATCTATATACTTGGTAAAGTGTGGAAGGCTCGGCCTTATGCCTGGTGTTTTGTTCCACTCTTGCCACCCTAGTTTCCGTCATACCGGTGTTATGTTCCTTGATTTCGCGTTCCTTACACGGTTGGGTGATTTATGGGACCCCCTTGACAGTTCGCTTTGAATAATACTCCTCCAGCAAGGCCCAACTTTGGTTTTACCATTTGCCACCTAAGCCTTTTTCCCCCGGGTTTTCGCGTGCCCGAGGGTCATCTTTATTTTAAACTCCCCGACCAAAGGTGCTCCTCGAAAGTCGGGCTCAAATAGAGCCTCAGGTGCACCTCAAGGAAACTTGAGGTCTGGTTTTAGTTGTATGGACTGCTCATCCGGATGTGCCTCGAGAACGAGATATGTGCAGCTCCTATCGGGATTTGTCGGCACAATCGGGCGGCTTTGCTGGTCTTGTATTATTCTGTCGAAATGTCTTGTAGTCCGGGATTCCGAGATTGATCGGGTCTTCGGTAGAAGGAATATCCTTCGTTGACCGTGAGAGCTTATAATGGGCTAAGTTGGGACACCCCTGCAGGGTAATATCTGTCGAAAGCCGTTCCCGCAGTTATGAGGCAGATGGGAATTTGTTAATGTCCGGTTGTAGAAAACCCGAAGTTGACCTCAAATAAAATACACATCAATCGCGTGTGTAACCGTGATGGTCTCTTCTCGGCGGAGTCCGGGAAGTGAACACGGTGTTGGAGTTATGTCGGCGTAAGTAGTTCAGGATCACTTCTTGATCGCTACTAGCTTCACGACCGTGCTTTGCTCCTCTTCTCGCTCTCTTTTGCGAAGTAGCCACCATATATGCTAGTCGCTTGCTGCAGCTCCTTTGTACTACTCTGTCCTTCCTATAAGCTTAAATAGTCTTGATCTCATGGGTGTGAGATTGCTGAGTCCCCGTGACTCACAGATACTTCCAAAACAGTTGCAGTGCCGACGATGCCAAGGCAGGTGACTCAACCAAGCTCAAGTGGGAGTTCGACGAGGAACATGGTCGTTACTATGTGTCTTTTCCGATGATCAGTAGTGGTGCCCAGTTGGGACGATCGGGGATCCGTGTAGCGATTGGGGTATCTTCTTTTATTTTGGTTCCGTAGTCGGACCTTGAGTGTACTACGAATGATGGATGTTTATTTATGTATTGTGTGAAGTGGCATTTGTAAGCCAACTATGTATCTCTTTCCCTTATTTATTACATGGGTTGTGTGAAGATTACCTCACTTGCGACATTGCTTTCAATGCGGTTATGCCTCTAAGTCGTGCCTCGACACGTGGGAGATATAGCCGCATCGGGGGCGTTACAATCTTTTAGAGCACGGTGGTGGATTTTTTTATAGAAACTATTGATCTCTAATTCTTCACTTATATTATTTTGAGAGTCTTAAAATAGCATGGCAATTTGCTTTAATTAATATCATGAGAAAATTGATGCTTGATAATTGTTTTGAGATATAAAGGTGGTAATATCATAGTTGTGCTAGTTGAGTAATTGTGGAAATGAAAAATACATGTGTTGGAGTTTGTGATTCCCGTAGCATGCATGTATGGTGAACCGTTATGTAACGAAGTCGGAGCATGAAGTCTTTGTTGATTGTCTTCCTTTGTGTGGCGGTCGGGATCGCGCGATGGTTAACTCCTACCAACCCTTCCCCTAGGAGCATGCGTAGTAGTACTTTGCTTCGATGGCTAATAAATTTTTGCAATAAGTATTTGAGTTCTTTATGACTAATGTGAGTCCATGGATTATATGCACACTTACCTTTCCGCAATTTTCTAGCCTCTTGATGCAGCGCATTGCCCTTTCTCACCTTGAGAGTTGGTGCAAACTTAGCAGTGCATCCAAACCCCGTGATATGATACGCTCTATCACACATAAACCTCCTTATATCTTCCTCAAAACAGCCACCATACCTACCTATCGTGGCATTTCCATAGCCATTCCGAGATATATTGCCATGCAACTTTCCACCATTCCGTTTATCATGACACGTTCATCATTGTCATATTGCTTAGCATGATCATGTAGTTGACATTGTATTTGTGGCAAAGCCACCGTTCATAATTCTTTCATACATGTCGCTCTTGATTCATTGCATATCCCGGTACACACGGAGGCATTCATATAGAATCATATTTTGTTCTAAGTGTTGAGTTGTAATTCATGAGCTGTAAGTAAATAAAAGTGTGATGATCATCATTATTAGAGCATTGTCCCAAGTGGGGAAAGGATGATGGAGACTATGATTCCCCCACAAGTCGGGATGAGACTCCGGACTAAAAAAAATAGGCCATAAAAAAGAGAAAAGGTCCAAATAAAAAAATGAGCGAAAAAGAGAGAAGGGACAATGTTACTATCCTTTTACCACACTTGTGCTTCAAAGTAGCACCGTGATCTTCATAATAGAGAGTCTCTCATTTTGTCACTTTCATATACTAGTGGGAAATTTCATTATAGAACTTGGCTTGTATATTCCAATGATGGGCTTCCTCAAATGCCCGAGGTCTTCGTGAGCAAGCAAGTTGGATGCACACCCACTTAGTTTCTTTTCGAGCTTTCATACACTTATAGCTCTAGTGCATCCGTTGCATGGCAATCCCTACTCCTCGCATTAACATCAATTGATGGGCATCTCCATAGCCCGTTGATTAGCCTCGTTGATGTGAGACTTTCTCCTTTTTTACTTCCCACAAAACCCTTACCATTATACCTTATTCCACCATAGTGCTATATCCATGGCTTGCGCTCATGTATTGCGTAAGAGTTGAAAAGGTCAAGCGTTAAAAGTATGAACCAATTGCTTGGCCAAAACCAGGGTCGCATACATGATATGAATATTTTGTGTGGGGATGATGGAGCATAGCCAGACTATATGATTTTGTAGGGATAACTTGCTTTGGCTATGTTATTTTGATAAGACATAATTGCTTAGTTAGTATGCTTGAAGTATTATTGTTTTTATGTCAACATTAAACTTTTATCTTGAATCATATCAAATCTGAACATTCATGCCACAATGAAAAGAATTATATTGAAATTATGCCAAGTAGCACTCCGCATCAAAAATTCTGTTTTTATCATTTACCTACTCGAGGACGAGAAGGAATTAAGCTTGGGGATGCTTGATACGTCTCCAACGTATCTATAATTTTTGATTGCTCCATGCTATATTATCTTCTGTTTTGGACATTATTGGGCTTTATTATTCACTTTTATATTATTTTTGGGACTAACCTAATAACCGGAGGTCTGCCCGTAATTGTTGTTTTTGCCTATTTTAGAGTTTCGCAGAAAAAGAATATCAAACGGAGTCCAAACGGAATGAAACCTTCGGGAACGTGATTTTTGGAACGAACAAGATCCAGGAGACTTGGACCCTACGTCAAGAAATAAAGGAGGAGGCCACCAGATAGGGGGGCGCGCCTACCCCCCTAGGCGCGCTCTCCACCCTCATGGGCCCCCTGTTGCTACACCGACGTACTCCTTCTGTCACATCCCTAGCTTATGGCATTGCACTAGGCTAACTTCATGTGTGCATCATGTTTAAACTTTGAAAGAAACTTGAAATGGGATGCTTAAACCCTAGCACCAAATGAATTCAACTAGGGTCAAAAAAAATCTTTTTCATTGAACTCAAAATGCCCTCTGAAAATGTTCAACATTTCTGGATTGAGGTGGAAGCATCTACCAAAAATGGTTTACATTTTTGCAGGACATATTTGGGCTTTGAATTAATTCAAACATATTTGAATTGGAGCTATTTAAATGCTATATATATTATAGATGCTCCAAAAATGTTGGAAGTTGTTATGGGTCACTGGAATAATTCAGACATCACCCCTAATTATTTCCAAGATTTTATAAAATGGTTTGGTATTTTACTAAATCAAAACAAAACAGAATAAATAGAAAACAGAAAAGAGAGAGAAAGGAAACTAACCTGGCGCCCACCTGGGCCTCACCTGTGCTGGCCCAGCCCACCCGGGCTCGGTGCAGTCATCCCTAACCTCTGCCAAGAGGCGAGGCGGGACAACAGACGCTGCGTGCTGGCGCGCCACGCCTCCTCCTGCTTGCCTCCGAGACCCTGGACGCGTGGGTGAACGTCCCGGCGTCGTCCCAATCCGCCGACCTCTCTTACTCTCTCTCTGCTCTCTCCCTCGCCCTCTGCTCCCTCTCCCGAGCACAGCCGAGCGGAGCTCGTCCTTGCCGACGCAATTTACCATGGCCACCGGCCAGCCCTAGCCCCATGGATGTGTCCCCGAGCTCCGTTTCTGTCCTCTACGTCCTCCACACCGAGCCACGCGTCACGGGAGGCCCTAGAACGTCTCCATCGCCGTCGTCATCAACCTCTGCCTGACGATCGCCATTTGCCGATTCGGCCACCGTCTCCGCCTCCCCGAGCTCGCTGAGATCGTCTCCGACCCTGCTGTGAGCTCTGCCTTCTCCTCCCCTGCTCGCCGTGCCCGTACGCACCCTCTAGCCACCCTTTTCACCGGAGCCGTGAGCTCCTCGCCGCCGGTGATGATGCAGACGAGACCAGAGCCACCGCAGCTCACTCCCGAGCACGGCAACATGCTCCACACCTCACCAGGAGCACGTAGAACCCACCAGCTCCCCCTCCCGTGCACCACAACGCCAAACCCGTAGGTGCCCAAACTCCGTCCGCCGCGGAAATGCTCGCCGCCGTCAACTCCGGCCATCCCAGCTGCTGCCGCCACCACCACTAGATGCGCGAGTCTCCGAGCTTGCCGTAACCGCAAACCACGAGCAAAATGCTGCTCTGTAGCGCCGTCCTGAGCAACGCCGGCGAGCCACCGCCACGGGATGTGGTCACCGGCGGATGAACGCCGTTCGCTGACGTGGCGTGGGTTAGGTAAGCACTAATCACACCCCCGTTTCACTGACAGTAGGGTCCCACAGGGTTAATTAACCGGCTAACAAAATAATTAGTATTAATTTAACAGGATGGACCCCACCCATTAGCTTGACCTTGCCACGTCACCCGTTGACCGGCCCCACACATCAGAGTTGACCTGCTGACGTGTCTGTTGACCCAGCCCCACCTGTCAGCGACACTAACCAGCCCTGGGTCACTGACCAGTGGACCCCACTGGTCAGGTTTGACCTGAACCGGTTCTGTTGACCTGCTGAGGTCAGCATGACGCAGTGCTGACGCAGTAATGCAATTTTCTGGATTTATTCTTATTCAGGAAATTCCAGAAAATGCCCTAAACTTCTAAAAATCATAGAAAATCAACCGTAACTTCAAATGAAATAAATTATATATGAAAAATTATCAGAAAAATTCAATCTATCCATCTGTACTGGTTTCATGCATGTTTCAACAAGTTAACTTGCTGTTTAGTGCAAAACATGTTAAAGCACTATTTAAGATCACAAATGAGTTCAAACTTTGAATCTTTGGTTCAAAATAGCTCAAACCCATCTGATTGTAGTTGCATTAGCCCAACACACTCATTTTACCATGTCATAGCATGCATCATATTGTGCATTGCATTGATCATGTTTCTTCTATGTTTGCCGGTGTTGTTCCCCCTCGGTAGACGTTGTACCGACGTTGTGATCGTTGACACTGATGAAGACTCAATGCTATCTTCAGAAGTGCCAGGCAAGCAAAACCCCCTTGTTCATTCCGATACAATACCACTCTCTCGCTCCTGCTCTCTGTTACTGCATTAGGACAACAACGATTCATCTGTTACTTGTTGCGGTAGTTGAACCCCTTTATCCTCTGCATGACCTGGCATTGCCACAGTAAATAGATGAAACCCACTAGCATGAGTAGGAGTTGTTTGAGCCCTCATGTGCCTACTCATTCATGCTTGTTTGTGTGCCTGCTATTGCTTAGAGTTGTGTCAGGTCTGATTCATCGGGGATGAATCGGAGGTGTGTGAACATGTCCTACCGTTGAGAGCTAAGTGTGTGAACACGATTTGGTAAAGGTAGCGGTGAGAGGCCATGTAGGAGTACATGGTGGGTTGTCTCATTGAAACTGTCCTCAGGAACTGAGTTCTGTATTTGTGATCCATGAATAGCTACTACCACGCATTGGGCCCGAAACCAATGGACCCTCTCGACTTATTAACTGCCCTTGCCCTCTCTCCAGAAGTTGCAACTAGTTTCTGGTGTTTGTAGGATATGTGTTGGAGGCCGTGCGTAGCGCTGACCCTACGGGTGGGCTATGATGTGGTAGATACACCGTGGCACAGTGTACCGGGCGCCCGTTTGGTGTCTCGGGAACCCTGCACACATCGTTTGGGGCTGTGAGCGAAACTCCGGCCGGATCTCCTCATGGATGGAACCCGAATAGGCGATAAACCTGGACTAGAGACTTGTGTGGTTAGTCAGGTCGTGGCCGACTCCCTCGCCAGGCTTCCGCTTGAAGGTTGCCGAGATATACGACGTGTACATGGTGGTAAGTGGCGAGAGCGTGTGTGAATAGTCATGGTCCTGCAGGTTTATAAATGATCTATTTGAATAGTCGTGTCCGCGGTAAAGGACTTCTGGGTTGCCTATAACAGTTCATAGATAACTTAAAGTGGATACTCTAAAATGCGCAAGATAAGTGTGAGTGCTATGGATGAGGCTCTCGTAGGGAGACGGAAGCGGATCCATAGTGGTGTATTGTTATGGTGAATATGTGGACTCGTGTGTGCCACCTCAAAAGAGTTACTTGCAGTCGTAGTTCAGGATAGCCACCGAGTCAAAGCTGGCTTGCTGCAGTCAAAACTCCACCATCCCCCCTTTGTTGATACCGATGCATATGTAGATAGTTCTGATGTAAGTCTTGCTGGGTACATTTGTACTCACGTTTGCCTATTTTATGTTTTGCAGGGAGACGTCAGTCTCGCTAGTAGTTCCGCTTGGACTTCGATGTTTAGCTTGTTACTCAGCTACGATCTTGTGCCCTCGGCAGGTTCTAGTAGATAGTCAGGCTTCTCAGCCTTTTTCATTTGTAGATGTCCGTACTCAAACATGTTAAGCTTCCGCTTGTGCTTTGACTTGTATGCTCTGAATGTTGGGTCATGAGACCCATGTTTGTAATATCTCGCTCCTCGAAGCCTAATGAGTAAATACTTGAGTCGTAGAGTTATGTTGTGATGCCATGTTGTATTTACACATATCGAGCATATTGTGTGTATGATTGAAATGCTTGGTATGTGTGGGATCCGACAACCTAGTTGTTTATCCTTGGTAGCCTCTCTTATGGGGAAATGTAGTCTTGTGCTTCCATGAGCCATAGTAGTCCGCTACAGCCCGGTTCACCGGAGTCCTGCTAGCCCAGCACTACTGCTCCGGAACACTTGACTGGTTGGCATGTGTTTCACTTTGTTCCTGTGTCTGTCCCTACGGGGAAATGTCACGCGGTGACATCCGGAGTCCTGCCTAGCCTGCTACAGCCGGGTTCCTGAGTCCTGTTAGCCAGTGCTACAGCCTGGATTCACACGCTGCTGACCGACATGCTCAAAGTTGATTCATGTATGCCTGTCCCCATGGGTTAGTGCCACTTTGGGTTCACGACTAGCCATGTCGGCCCGGGTTCTCTGTCATATGGATGCTAGCGACACTATCATATACGTGAGCCAAAAGGCGCAAACGGTCATGTGCCATGGTAAGGCGACACCCGTGGGAATACCGTGCATGAGGCCGCAAAGTGATATGAGGTGTTACCGGCTAGATCGATGTGACTTGGAATCGGGTCTGACAGCTTTGGTATCGTGAGCTTTGCTCAGAGGATTACCAAGCCAAACCGGTCAAAGTTGTGTCTAGAAATGCTCTAGCTATGTAAGGGAATTGATTGTGGAAGGGAACGTAAGGCTATTTTTACTCCTTATACCTCATGGCCTTCTGATCTGAGTCATCCTCTTCTCTTCTACGGGGATTAAGAACTAGGCCTTCTCATCTATCTATCAGGATGACGTGTTACTAATCCATAGACTTATAGAATTGATAGTTTCAAATCTCAGTTCAGTTTTTACTACTTCCGTGTGTTGTTAGTTGATCTCAGAACCTTGTTATTGTGATGTTGAGTGGTCATGCCACTATTTTGCAGGATGTCTCAAATCATTTTGAGCATTTACAGCCGTTATGCTGTCCGAGTCATCCCAGATTTCTATATAGTCTGATGCATTTGCAAATCCCTTCTCGCAGTTTCTAATGTTCATTTGGGCCAGATTAATCACACAAATTAGTGTGTTGAGGTACTCCGCTGCCTCGGCATATATGTTGGAGCTATTATTATGAACCTAGGTGTTTTAGGGAGTCACCTAGTAATCTAGCCATGTTTTGTGTTCCGGTGTGATGATTCGGCCATTATTCTCGAAAGCATGTGATGCCATTTAATAGTAGGTATTCTATTCACGGGTTCTTGAACCGAGATTCACCCTACTTACCTCCTGTTGATAGTGTTTGCTATTTCCTTTAGGATATTAGTAATTTTGTGATAGTCCTCGAGGTCCGTGGTATTTCCTTCTTCCAAATACTATGAACTGCTTATGGCGAAGTTCCTCATGAATCAAGGATCACAATCAGTACTCTTGAGGAGTTCTCCATTCATAATTGTGAATCTGCCAGTTCTACCCTTTCCGCATGGGTTATCCGGAAGAAATGGTGAGCTTCGCTCGACGTACTAATCTATGCATCCACAACTCAGAAAAACATATGTTCCTTTGAGTTGTCCCTCTTTACTTGTATTCTGACCCTCGTCTATCAATTGATCGTCAAGATTATGCGTGCATTCATTTATCGATGCCTATTACTCTTGTGGTCCGTCAAGCCATTCTATCCGGAATGACTTGGAGAAACAAACTCCAGTACCTCATCCATATCTAGAATTTGGTCAAAGCAGTTGTAATCCGCAAATCAAATGCCAATCCAGCTTTTGATTATGTTCTACCTCGGAGTATTACCCCCTTTATGTCAGGAGAGGATTGCACCATTTCTCATGAATTCTTGACGTAGTGATACTTCTCGCCATCATTATTCATTCCTCGGTCCCGTGATAGTTGTAACCGGAATGCCGACAAGTGAACTGTGATGTGTGAAATCGATACTCCTAGCAACCTCGTTGCTTGGTAGTTAATGGACAATATTCTCATTCTTAGTGTGTTGGTTATTAAATCATCATCCTAAGATTGATCATGCTACCTAGTCCTTATTTCTGGTGCACTCTTCGATCAATGAGTTAGGATTGTGTCAATCCCTCACTCTTTTCATCATATCATCTTGCCCTGAAAAGCAAGGTTGTTCTCGAGCTTAGTAACATACGGTGGTTCGTGATTTTCCGAATATCTTCTCGGAAGTATTACCAGGTTGCCCCCTGACTGTTATGTTGAGCTCGTGATCAAGTTGGTTTCTTGTGAACCACCCTTTCTCCAAGAATCTGTGTTGGATACCCTGAGCTAGTTGGTTGAGCTAAACAACAACTTGGAGAGTTGGAAGATAAAAGCTTGTCCGACTTAGTTCATCACTAAGGGATACCCTTGTGTGTGTGTGTGTTGAAGAAAGATGATATCTCCATCGATTGGTCCTCGTGATCAGTTGTTGGATTTATTGCCTTGTCAAAACTTTGACTTGAGTATGGGCCATCGTCAAGTCAAATCAGAACCAACGATGTTCGTAATGTTGTCTTACTCATGGTTGATCCCTCGAGCATACACCATTACATCTTTTGGTCTGACCAACGCTATCACCGTGTTCACATGATGGTGGAGGTCCAGTGATATGGAAATTCTGATGAGTTGTTGTTGAACCCATCAGCAACATTTTGTCTCCCCCATGATTCATGCTGAACATCAACCTAGTGTTGAAAATTTTATAAGCAATGCCTTCGTGTTCCATTCATGAAGCTTATGCTTGGATGGAAGGAGTGACTTCCTCGAATTCATGTGCATTTGGTGCAAGATGCCGCCGTGAGTTCGAGAAAGATTGTTTTGATTTCTCCGGAATCATCCCAAGTCAGTCATGCATGTGTGAAGTATTCCATGGTTTGATAGGCTCGCTACCTCCACTCCATGTGTAACCCCTAGCACACCAAGCCACTGATTGATTTGTTCAAGGAAAAGAAGTTCTTAAGGCTAATCCTTAAGGACCCAAAGGTGCGTGCGCAGGATTTCGCTCTCCGCAATGATGGTTCCCAATCGAAACTCGGTAGTGTTGCCTTGTAAGACTACTATATGGTCATGCTTATGCAGGATAAGCGTGTTCACATGTGTGTAGCAGAACCGGCTCATGTTTTGGAGCTTGCTATCGTAGTTCATCTCCCGAGAATCTCACAACATCATCCCATCGGTTGTGTTGCAAACTTTCCCTTTCAGGCACGTGGATGTCTAAAATATCTCTTTACCAACCAGATCTGAATCTCAGGCAGATATGATGGTTGGAACATTCCCATCATTTGCATTTTGTTCCAGCTTGCACCGCCATTGTACCGGTTCCCCTTGGATTGCCATTCTCAGCAATTGTTGTCCAGGATCATCCTCAAAAGTGGTCCTGTCATGGGTCCCATCCATTTCCGGTGATAAGCAAAAGTCACCCATTGCGTTGTCTTCAACAAGGTAGTCCACATCATCCATTCGAATCCGGATGTGCCATTCCTTTGAACTCCGCCAAACGATCGTTTTTGATTGCCTTAGGCTGGTATAAAGAGTTTCAGTGATCTAGATATCAAAAGTAATTCTTTTTGCCACTTAAGGGAATAGTTCTTTGAGTCACCTTCCCTGAGGTGCCCCGTTTTGGAATCATGGCAATTTCCCTCGCTACTTTGAAACCCTCGTCAAATTGTTTCTTCTGTCGCTCCTGATGCATGCTTTGCCTCTCAGCTCCAGAGATGTTTCTATGTCTCATTCCGTGAGTTGATCTTGTGATCATTAAGATGATCCTAAATTGTTCGAACCTCAAGAAGATCGATTCTTCCAAATCCTCCCATTCTTCTCGTTGTCATGTTGGATGTAGTTCTCAAAGCAAGACGTCAAGATCAATACGAAGTAATGAATCAACATCTTCGAGAAGGGAAGGTGGATCATGAGATCGTGTTTGCTTTGTCTCCCCTCTTTATACTTACCTCACGTCTTGAATCTCGGGATGAGATTCTTGTTTTAGTGGGGGTGAGTTGTCACATCCCTAGCTTCTGGCATTGCACTAGGCTAACTTCATGTGTGCATCATGTTTAAACTTTGAAAGAAACTTGAAATGGGGATGCTTAAACCCTAGCATCAAATGAATTCAACTAGGGTCAAAAAATAAAATCTTTTTCATTGAACTCAAAATGCCCTCTGAAAATGTTCAACATTTCTGGATTGAGGTGGAAGCATCTACCAAAAATGGTTTACATTTTTGCAGGACATATTTGGGCTTT
Organism: Aegilops bicornis; assembly: GCA_021605145.1. Taxonomy (NCBI): domain Eukaryota; kingdom Viridiplantae; phylum Streptophyta; class Magnoliopsida; order Poales; family Poaceae; genus Aegilops; species Aegilops bicornis. Next base: position 468,572,619 of record CM038670.1, on the reverse strand, counting down.
GAATTAATTCAAACATATTTGAATTGGAGCTATTTAAATGCTATATATATTTTAGATGCTCCAAAATTGTTGGAAGTTGTTATGGGTCACTGGAATAATTCAGACAGCACCCCTAATTATTTCCAGGATTTTATAAAATGGTTTGGTATTTTACAAAATAAAAAAAGCAGAATAAATAGAAAACAGAAAAGAGAGAGAAAGGAAACTAACCTAGCGCCCACCTGGGCCTCACCTGTGCTGGCCCAACCCACCTGGCCTGGTGCCAGTCATCCCTAACCTCTGCCAAGAGGGCGGAGGCGGGACGCTGCCCAGCAGCGAGGCGCCACGCCTCCTCCTTGCAGCTTTGAGACCACAGGCAGCGTGGGTGAGCATGGCGTCGTCCCAATCCGCCGACCTCTCTCACTCTCTCTCTGCTCTCTCCCTCGCCCTCTGCTCCCTCTCCCGAGCACACCCGAGCGGAGCTCGTCCTCGCCGACGCAATTTACCACGGCCACCGGCCAGCCCTAGCCCCATGGACGTGTCCCCGAGCTCCGTTTCTGTCCTCTACATCCTCCACACCGAGCCACGCGTCACGGGAGGCCCTAGAACGTCGCCATCGCCGTCGTCATCAACCTCTGCCCCGACGATCGCCGCTGTCAGATTCGTCACCGTCTCCGCCTCCCCGAGCTCGCTGAGACCGTCTCCGACCCCGCTGTGAGCTCCACCTTCTCCTCCCCTGCTCCCCGTGCCCGTACGCACCCTCTAGCCTCCCTTTTCACCGGAGCCGTGAGCTCCTCGCCGCCGGCGATGATGCAGATGAGACCAGAGCCACCGCAGCTCACTCCCGAGCACGGCAACATGCTCCACACCTCACCATGAGCATGTAGAACCCACCAGCTCCCCCTCCCGTGCACCACAACGCCAAACCCGTAGGTGCCCAAACTCCGGCCGCCGCGGAAATGCTCGCCGCCGTCAACTCCGGCCATCCCAGCTGCTGCCGCCACCACCACTAGATGCGCGAGTCTCCCAGCTGGCCGTAACCGCAAACCACGAGCAAAACGCTGCTCTGTAGCACCGTCCTGAGCAACGCCGGCGAGCCACCGCCACGGGATGTGGTCACCGGCGGCTGAACGCCGTTCGCTGACGTGGCGTGGGTTAGGTAAGCACTAATCACACCCCCGTTTCACTGACAGTAGGGTCCCACAGGGTTAATTAACCGGCTAACAAAATAATTAGTATTAATTTAACAGGATGGACCCCACCCATTAGCTTGACCTTGCCACGTCACCCGTTGACCGGCCCCACACATCAGAGTTGACTCACCGACGTGTCTGTTGACCCAGCCCTACCTGTCAGCGACACTAACCAGCCCTAGGTCACTGACCAGTGGACCCCACTGGTCAGGTTTGACCTGAACCGGTTCTGTTGACCTGCTGAGGTCAGCATGGTGCAGTGCTGACGCAGTAATGCAATTTTCTGGATTTATTCTTATTCAGGAAATTCCAGAAAATGCCCTAAACTTCTAAAAATCATAGAAAATCAACCGTAACTTCAAATGAAATAAATTATATATGAAAAATTATCAGAAAAATTCAATCTATCCATCTGTACTGGTTTAATGCATGTTTAAACAAGTTAACTTGCTGTTTAGTGCAAAACATGATAAAGCACTATTTAAGATCACAAATGAGTTTGAACTTTGAATCTTTGGTTCAAAATAGCTCAAACCCATCTGATTGTAGTTGCATTAGCCCAACACACTCATTTTACCATGTCATAGCATGCATCATATTGTGCATTGCATTGATCATGTTTCTTCTCTATTTGTCGGTGTTGTTCCCCCTCGGTAGACGTTGAACCGACGTTGTGATCGTTGACACTGATGAAGACTCAATGCTATCTTCAGAAGTGCCAGGCAAGCAAAACCCCCTTGTTCATTCCGATACAATCCCACTCTCTCACTCCTGCTCTCTGTTACTGCATTAAGACAACAACGATTCATCTGGTACTTGCTGCGGTAGTTGAACCCCTTTATCCTCAGCATGACCTATCAGTGCCACAGTGAATAGATGAAACCCACTAGCATGAGTGGGAGTTGTTTGAGCCCTGATGTGCCTACTCATTCATGCTTGTTTGTCGTGCCTGCTATTTCTTAGAGTTGTGCCAGGTCTGATTCATCGGGGATGAATCGGAGGTGTGTGAACATGTCCTACTGTTGAGAGCTAAGTGTGTGAACATGATTTGGTAAAGGTAGCGGTGAGAGGCCATGTAGGAGTACATGGTGGGTTGTCTCATTGAAACCGTCCTCAGGAACTGAGTTCTGTGTTTGTGATCCATGAACAGCTACTACCACGCATTGGGCCCGAAACCAATGGACCCTCTCGACTTATTAACTACCCTTGCCCTCTGTCCAGGAGTTGAAACTAGTTTCTGGTGTTTGTAGGATATGTGTTGGAGGCCGTGTGTAGAGCTGACCCTAGGGGTGGGCTATGATGCGGTAGATACACCGTGGCAAGGTGTACCAGGCGCCCGTTTGGTGTCTCGGGAACCCTGCATGCATCGTTTGGGGCAGTGAGCGAAACTCCGGCCGGATCTCCTCGCGGATGGAACCCGAATAGGCGATAAACCTGGACTAGAGACTTGTGTGGTTAGTCAGGTCCTGGCCGACTCCCTCTCCAGGTTTCCGCTTGAAGGTTGCCTAGATGCACGACATGTACATGGTGGTAAGTGGCGAGAGCGTGTGTGAAGAAGTACACCCCTACAGGGTTATAAATGATCTATTCGAATAGTCGTGTGTCATGGTAAAGGACTTACAGGTTGCCTATAATAGTTCATAGATAACTTAAAGTGGATACTCTAAAATGCGCAAGATAAGTGTGAGTGCTATGGATGGCGCTCTCGTAGGGAGACGGAAGCGGATCCATAGTGGTGTATTGTTATGGTGAATATGTGGACTCGTGTGCGCTACCTCAAAAGAGTTACTTGCAGTCATAGTTCAGGATAGCCACCGAGTCAAAGCTGGCTTGCTGCAATGAAAACTCCACCACCCCCCCCCCCATTTGTTGATACTGATGCATATGTAGATAGTTCTGATGTAAGTCTCGCTGGGTACATTTGTACTCACGTTTGCCTATTTTATGTTTTGCAGAGAGACGTCAGTCTCGCTAGTAGTTCCGCTTGGACTTCGACGTTTAGCTTGTTACCTCAGCTATGATCTTGTGCCCTCGGCAGGATCTAGTAGATAGTCCGGCTTCTCAGCCTTTTTTATTTGTAGATGTCCGTACTCAGACATGTTAAGCTTCCGCTTGTGCTTTGAATTGTATGCTCTGAATGTTGGGTCATGAGACCCATGTTTGTAATATCTCGCTCCTCGAAGCCTAATGAATAAATACTTGAGTCGTAGAGTTATGTTGTGATGCCATGTTGTATTTACACATATCGAGCATATTGTGTGTATGATTGAAATGCTTGGTATGTGTGGGATCTGACAACCTAGTTGTTTATCCTTGGTAGCCTTTCTTATGGGGAAATGTAGTCTTGTGCTTCCATGAGCCATAGTAGTCCGCTACAGCCCGGTTCACCGGAGTCCTGCTAGCCCAACACTACTGCTCCGGAACACTTGACTGGCCGGCATGTGTTTCACTTCGTTCCTGTGTCTGTCCCTACGGGGAAATGTCATGCGGTGACATCCGGAGTCCTGCGTAGCCTGCTACAGCCCGGGTTCCCGGAGTCCTGTTAGCCTAGTGCTACAGCCCGGATTCACACGTTGCTGACCGACATGCTCAAAGTTGATTCATGTATGCATGTCCCCATGGGTTAGTGCCACTTTGGGTTCATGACTAGCCATGTCGGCCCGGGTTCTCTGTCATATGGATGCTAGTGACACTATCATATACGTGAGCCAAAAGGCGCAAACGGTCTCGGGCCATGGTAAGGCGACACCAGTGGGAATACCGTGCGTGAGGCCGCAAAGTGATATGAGGTGTTACCGGCTAGATTGATGTGACTTGGAATCGGGGTCCTGACACCTTCCTCCTATATATACCTACGTACCCCCAAACGATCAGATACGGAGCCAAAAACCTAGTTCCACTGCCGCAACCTTCTGTACCCATGAGATCCCATCTTGGGGCCTGTTCTGGAGCTCCGCCGGAGGGGGCATCGATCACAGAGGGCTTCTACATCAACACCATAGCCCCTCCGATGAAGTGTGAGTAGTTTACCTCAGACCTTCGGGTCCATAGTTATTAGCTAGATGGCTTCTTCTCTCTTTTTGGATCTCAATACAATGTTCTCATCCTCTCTCGTGGAGATCTATTTGGTGTAATCTTCTTTTGCGGTGTGTTTGTTGAGACCAATGAATTGTGGGTTTATGATCAAGTTTATCTATGAACAATATTTGAATCTTCTGAATTCTTTTATGTATGATTGGTTATCTTTGCAAGTCTCTTTGAATTATCAGTTTGGTTTGGCCTACTAAATTGATCTTTCTTGCAATGGGAGAAGTGCTTAGCTTTGGGTTCAATCTTGCGGTGTCCTTTCCCAGTGATAGTAGGGGCAGCAAGGCACGTATTGTATTGTTGCCATCGAGGATAACAAGATGGGGTTTTTATCATATTGCATGAATTTATCCCTCTACATCATGTCATCTTGCTTAAGGCATTACTCTGTTTTTATGAACTTAATACTCTAGATGCATGCTGGATAGCGGTCGATGAGTGGAGTAATAGTAGTAGATGCAGGCAGGAGTCGGTCTACTTGTCTCAGACGTGATGCCTATATACATGATCATACCTAGATATTCTCATAACTATGCTCAATTCTGTCAATTTCTCAACAGTAATTTGTTCACGCACCATAAAATACTTATGCTCTTGAGAGAAACCACTAGTGAAACCTATGGCCCCCGGGTCTATCTTCATCATATTAATCTTCCAACACTTAGTTATTTCCGTTGCTTTTTACTTTGCTTTTATTTTACTTTGCATCTTTATCATAATAATACCAAAAATATTATCTTATCATAACTATCAGATCTCACTCTCGTAAGTGACCGTGTAGGGATTGACAACCCCTTATCGCGTTGGTTGCGAGGATTTATTTGTTTGTGTAGGTGCTAGGGACTCGCGCGTAGCCTCCCACTGGATTGATAACTTGGTTCTCAAAAACTAAGGGAAATACTTACGCTACTTTGCTGCATCACCCTTTCCTCTTCAAGGGAAAACCAACACAGTGCTCAAGAGGTAGCATTTACTCATATCAATGGCATAATCAACTAGCGAGCAATAATAATAAATCTCGGGTGACAACACTTCCTCAAAACAATCATAATATGATATAACAAGATGGTATCTCGCTAGCCCTTCCTGAGACCGCAAAACATAAATGCAGAGCACCTTTAAAGATCAAGGACTAACTAAACATTGTAATTCATGGTAAAACAGATCCAATCATAGTCATACCCAATATAAATTAATAGTAATGGATGCAAATGATAGCAGTGCTCTCCAGCTGGTGCTTTTTAATAAGAGGGTGATGACTCAACATGAAAGTAAATAGATAGGCCCTTCGTAGAGGGAAGCGAGGATTTGTAGAGGTGCGGAGCTCGATTTTAAAGCGTAGATAAATAATATTTTGAGCGGCATACTTTCATTGTCAACATAACAACCAAGAGATGGCGATATCTTCCATGCTACACACATTATAGGCGGTTCCCAAACAGAATGGTAAAGTTTATACTCCCCCTCCACCAACAAGCATCAATACATGGCTTGCTCGAAACAACGAGTGCCTCCAACTAACAACAGTCCTAGGGGGAGTTTTGTTTGCAATTATTTTGATTCAATTTTCATAAAGCATGGGACTGGGCATCCCGGTGACCAGCCTTTTTCTCGTGAGTGAGGAGAGGAGTCCACTCCTCTTGAGAATAACCCGCCTAGCATGGAAGATACGGACAGCCCTAGTTGATACATGAGCTATTCGTGTATACAAAACAGAATTTCATTTGAAGGTTTAGAGTTTGGCACATACAAATTTACTTGGAACGGCAGGTAGATACCGCATATAGGAAGGTATAGTGGACTCATATGGCATAACTTTGGGGTTTAAGGGATTGGATCCACAAGCAGTATTCCCGCTTAGTACAAGTAAAGGCTAGCAAAAGACTAGGAAGCGACCAACTAGAGAGAAACAACAGTCATGAACATGCATTAAAATTAATAAACATTGAGTACAAGCATGAGTAGGATATAATCCACCATGAACATAAATATCGTAAAGGCTATGTTGATTTGTTTCAACTACATGTGGGAACATGTGCCAAGTGAAGTCACTTGAATCATTCAAAGGAGGATACCACCCCACTATACAACATCACAACCATTTTAATAGCATGTTGGCACACAAGGTAAACCATTATAACTCATAGCTAATTAAGCATGGCATAAGTAAGTATAATCTCTAATTGTCGTTGCAAACATGTTTATTCATAATAGGCTGAATCAGGAATGATGAACTATTCATATTTACAAAAACAAGAGAGGTCGAGTTCATACCAGCTTCTCTCATCTCAATCAGTCCATCATATATCATCATAATTGCCTTTCACTTGCACGACCGAACGATGTGAATAATAATAATAGTGCACGTGCATTGGACTAAGCTGGAATCTGCAAGCATTCAATAAACAAGAGAAGACAAGGCAATCTGGGCTCTTGGTTAAATCAACAATAATGCATATAAGAGCCACTTCAACAATTTCATTATGGTCTTCTCCTATCGACCCCCAAAGGAAAGAAAAGAAATAAAACTATTTACACGGGAAAGCTCCCAACAAGCAAAAGAAGAACAGGAAATATTTTTGGGTTTTTTTAATTATTACTACTACAGCAACAAAGGTAAACTAACTAAAAGCTACAACTAGTTTTTTGGTTTTCTTTCTTAAGGCTTATTAAACACACAAGAAGAAAGCAGGAAAAAGAAAAATAAACTAGCATGGATATTACAATGAAAAAGTTTGAGCACCGACAACTAGCAATGAGTGTGTGAACATGAATGTAATGTCGGTGAGAAATACGTACTCCCCCAAGCTTAGGCTTTTGGCCTAAGTTGGTCTATTGCCATGGATGGCCTGGCGGATATCCAAAGTTGTAGTTGGGGTCGTACTGAGATGAAGAAGCCCCTGATTGCCACTGGTTGGCAATCATCTCCGGATCCCACTGGTAATTAGACTGTCGTGGAGGATCAAATTGTGGTTCGGATCCGGCTCTGTGGTATTTAGGGTTCGGTAGGGCGTGAATGGCCGCCAGCGGAACGAGATACTGGCATGCAGATAAATCAAACAAGGAAGGAGCAGGCAAGGTAATAGTCTCAGGGTGATGTTTATCAAAGAAGAATTTGTATTTAAGCGCCCTTTCCCTGTTCTTAACAATAAAATCATGCGCTACCATACTCTTATAGTCTAAATAAACAGTAGGCAGCATTTTTTTTGTTTTTCATAGTGCCTAGTAGGTATGTTATGATATGCAGCAAGGCGTGAAGCATAGACACCTCCAAAGATGGGGCCCTTTGTACGGTTCAGACTTAACCGTTTGGCAATAATACCGCCCATCTAACAGAGTCATCGCGGAATAAACCATGGAACAAAATAATAATATCAGGAACACTAAGGTTTCCACAGTTTCCACGACCAATTAAGCAACGACTAGCAAATATTGCAAAGTAGCGTAAAACAGGAAAATGTATGCTAGTGATTCTTGCGTCGGAAACCTTCCTAGTTTCCCCAAAGAATAGTATCAATAAACCCGTCCACATCTTTACGATGTGGTTCCTCTAAGCTACCCTCGAAAGGTATTTTGCAAACCCTACAAAATTCATCTAGTGACATCTTCTTAACCACATCATATAAATGAAACTCTACTAAAGGAGGTGATTCCTTAGGATAATAGTAGAAATTTTGCACAAAACTATTGGTGAGTAAGAGATACTATTCACGTTGGTCGCGGAGGAAGTCGGTGAGGCCTGCATTCTCAGCCAATTCATAAAAGTCATCATAAATCCTGGTTGCTCTCAAGAAATCATCGGAAGGCCATTCACACGGCCGAACCTCCGCGGTGCGAGGCAGATTATATTTGGGCCTCTCTGCTTCTTCACTTTGCTTTTCCTTCGAGCTTCGGCTCGATGAGCCCCTAAAAAATCTCTTCATTATTTTCTGAAAAATTCTGAAATTTTTAGTAACTTCAAATAAAAGTGAACCGAGCTCAACAAAATTGATAGCAACTACTCCTACAAGTGCCTAGAGCCTATATCATGCATTAGAACTACTTGGAACCATACAAATTTGACATGCAAGCTCAAGAACATGGTCACCTAGGCAGCACAAATTTGCAATGAATAAAACACTACAACAAAAACTAATTGGACCAATGGAGGAGTCACATACCAAGGAACAACCCCACAAAGCAGTTTTGTGAGAGGTGCTTTGAGCAAGGAGATCGAAAATCGCAGCAAAATGAGCTAGAACTCGTGCTTGAGTTGGATGGTGATTTTTTTGGGAGGAAGAAGTGTGTGGATGCAGTAATAAGTGGAGGGGGGCCACCGTGGGCCCACGAGGCAGGGGGCGCGCCCTGGACCCTCGTAGCCAGGTGCTTGCTCCCCCTGCTGTGTTCTTAGTGCCAGATATTCTCAAATGTTCCAGAAAAAATCATATTAAATTGGCAGGGCATTTGGAGAACTTTTATTTTTGAGGTATTTTTTATTGCATGATAATTCAGGAAATGCATGTAAAAAATACTATTTTTACTTTATTTCAACTAAATAATGAAAGTAGAGAAAGGGTACAGAAGGTTGTGCTTTCTAACTTCATCCATCTCATGCTCATCAAAAGGAATCCACTAACAAGGTTGATCAAGTCTTGTTAACAAACTCATTCTGAATAACATGGAACCGGAGAAATTTTGAATAACACTATGTTACCTCAACGGGGATATGCACATCCCCAATAATAAGAATATCATATTTCTTCTTGATAGTAGGAAGAGGAAATTCAAAACCTCCAAAATTAGTCGATGGAATTTTTCCAATAGAATTGATACTATGGACTTGAGGTTGTTTCCTCGGAAAGTGTACCCTATGCTCATTACCATTAACATGAAAAGTGACATTGCCTTTGTTACAATCAATAACAGCCCCTACTGTATTCAAAAAGGGTCTTCCAAGAATAATAGACATACTATCGTCCTCGGGAATATCAAGAATAACAAAGTCCGTTAAAATAGTAATGTTTGCAACCACAACAGGCACATCCTCACAAATACCGACAGGTATAGCAGTTGATTTATCAGCTATTTGCAAAGATATTTCAGTAGGTGTCAACTTATTCAAATCAAGTCTATGATATAAAGATAGAGGCATAACACTAACACCGGCTCTAAGATCACATAAAGCAGTCTAAACATAGTTTCTTTTAATGGAGCATGGTATAGTGGGTACTCCTGGATGTAACATCCCAAAATTTCAATTTGGAATGTTATACACTAGATCATCATTTCACATAATATTTTATTACTTTTGGCCTGATCCAGAAAATCTACGCAACTCAAGGACCCTCGGAGAGAGTTGGGATTTTCGTTATTTTCATATTTGAGTTTTCTCAAATTTTGAAAATAGGATCATTTGATTTTATTTATTTTACCTTCAATTATTTCTATTAAAAATATGAGAGAGGGAATAAAATGACTTTCCCAAAATAAAGAAATATTGAGGATTTAATAAAAAATCAAATAAGATTTTATTTCGGAGTTTTTGGCTATTTTGTTTGAATTTAGGAAAATTGCACGTTTTTCAAAACTGCATTTTACGGCCAAGAAAATGTCCATCTCGTTCTAAATATTTCATTTAGGCGGTGAAAATTTATTTTGGCATTTTCAGAATTTTATTTTCTTTTCTAGAATTTTTCTTAGTTTCATAGGAATTTATTTTAAAAAATTACATGGCTCGATCGGGTCAAGGCCCAGCTGGCCTAACGCCGCCATTGCCGTCTCAGACTGCTCGGGACCGGAGTCCCGAGCGAGCCGCCGCCATCCGCGCCCGTCGCCTCACCGCCTCGAGCCCGCCTCACGGGACCACGGGAGTCAGCTGGATCTCACCGGAGCCCCGACGAGGTAGCCGCCCGCCGCCGCCCAGGTTTTCTAGAGAAAACCGATCCGGTTTTTTTTAAATCCTAGGTTTTATTTTTTTTAGATCGGTTTTTTATTTTTTTCGGTTCACTTATTTTGCGAGCATTCGCTCGTTCGTTCGTTTTAACGGACAAGTTCATCATTTAGTTGCAGTTAACGAACGTCCGTTCGTTAAACCGTTCATCAGTTTTTCTTTTTCTCGGATTTTCCACGATTATTTCAGATCGCGATTTCTGATCCGATTTTCGTTTTAGTATATCTATTCGGTCGTTTATCGGAATCAGGCGATTCAAGCGCCTAGAGTTTCGTCTCGAAACCCTCTTTCCGTTTAACCAACTCAAACATGTTTTGGCTTCTGTAAAATTTGTCATAGATCCAGATTAGTAAATGAAGCTTGTTTTTTTCGCCGTTTGACTTTCTTTGCTTCGTTTGATTTGATTCTTTTTGCAAACCGGAGTTCTTAAGTTGAACTTTCTCGTTAGTTCTCTTATTTGAGTTTTATCTGTGCATTAGATGAGTTCTTATTGTATGCTTGTTTGTTTGCGATAGAGTACCCGGAGTGCGCCGCTTGCTACTTCGAATCTCTAGGTTTCACGGATCATCAGCAAGGCAAGTAACACTTTGATCATACATCTTTAATACCCAGTTTTATTGCATTAGATCAATCCACAAACAATTGCATGATTAGGATCTGATTAATATGTGGGTTTTGGGAAGTAGATGAGGTAATACATATTACCTGTTTTATTATCAAACCCTTGGGAGTTACTTCTACGTTTGCTTATGCCATGCTATGCTAGTAGACATGGATTGGGTGAGTGTATCCATGACAGATGTGAGATTGTTATTTAATGGTTTATTTAAGGTGGCAACTTTAACACACATCTGGGTGGATTGAGGCACCTGGGTATTCCAGCGGTTGCCTGTTTTTCTTTATGGACCGCCACACTGGCTCAAAGGGATCATGAGATTATTCATGCTAGAAAATTCCATGTGCAGCCACAATCTACTATGGACTCTAGCATAGTTGATTAAGTCGTGCGAAATCTTACAGTGGTAGACTAGCAGATGTAGGGGAAAGTAGGTGTAATAGTCTACCCGATCGTAAGGTGCTAGCGCTTCTGAAAGACTATGTCTCGGTCATCCGTTTCTCAAACACCATGTAGTGCGAGAATCCCAACGGAGGAGATCGAGTCTTGTGGGGAAAAGTGCGCAACATGTCCCCGGTTATGGACGTCTTGAGTATCTAGTACTTGGATTATCATGTGAATCTCATCATGTTACTTTAGTTAATTTTGTTGGGTTTTAATGAAGATGCTTAATTGGGATTGAGAGGGTGTCTACACTCTCAATGTTTAACAACCACCATGATAGTTAAATAAAATTTATTCCTTTGCGAGGGAAAAATTGGCTTTATGCAAAATCTGTAACCATAGAGCTATCCACCAGCCTTATATGCATGTAGTATAGCATACTGCTCAATACTCTCTATGTGTTACATTGCCAAAGATAGTCCATGTCTCAATGACCGTTTTCGGGCTGCAACGTTCATGTTGTAGACTTTACAGACGACGAGTAAGGTGCCTTAGGTCGTGGTTCTATACTCAGTGATGCCATTGGAGTTGATGGACTCACTTATCTTCCAAGCTTTCCGTTGTTATCATTATTAGATGGCCTTAAGCCATACTTATTGTAATAAGTTCTCTTTTGAGACATTCGATGTAATAAGTGTGTGATTGCTACTCTGTTATAAATCCCTCAAGTATTGTGCGTGTCAAAGATTATCGATCCGTGGATGACATCAAGCACGTAGATCGATCGCTTTGAGGTCTGGTTGCTACACTGGATCTCCAAGTTTCTTTGGTATTCCACCTTTAAAAGTATAATTAGCAAGCATGGTGGAAATTTCAGCTTCTGGTATCTTTCTTTTATTAGTGACAATTTCTTTCATATACTTAGCATAAGGATTCATTTTGAGCATATCAGTTAATCGTGACACGCAAAAAGATAGGTCTAATCATTTCAAAGAAAGCGCTCAAAATCCTCATCATCCTTTTTCTTGGATGCTTTAGGAGGAAAAGGCATGGGTTTCTGAACCCATGGTTCTCTTTCTTTACCGTGTTTCCTAGCAACAAAGTCCCTCTTATCATAATGTTGATTGTGGGTTATCAAGATCAACAGTAGGTTCAATTTCTACATCATCGTCATTACTAGGTTGAGCATCATCATGAACATCATTATTAATATTATCACTAGGTTCATGTTCATTACCAGATTGTGTTTCAGCATCAGAAATAGAAATATCATTAGGATTCTCCGGTGGTTCAGCAATAGATTCACTACAAGCATGCAAAGTCCTATCATTTTTCTTTTTCTTCTTTTTAGAAGGACTGGGTGCATCAATATTATTTCTCTGAGAATCCTGCTCAATTCTCTTAGGATGGCCTTCAGGATACAAAGGTTCCTGAGTCATTTTACTAGTTCTAGTAGCCACTCTAACAGCATAGTCATTATTCTTACTATTTAATTCATTGAAAAAATCATTTTGAGCTTTAAGTACTTGTTCTACTTGAGTGGTAACCATAGAAGAATCTTTACTAATGAGTTTAAGTTCACCTTTAACTCTAGACATATAATCACCCAAGTGTTCAATCATATAAGCATTTTGTTTTAATTGTCTACCAAAATAAGCATTAAAATCTTCTTGCTTAACCATAAAGTTATCAAACTCATCCAAACATTGGCTAGCAAACTTAGTAGGAGGGATTTCATCTTTGTCATATCTATAGAGAGAATTTACCTTTACTACCTTTGTCGGGTTATCAAGACCATGAGTTTCTTCAATTGGTGATGAATTAACATCATATATTTCTTCAACAGGCGGTAAAGTAAGACCATGTATTTCTTCAATAGGAGGTAAATTCTTAACATCTTCAGCTTTAATACCTTTTTCTTTCATAGATTTCTTTGCCTCTTGCATATCTTCAGGACTGAGAAATAGAACACCCCTCTTCTTCGGAGTTGGTTTAGGAATAGGTTCAGGAGATGGCTCAGGAAGTGTCCAACTATTTTCATTTGTCAACATATTATTCAATAGAATTTCAGCTTCATCCGGTGTTCTTTCCCTGAAAACAGAACCAGCACAACTATCCAGGTAATCTCTGCAAGCATCGGTTAGTCCATTATAAAAGATATCAAGTATTTCATGTTTCTTTAGAGGATGATCAGGCCAAGCATTAAGTAATTGGAGAAGCCTCCCCCAAGCTTGTGGGAGACTCTCTTCTTCAATTTGCACAAAATTATATATTTCCCTTAAAGCAGCTTGTTTCTTATGAGCGGGGAAATATTTAGCAGAGAAGTAATAAATCATATCCTGGGGACTACGCACACAACCAGGATTAAGATAATTAAACCATATCTTAGCATCACCCTTTAAAGAGAACGGAAATATTTTAAGGATGTAAAAGTAGCGAGTTCTCTCATCATTAGTGAACAGGGTGGCTATATCATTTAATTTAGTAAGATGTGCCACAACAGTTTCAGATTCATAGCCATAAAAAGGATCAAACTCAACCAAAGTAATTATATTAGGATCAATAGAGATTTCGTAATCCTTATCAGTAACAAAGATAGGTGAAGTAGCAGAAGCAGGATCATATTTCATTCTAGCATTCAGAGTTTTTTGTTTCAGCTTAGCTAATAATTTCTTAAGACCACTTCTATCATTGCAAGCAAGAAAGTCTCTATCAGTTTCTTCATCCATAACATAGCCCTCAGGCACAACAGGTAATTCATATTTATTAGGGGGAGAGTCTTCATCATCACTGTTATCAATATTATCAGTTTCAATAATTTCATTCTCTCTAGCCCTAGCAAGTTGTTCATCAAGAAATTCACCAAGTGGCACAAAGAGTATCAAGCATAGAAGTAGTTTCATCATAAGTATCATGCATAGAAGAAGTGGCATCATCAATAGCATGCGACATATCGTAATTAATAGCGTATAAGTTTAGGTGTCGCAAGCTTACTCAAAATGAAGGTGAATCAAGTGCGAGCTAGATGGCAGTTCCTTACCTCCCTCGTAGTTAAGGGATAAATTGTTGTTTTCTTGTCTTTCAAGTTCTTCATAGTGACCAGCAGATATAAATCCCAAGTGACTCAAAGAATAGAGCTATGCTCCCGGCAACGGGCAAGCAGAGAAAATAGTCTTGATAACCCACAAGTATAGGGGATCGCAACAGTTTTCGAGGGTAGAGTATTCAACGCAAATTTATTGATTCGACACAAGGGGAGTGCTACCTCTTGAGCACTGCGTTAGTTTTCCCTTGAAGAGGAAAGGGTGAGGCAGCAAAGTAGCGTAAGTATTTCCCTCAATTTTTGAGAACCAAGGTATCAATCCAGTAGGAGGCCACGCACGAGTCCCTCGCACATACACAAACAAATAAATCCTCGCAACCAACGCGATAAGGGGTTGTCAATCTCTTCATGGTCACTTACGAAAGTGTGATCTGATAGATATGATAGGATAATATTTTTGGTATTTTTATGATAAAGATGCAAAGTAAAGAAAGTAAAATAAAAACGGCAATGGAAATAGCTTGTTGTCGGGAGATTAATATGATGGAAAATAGACCCGGGGGCCGTAGGTTTCACTAGTGGCTTCTCTCAAGAGCATAAGTATTTAGGGTGGGTGAACAAATTACTATTGAGCAATTGATAGAATTGGGCATAGTAATGAGAATATATAGGTATGATCATGTATATAGGCATCACGTCCGAGACAAGTAGACCGACTCCTGCCTGCATCTACTACTATTACTCCACACATCGACCGCTATCCAGCATGCATCTAGAGTATTAAGTTCATAAGAACAGAGTAACGCTTTAAGCAAGATGACATGATGTAGAGGGATAAACTCATGTAATATGATATAAAACCCATCTTGTTATCCTCGATGCACTACAAAAAAATACACTTCCGTGATGATACGTGTTTGTCACAATAGGTCGCATTTTTTGTCATGCATGTACATCCATGACAAAATTTATGACAGAATCAAGATAGTCATACATGTGCTGTCGTAGAAGTGTTCCATGACATTACCAAAATTATCATCACAGAAGTGTCCACTTCCTTGCCGATAAATCGCTCGTCACAGAAGTGCTTTCGTCAAGGGTGACTGACACGTCGCATCCACCGTAATGGAACGCCGTTTTGGATCCGTTAACCCGTTAACAGCCCCGACCAATGGGGATTTTCCATGTGTAAAATCATCATTGGCTAGAGGAAACACGTGTCGGCTCATCATGGACAGATGTCATCTCACTGGACAGAAGGCGCCTATGATACGTCGACACGTGGCACGGCCCAACAGTGCCCCATTCCTGTGAAAAGGCCGGCCCGTTTGACTTGGTCAAAAGCTGGCGGGCCGGCCCATGGAAAGCCTATTAATGGCCTGTTAGCATATAGCCCATTTACAGCCCGCTAACCCAAGGCCCGTTACGCCCTATGCAAATTAGGCCCATTAACGTCACCTGGGTCATCCGATATGATTCCAGCCCGTTTTCACTTCTGGCCCATGTATGGCCCATGACATCTTTCGGCCCATATGAGGCCCTTTGTAACTCTTGGCCCATTAGCGGCCCGTGCTAAAACTGGCCCATAATGAACAACGTATTACTTTACACCCTAACGGCCCGCGGTGAAACTGGCCCGTAATGAACAGTGTAACACTTTATACCCATTAATGGGCCGTTATTCCGTTGGGACGTTTCCAGCCTAAGTTAACTTTCGGCCTTCTGAGGACCCATTTATTCTTGGGCTCATTTGCAGCATTCGGTTACTTACGGCCCTTACTGTCATTTTCTGCTTGTGGGCCAAATTCAGCCCGTCGTTATAGTTGGCCCGTTTGTGGTCCGTTAGTCTGTTGGGCCATTTTCATAGCATCACCAAATACGGCCTATTAACGGCCCGTTATGGTCAGCCCATAAACGACGATTTCCATTATAGGCCCGCTTCACGGCCCATTAAAGGCCAGTACAAGACCCATAAATGAGTCGGCAGCCCATGGATCCTACGTGACGTAGAAGGCCCATGGATCCTGCGAGACGTAGAAGGCCCATGGACACTGCGAGACGTAGAAGGCCCATGGACCCTGCTAGACGTAGAAGGCCCATGGATCCTGCGAGACGTAGAAGGCCCATGGATCCTATGAGACGTAGAAGGCCCATGGATCCTATGAGACGTAGAAGGCCCATGGTCGGGCGAGTTGGCCCCTCGCTTGAACGATATAGCATATTCAAAGAATTATCCTACTCAATACTATCACCTCTAAAAAGCATACACTATACAACAAAGAGATCAAGGCATAGAAAAGTAGAATAATCCTACACTATACAATAAAGAAATTACAGCCGATTATACCCATTGGGCATTATGGTACGGCACATGTGATAATAAAGCATACACAAACAGCAAATTACATACACTGGGCAACACGGCTCATACATCATGGACGCCAAGCATCAACTTAACTCCATTTGAACTATAATCTCTTCGTAAAATAGGATTGTCCGGATTCAGATAGCACAAATTTCAGTCTGCAAAATATCCAATTCCTTCATGGTTACCTCGGTGTCTTGTTTCATTTTTGACTCCTGCATCTAATACCGCATGTCCAGTCTCAACTTGTTGATTATACGTTGACAATCATGTACATGTTGTCTTGCCACCACTAGTTGATGCTCGAGAACATCAGCACATTCCAATTCCAATCCATAATCATTCGGTAACGGCCATGCCGCACTACTCACAGATTTTTGTGTTGATGTCACTTCATCCTGAAATGTTTTTGTAAGTACACATGACTAGGGAAAAAATATAGTTACAACAAAGGAAGCTTAACAAGACACTATTTTGTACTACATGGCAAAACATGACTTACAATAATGTTACACGTCACTTTCACAAAAAAAATGTTACACGTCATGAAGCATAAGCAGGTGATATTTTAAAAATTATAAAAAACATAGTATGTGCAGCCTGCATACAGAAATCCCTCTTAGCTCACCAGAGGAGCATGATGTTGGGGCCCAATCGAAAACACAGACAAGTTACAAATTTAGACAACATGTTGCGTATAAGTAAGCAAGCAGTTGGCCATTCTGTACCTCAATTAAAGTCTTAGGGAGCATAATGAACAGCAGAGGGTTTCATACAAACATACTACAACAGGCAAAACTATGCAATCATTAGCGTAGTATAAACTAGATTGTGAGCCTCATGCAATAATAGTTGGTTAATAGACTTCAAAGCTTCAGCCACACTTCGGCAGAGTAATTAAATGGTAAGGCCTTTAATTATGTCAACTAATAGTGATACAAGTACCGAACATCAGGCATAATTACTTGGGCATCCCATTAAGTGAGGACAAATAAAGCAATTTAAAAGAGAAAATTAACTATGCCTGAAACAAACAAGGAATTGAACTGTTGAGTTGCATACAGTGACTTACCTTAGCAGGTTGAAGAGGCTCTTGCAGCTCCTACTTCTCTTGCAAGGCTCCTTCCTAACATCTTGTACTTGGAAATCCTCAATCTTATCTTCATTGCACCCCCTCTGCAAGGTGACACAAACTAGTTACTCGTCTCCTTGGAAGATAAGTATGCATACTTTCCAGTCTGTGAACACAAAAGGATGAGATTATAACAAAACAACACCACATAATGAAACATGCCGCATCTCTTGCACTTGCACACAGTGAAATGAGCATTTACTATGTCCGTATTTATGTAAAAACTAGGCATACCTTCGAACTGGATCTCCGTGTACTCTTGGAGAGCCTACTGTAGTGTACAACCAAACCTTTATGTCACCTATGAGTTAGACAAGGCCCCACTACAGCAGCCCTTAGTGTTTAAATCGTTGACAAGCTCTATTAGAGTGTTAGGTCAAGAACAACAAGTAATCAAAGCGAATAGTCCTAGTATGGTTGGCTGATGCAAACAAGCAATTGAACAGATGTGTGAGCAAATCTTACATATCAAGAAAAGAAGCAAAGAAGGAGGCTTAAAGACCATCACTTGACTAACCAGATTTAAGGGGCATTTAAACATCATGTGCAGCGTATGAACTAACATAAACATTGCATATTCCAGATTCTACAAGGGAATGCACATGTATTAGGTTATGCCATGTATGTTGATGCCTAAATGTACAGATAGCAGGCAGGAGTGATTCATCATTGCACGCACAATTGAATTGCAGGTTAAGGGCCAGTTCGATTCCGCCTTTTCAGGGCATATTGTCAAAATAAGCCATAAACGATGTAAAGAAGTCATTTTTGAGTTATGGGCTTGGGCTTAACTAATTTTGCTTTGGAGGGGGGTGTTTCGGGTAGAACCTCACTAAAATTTGAAGGGAAGGGGAATAGTGAAATGACTCTATTGTCTGCCTATATTACACTCAAAATGCAATCACGACGCTCGTGTCACACCTCGACCCTCAAGTAAAACAAACACGCAAGCATTCATTGCCGCTCGCTTGCATCTCCTCTCCCTTTCTCTCTACCTCGATCCTCGCCGCAAAGACTAGGGTTCCTCCAAATGAGTCATCGCCATCTGGTCCCATCTCGGCCCGGTCTCGACGATGCTATGTCCAGCTAGGCTACATGGCCGGGCGGTAGGGGCAAATCTCCCCGCTGCTCCTCCCTTTGGCGCCGCCCTCATTCTCATGGTCTCCAAAGAATGCTCCACCGTGGTTCGTCCAACTCACTACTCGGCAAGGCCGCACAACTATGGCTGATGCCACATCATGCAGAAGGCACCTTGTTCCCTCCCTCCTCCTGTGCCATGGCCTTGAGGTGCTGTTGAAGGATGAGCTCATCCAACAAGGTGAGGATCTCCTCCGATTTTTGCCAAATTTTCATTCCGATCTACTATACGATGAATTGCTATGAGCTGCTTCTGCTGCTATATGATGCATTGCTATGAGCTGCTCCTCGCTGCTGCTATATGATGAATTGCTATGAGCTGTTGCTGCCGTATGATGAGTTGCTATGAGTTGCTGCCGCTGCTATATGATGAATTGCTATGAGCTGCCATCGCTTCTATATGATGAGTTGCTACAAGCTGCTCCTGCCGCCGCTATATGATGAATTGCTATGAGCTGCTCCTGCTGCTGCTATATGATGAATTGCTATGAGCTGCTCCTCGCCGCTGCTATATGATGAATTTCTATGAGTCGCTGTCGGTATATGATGAATTGCGCATCTTTGCATTTACGATGAGTTGCTATGAGCTGTTTGTCGCTATATGATGCTTTCGTGTGGTGCTGCTATATGATAATAACCAGCCACTTGGACCATCGAATTTCAATAAATAATTGTTCTTCATTTAAATGTGGGTCATGCGTTCTTCGTTTAAATTAGGTAATGGGATCTCTATGGAAAACATTGACCAAAGTAGATTGTGCCAAGTAGATGGTATCTTTGTATTTGCATTTTGAGCAAATAGTGATGGTCTGTTTTCCTATCATATTAATTATTGCACTGGGTTCAATTTGTGATGTTTGCAAGTCAAATTAATTTCCATATGGGCAGCAAAATGAAAAAAATATATAATGCAAGCTGAAAACGCAATGAAAAGAACTGGTTGGCGTATTACATGGAGCTTATATTCACAGGTGCTTATTTTCTTAGGATAACTCGTAATAACTGTCCGTAAGAAACTTGGCTAATAGAACTGGCATACAAATAACATGTCACGATGATTGCAATGGAGGAGTGATGTACCATAGCACACTGTGTAGGCTCACCGCTGCCTCTCCTTTTTTTGCGATGTTCCATGAAATTGCCACATACATCTTGTACTTTTTCATTGTGTAACCCTATCTGCAAGTTGACATGGCTAATTTCAGACATCTCTACATGATACTACATTGCATATCCCTTGCGCATATTTAAACCACCAATTAACGATTGTAAAAGTGCATACCATAAACTAGCCATGACTCAGTATGTCGGACTGGCAGGCACTCTAAGGGAGCCTAATGCAGTGCATTGGAATTCCTACATGCCACCTATGATTTTGTGTAATGTACTGCCCCTGTTCCTAAATATATGTCTTTGTAGAGATTCCAGTATGGACCACATACAGATGTATATAGATGTGTAGATTCACTCATTTTGCTCCGTATGTAGCCTATAGTGGAATCTCTAGAAAGACTTATATTTAGGAACAGAGGTACGAGGCAGTATCATGTATGAAATCTACATATCTAATTTAGCAGCCAAGAGTAGAAATCATTGTTCCGCACAAAGGGATTACTGGTCAAAAATCCTAGCAAAGCATCTTTGGCAGTACGTATCAACAATACAAGAGAGAGAGACACGCTTACAAGATCATAGCAATGCCTCGGTCTAGGATCTTGGTTGGCCAAGTCATAGATCCGTAAGAAACATCGCCCTTGTAATTTTTGCCACCGCATAACAGTAACAATGACGGTTAGTATATTTGAAGTACATCGGGCGGTGATGCGGACGGGTTTAAAGGTGACAAGTACCTAGGCCGTGGCGGGTGCTTGGCATCTCTCCGCACGGTGGGCATCAGGTTAGAAACGCCGAGGGTGATGACGCTACCGGCCGTCGGGGTTCGGTAAGGAGATCTAGAACCGTCGAGTAGGGTGTTTGTGGAGCGGCTCCGGTAGGGTGGACTACGGTGTGGGCGAAGCGGATCTGTGGCCGTGGATGAGGGCGTAGGTGAAGCTGCTCCGGTGGTTGGGTTAAGGATGGTGTCGACGACGCGGATCTGCGGCCGTGGACGGGGCGTCAGAAGCTGCTCCGGTGGTTCGGTTAAGGATGGTGTCGACGATGCGGATCTGCGGCCGTGGACGGCGCTGGCCGGTTGCCCGGTGGTTGGGTTAAGGGTGGTGTCGACGATGCGGATCTGCGGCCGTGGACGGGGCATCAGAAGATGCTCCGGTAGGTTAGATGAGGGTGCGAGGAAGCGGATATGAGGCTGTGGACTTGTGAGTTGGCAAAGCGGCCCCGGTAGGGTTGAGAATGGTATAGGCGAAGCTACTCCGGTAGGGTTGACGCTGGTGTCGGCGAAGCGGTTCCGGTAGGGTTGAGGAAGGTGTCGTGGCGGCTCCGGTGAGGGTTGAGGAAGGTGTCGGCGAAGAGGATCAGAGGCCGCCAACGGGCGTCGGTGGGGCGGCCCGGGTGTGGACGGCGTCTCCGGTGGGAGAATCTGAATGAGCCGCTGCAGATGCGCGCGTTGATGAGAGTATCGGGGAAAAAGATCCGGCACCGTGGACAAGGCCGACACTGAATGGGCTGTGGTACAGTGGTGGATGAGCAGTCTACTTGTTTCTAGGGGAGGTGGGAGGGGTAGATGCGGCCGCAGAAGCAGATCCGACGAGGTGGACGCCGCTGGCAGTGAATGGGCTATAGTACGGCGGTGGATGAGCAGTCTAGGGTTCGAGAGGGGAGGGGAGAAAGGGCGACGAAGTATGGACGGCGTGATGTAAGATGCTCTGGTGCTGTGGAGTTAGTCGTTTTTGCGGGAGGGGGAGAGGAAATGGGGTTGCCGTGTAGTGGGGGGAACCAGAAATTACCAAAGCATCCCCGACCTATCATGTAGATGAGGGCGGTATTGTAATTGTTGGTCTCCGTGCACCAAGGACAAAAGGGGGATTTCGCATGCTAAAGACTAAGGTGGCGGAAATTTTAGAAGGAGGCCAGAGATTTTGCCGCCCGCGGGATCGTTCATATCCAGTTTCAACTAATTTTGGACTGTGCTAGCGGGAAGGTTATGCTAGACTGTGTACACGGGCGCAGCGTCGTGATTAATAACTGGTGTGAAGTCCACCCCAGAAAAAAAGACAATAACTCGGGATGGTGCGCCGATAACTTGGCCATTCACACGGGCGCGGCCAATCGTATGGGATCAAACGCTCAACCTATGTATTTCTCGTGTAAATAGATAATTTAGTGCCATTGGTTATTTACTTTAAACATAATGCATTGACGTGTTAGTGTAGAGGCGCACAAAAAGAAATGGATATTGTAGTTAGCTACTTAAAAGTGTTACCTCATATGATTACATAGCCTCCATTTCATAAATTATGCACTGCTGAATTCATATATTAATATTACATATATTACTTCAAAATATAAACTTAAATCATCCAAGACTAATGAATTTGAATGCAAGAGTAACAATGGTGCATGTGCATGATAGCTACATGATAACTACAAAAAAACACTTCCGTGATGATACGTGTTTGTCACAGTAGGTCGCTTTTTTGTCATGCATGTACATCCATGACAAATTGATGACAGAATCAAGATAGCCATACATGTGCTGTCGTAGAAGTGTTCCATGACATTACCAAAATTATCATCACGGAAGTGTCCACTTCCATGACGATAAATCGCGTCACGTAAGTGCTTTTCGCCAAGGGTGACCGACACGTGGCATCCACCGTAACTGAACGCCGTTAAACTATCGGGTCGGGTTTTGGATCCGATAACCCGTTAACAGCCCCGACCAATGGGGATTTTCCATGTGTAAAATCATCATTGGCTGGAGGAAACACGTGTCTGCTCATCGTTGGGACAGATGTCATCCACTCATTGGACGGAAGGCGCCTATGATACATCGACACGTGGCACGACCCAACAGAGGCCCATTCCTGTTAAAAGGCCGGCCCATGGAAAGCATGTTAACGACCTGTTCACATATAGCCCATTTACAGCCCGCTAACCCAAGGCCCGTTACGCCCTATCCGAATTAGGCCCAATAGCGTCATCTGGGCCACCCAATATGATTCCAGCCCATTTTCACTTTTGGCCCATGTATGGCCCATGACGTCTTTCGGCCCATATGAGGCCCTATGTAACTCTTGGCCTATTAACGGCCCGTGGTGAAACTGGCCCGTAATGAACAGTGTATCACTTTACACCCATTAACGGCATGTGGTGAAACGGGCCCGTAATGAACAGTGTATCACTTTATACCCATTAACGACACGTTATTCCGTTGGGCCATTTCCAGCCCATGTTATCTTTCGACCTTCTCGGAGTCCACTTATTCTTGGGCTCATTTCCAGCATTCGTTTACTTACGGCCCGTTCATCGCTATTTTACGCTAGGGCCAAATTCAACCTGTGGGTTACAATCGGCCCGCTTGTGGTCCGTTAATACGTTGGGCTGTTTTCATAGCGCCATGAAATACGGCCTATTGATGGCCCGTTATGGTCGGCCCATGAATGCATTTATTCCAACTCTAGCCTGTTTATGGCCATAATGCGGCCCGTTATTGGCCCATGTTATCATACTGCCCGTATAAGGCCCATTGATGATACGGCCCATAGAAAGCCCATTGTTTCTACAGCCCTTAGAAGGCTCATTGTTTCTACGGCCCGTAGAAGGCCCATCGCTTTCTACGGCCCGTAGGGAGGCCCAAAGGTCACCACAAGAAATATTAGCCCATGGTTATTGTAGCCTAGTTTTAAAAATAGGTTATTGCAGCCACTAGCAAACCGCGGAAAAGAACCGCAATGACTACAAGCAAACAAATAAACAAGACAACAAGGAAATAAATAAGCAAGCAACTTACGCTTAGGCTATCACGGCTATCACATATTACATCCATCGGGCATCAAAGTTCGCCACCAAAGTGCAAATAAACATGCCGACAAAAGAATATACAAAACCGAGAGCACTTCAAGGCACTAGGGCCTTTTCTAGGAAGGGCCCCCCAAGCTAACTGAAGAAGCTGAGTAGACCTCGCCAGTGTCAACGATAGATGCATCAACACTAGATTTAAGGCTTGATGGTGCGACGTAGTCCTCCTCGACATCTTCATTGCATCTTTGACTTCAAGTCGGAGCTGAGCCGAAGCAAGCCTTTTCGCTTTAAGTTGAGATCAAGAAGTCGAATCGATTGAGGCAAATGATCGCATAGAGGTTGTCTCACACTGCCGGTGAGTAGCTTCAACTCACTGTCTTCATCAAGACAGACCTTGGGGTCATCTCGCTGTCCACAAGATGGTTTGGCTCACTATCTTCCCTAAAGTTCTGCTGGCGTAAGAGATACGACTGAAAGAGAAACAAGGAGACACGTAACAGGTTTCACAATTATATAAGCAAATAAATGGATCTGTTACGCATAAGGAACATGTTTTTACAACTACAATTTGAAATCGGTAGTTTTTGCAAACATCCAATCAGATGTAAACAGCAAAGCAAACAAAGAAGTGGAGGAAATGATGCCTATCCAAATCTATACTAGAACAAAGTTTGAAGGCTTGAGAAGGATGAACTTACATTACATGTTAACACGGGCTGGACAAAGCCCTTCTCCATGTTGATGGAAGGATAATTCAATAAATTCCCAAAGAAAATTCTTTATAAGCGTTGCCATTATTCTACATTTTGCAAGAGTAAATATAGATCAAATAATATTGGAAGAAACAGAGGATAATGAAGCTCAGTGCATCGATGATACATAATCAAATAGCAATTAATTAAGTACAGCGTTACAAGGCAAAAGGCAGAGAGGTACTGACGAGAGCAATGCAGAGCCCATTATTATTTTGAGATCGTATGATCCTTTGAGCAAGGAGATTCATATGAAATTAGATTTCATACAAGAGAGAAGGTAAGGCACAAGCAGAAATTTAGGAGTTCAAATTTTGAATTGATATCATAGACAAGACTGATCACTGGGCTCCCAGCAGTTCTAATAGGGGTTTGGCCACTGGAGTAGGGGTAAAGTGTGGTACAGTTGGGCCTGTGTTTTCTGTGGCTGCTAATCTATCTGATTGAACAGGTATCACTACCTTTGCCAAATACATAGTTTGTACTCCTTGAGAATCTGCACTCACCCTCTTCCTTTTGGACATCTATTACGAAAGAACAACATTTGACTGGAAAAAGATAGTGTGACGACACATGGAATAGGTATGTAAAATGGATAGGTATGGCATATAATCATATATGATGCTTAAACTAAGCAGATGGTGTAACAAAGTAGAAGTAATGCAAGAGGTCAGATGCAAATATGTGCGACCAATACAACTTTGCAAAGCTAGAGCAAGCACCTTGATGGGTGAATAAAATAGGCCATCCTCCACCATGCCAAGTTAGTTAGCTAGTGGATCGTTCCGCAATATTCCTCTCGTGCGCCCATTCTCATATTCATTTTGATAATGTTCAATATCTGACATGCATGAAAACATAAAAACAAGTGAGATTTTCTTTGTAATGCAGAAGTGATTCTAATACAATACTGCCTCCCTGTAAACCCCTTTGTGCTATCTCTGTAATTCTTTTAAAAGATGCCACGCATGCTGTAATTTGTTGTGTGCATTAATATAATGTGGCCTACTACTCAAAACATGAGAGCTCCAGAAGTGATGACACTTCGCAGATGATAGCTTCAACATATAGTAAAGAAGAACAAGTCGAGCTGACCTGACATATTCAAAATATACTAAGGGAGAACAACTCGACCTGACCAAATAATCGCAAGAGAAGAGTATCATCTTAAAGAAGAGCGTAAGAGCAAGCAGATTGAAGATATTACAAGTCTTTCAATACAATGTCGGTTGGCCACCCATGATGAACCAGAGCGCATGAGAGAAATACTATTCTTTCCGGTCTCTCCATATGTGGCTCACATGCATTTCAAACTAAAGTAGGAACATTTAGCTCACCAATTAAACATCTCTCGGTTTACTAATATCAGCAATAATATCAGATATGAATTTGTACAACTAAGCTTGTTTAGCTTGATGGGTGGAGCAGTTCTATTACGACACGAACCACGTAGGCTTATTGTGGTCATCATAAAATGGGGAAAACATAAGCATGATGAGTACAGTGTTGATCGTGGCAGTGGGATGGCAGATCTGAAGCTGCAAACCGCGCAAAGGGTAGTTAGCAACCGATGTTTTCTTTGAAATAACAACTAAGATTTGGTATGGACAAGAAAGTATGGTCAACAAGTGACAAGGAAATGCAATTATGCTGTCTCTCTATATGTCGCGACATGCATTTGGAAACTCAAGTGGGACCTTTAGCTAACCAATTAAATGTGTCGGTTAACTAATATCAAGATCATATCACAATCATATTTGAACAACTAAGCTTTCGAATTACGAGTGTTGTGTTGTTTAGCTTGAAGGGTGGAGTAATGCCAAGACAATGTAAAGCACCTAAGCGAGATCATAGTAGAGTAGATAAAAGGGAAAACCCTAAGCATCAAGAGAAAAATCAGGAAAGTGAAACTAGCTGGACCAAAGGGTGGCGCACATGCTTTTCAAAGCGAATATAGGAACATTAAGTGACCAATTAGACGTTCTGCTTTTAGTGATATGAGCATCATATCGATTCGTATTTCAACACGTAAGCTTTGGGTTGAGGTCTTGAGGAGCATTGCTAGCACGACATAAGCACCTACGATGATGGTAGTGAATATAAAGGGGCAAAACCATAAGCTTTACGAGTATAGTGCCCGCTCCATGGCGGACTGAAGGTGCAAACCGGACAAAGCTACCAAGAACCAATGTTTGCTTTCAACTAGCCACTACGATTTGGTACGGACAAGAAAAGTACAAAGAAACAAATTACGATCTATTTTCCGGTGAGATCAATAACTTAAGCACATATGGAAGAGTTCCACCTCTCTTGCGACGTGTGCAGGCCTATGCTGATATGTTGAGGGTGCTGCGGGTGCGATGGCTGTCGGCGGCGGGGAAGAAGACTTTAGACGGCAGACGGCCGGGTCGGGGGATATATCCTGTTGCCGTGGATGAGGTGGTTGTAGGAGCGGCAACGACAAGGTGGACGACGGCGCCGATGAAGCGAGAGGAGGCGATGAAAGGATCCTGGTCCAGCGCCGTGGATGAGAGACGTCCATCTCTTGCAAGGTGACGACGGGTTAGGGGTAGCGGCTCCGGCATGGTGGAGGATGGGGTGGCGGATGGAGGAGGCTGGCCGCAATGCGGAGGTTGTCGTGCCGCCGACGTTGTATGAATGGGGAAATGGAGGGGAGGGAGGATCTCAAACTTTGGGACGCGCTTCTCTGAAATGGGGGAAAGTTACAAACTTATCCCCCGTTTAAAATTACGGACATCGCGTCGGTTGGGGATAGGACGGTAATCTCGCATCTCCCAAATATTTACCGGTAACTATTTCGGGCGAGGAGAGGGTGTTTTTCCGCCCACGGTTGGCGCCCACGGTGTATGAACGGGCTGACAGGTAGGGCGGTTGTGTCACGTCTGATGGAAGTTACACATCTGCCCCTATTTAATATATTGGCCTACATCGATTTTGGACGAGGAGAGTTTGTTTTGGCGCCCACCGTGTATGAATGGTGAAATGGAGGAAGAGACATGTGTCTTCCGGACGAGCTTGAATCAAATGTGTTTTGCCGCCCACGTTTGGCACCCACCGTGTCTGAATGGGCTCAGAGGCCGTCGCATCACGTCTGATTGAAGTTACTAGTCTACCCCTATCGGCGGCAGTAAATCCGGTCGATAAGGATGTACTCAAAGGTCGTGGGTAGATGTAATTTCCATCTCGCAAACACTTGCTTCGGGCAGCCCACAAATTATAGTGGGTGTTTAGTCGCTTTGCTCAAAACTTGGGAGAATTAGCATTCACGTTTGCCTGCGACACGGCAAACTAAATTCAAATCCAATTTGTATTCGATTACGAATATCCATGTATAATTATACGCTTTTGTTATTTATTTCTTCAACACCACAACAAAGATTTATTCCACCTTTATATATGATTATGATTTAGAAATGTCGTGACCTTGAATTCAGAGGTTGGATACACTCGATTCAAACAGTTATTTCATCCAATACAATATGCTCACACGAAAAACAGTTCACCTTATGTCAATCATACAAGTACCGAGGATTACCTCGCCTAAAAATTCGGATCATTACAACACATGGACAACATGGAATTCCAGACAACATAGGGGGTCTTGCAACATAATCCATTCAGAGACATGACACAACATGCAAGTACAATAATCTAATGACAATTTCAACTGGTATCTAAACAAGAACCGGGATTACCTTGGGCTTCAGATATCAGAAACAACAGGACCTCCTCCGTCTTCAAATGCAACATTCTTACTTCCTCCAATTCTTGGGTTGCTTGCATAATGCGTGCCGCAAATTCCGTAATTTCCAGCCTCAAGATAAAGATTACCTCATTCATGGCAGCCACACCATCTCTTTTCGCCTCTAGTAGAGCCTCAAGCACTATAATATATGTGCTCAGATCGCTCTCCGCGGTGTTGCCTCTGAACTGCTACCATCCGGTAACATGGATGGCGACCGCTTCCACAAATAGATTACGGGTTGTACATTGTGTCCTAGTGTGAACGACATCCTCGAAAGGTTTCACTGGACATAAGTAAGAGATAGTTATCGTATGATCCAGCAAGAAGCTTACATGGTAAACGACGGACGAATTATTGCCGAGCATGGCAAACTATATTTGAATGGTTCGAAGCAGCATCAGCCGAAAAGAAATTAAAATGGTAAGATGAAACTAGGAATGTAAGTGGGAAATAAACGACATCCGCCAGTCCCATCTAGTTAGTTTTGCTACCTCCCTAGTTCATTTTCCTCAAAACAAAAAAATCTTCGAACTATCATACCACTAGTGGACTTTAATCGGGATTAAACGGGACCCAGCTTGACATCCCTAGTTGAAAGGGAGTGTACAACCGCTATATTTAAGTTGCCAAGGCATCTAAGCAGTTGAAATAATCTGAGAAAGCACTTAACAGTGTGGCCTCATATAAACTACGAAGACAGTCTTGTGATGAAGTTGAGAGGAAACTTAAGGACTCAAATGAAATAGGCATGCATTTCTTTATGATAGTACAGTAGGCACTGCTGACATATTGGCCAACTCAGGTATAGCATAACAACAAACAAGCATTCGAATCAAGCAATACAGCAAAGCAGACAACTGAACTATTTGTAATTCGGTAGGATTACACGTTAGGAGCACAAGCCAAGAAAGCAGCCCACTCGCATTACATTTCACATGTACTAAAACACATTGGCTTACCATATGTTCCTGTGAAGCCTAGCTGCTGTTGCAATGTTCTTTGAAGATATCACAAGATCCCGTGGTTGCAAATCTAGTTGTTGTAGTTTATTACGCACCGCCTATTTAGGTAAAATTAATTTTAATCGCATGCACCGGTCCGAATTGATCATCAATGGTTCATCTAAACTAATGAAAGAAGGGTGTGTGCATACACGACAATATATCTGCTTCCCTCTATTTTTATGCTTGTTCGAGGTGCCGCCCCAAAAGAACAAATATTTTGCTTGATGGGGTTGGCAGCTCCATAATTAATAGAAGCATCAAATTAGTCATGCAACTTGGGAAGATCAAGAACACACAAACAAGTAATGAACAGAGGCTCGGAGCAGTGATGTAATAGCTAGCATCAGAAAATGTAGGGTAAAACAAACAAAAAGCAGCGGAACCACATGCTAGTTTACTGATGTGTAATTAAGCATAGAGAATATTAACCAGTCTGATGGAACCAACAGGTGGCATTAGAACAAAACTAAAGCATATTAACTATATGTGGACTGGTATGTAATTTAGCACATGTAACATGTTCACTGCCAGATGTATGGCCCTACAGGTGCAAGCAGAATAACGCGTCTCATGAAAAACTGAATGATGCCCTGAAGAAATTCAAAGGTGCGGTGCTTATGCTAGGAAAGTGAACGTAGGCGTCGGTCGTTGGATGATAATACCTGATTCTCGACGGCGTATGGGTATCGTTGTCATACTTGATAGCTAAGGATCGTCGATGGTGCTCGTGTTGCGGTTGAGTTTGGGCCGGCTGTCGCCGTCGCTGAAGGGGCTCCTATGCTACGGTTGCGGCGCCTGTCGACATACAAGAAAGCTCATCTGTGGTAAGTGAACAGTTGCACGATAAAGAGAAAAACCGAAGGAGTACAAATCGAAATAACCTAATGAGGTTGCGGCATCGGTAAAGCAGGGCCGGTGGAGTTGAATATGGCGTCCGTGGAGCAGGTCGGTGCACGATGGGCGAAGGCTTTGGCGGTAGCGTTATGCAGTGCTTTCGTGAGGCGGATCATTGCCGAGGGCGAGGCTTGTATGAAGGGCCAGCGAAGGGGCGGACTAGGGAGTCAGTGAAGGGCCTACGCTGTGGTGGACGAGGACGCCGGTTAAGCAGATCCGATGCGGTGGACCATGATGGCGGTCAAGGAGATCTGGAGCGGTGGACAAGCCAGTCGCTGAAGCGGCTCTGGTGAAGTGGTGATTTGGCAGTTGGGGGTTCCAAGGTGCGGAAGGTAGAGCCTGCGGGGTGTGAGGTCCACCGCTGCAGCGGAGGACTAGATTCGATGGCTTGCCGTGGTTGGGGGGTCGGGGAGGGGAAGGTGAGGGCTCTGGGGAAGAATGTTGGGGGCAAAGAGGGGAAAACACTGGAGTTACCAAAGCAGCCCTTCTCCGTTCATGTGGCAGGGGTAAAACAGGAATATCGCAGGGTGAACTTTCGGGCGCGTGATATTTCGATGTGAGCGGGAAGTTTGAAAGCTTTTGGCGCCTAAAATTATAAGTATTCTTCTCTCGTACGGCCGACTATGATATCATGGCCGACAATTTGTTTGTTTTGCACGCAAAAAAATGTGCAAGTTTTGAAAATCAATGTCTCCAACTCGAAACTTAGATTGTCCATTCAATTCAAATATGGACCATTGAGCTACTACAAGCAAATACCATCATACGATCCAATTCAAATGAAATTCCAAATGTGTTTATCCTAAATATGATGACAAAAGCAAAAATGTATATGTGTATGAATAAAGTGAATGATTATAAAGTTTGAACATGCCCGTATGTGTATATCTCTAGGTTTGATATATGAATTTGAAATCATGAAATTCCGGCTTAAAAAATGTACCTCCGTTTAAATGAATTACAAAAGCTAATGGTGGAGTCGAATTCCAAAATTCCAATCTTAGGTTTGTAATTCTGGTACATCAAGGTATATCACGCATGTTCAAAAGTATCGTTATCTCATAGTACAAACTGTGAAACAAATTGATCAACCATGAGTGCACAATATCTCAATTACGCTAAAGTCCCTGAAATATAGACACCTCACTCTTTATCTGAAGTCACCCCCCACCACCACCACCACACACACACACATAGAGAAGTCGTTCTCTCCCCCAGACACCAACGCACGAGCACATTAACACCCCTCTCTCTTGTAAGTCCGGACCCCAACATAGGTCTCTATCACTTTGTCTCTCGGGCATGCACACATGTCTTCCCTCACTCTCTAGGTCTCCCGCTATCTCTCTTACCCAAGCACACGCACTATGTAGAGTGTATAATTCCCATACACACAAAACGTCGCCCCCAAACTTCTATCTCCCTAGTTAAGTGGTTCTCACAAGACTCACCTCACACACCACCCCCCCTGCAAACCAGCACCCGTTGTCTCCTGGTGCACCACTCTCCTCTTTCTATCTCTCCCACATGCGGACTCGCCCCAGCTCCTTCCCTGTATACATATATGTCGTGACTCTTTGCATAGCTCCCTAATGTATAATCGTTCTCGATTTCAGACATTGTTCTCTACACCATCTATTCAAGATCTTTCATGAAGTCCCTATCACACACACGATGACTCGCTTCCCCTGCGTCTCCGTTCATAGGCCAATTTCGGACAACATCAACATTGTCTCCCTATCTATACGCCATTTATGGACACAAACGACCCCTCTCGCCCCCTCTTCCTCTCTCTGTCTCTCTCTCTGTATCTCTCTCTCTCTCTCTCTCTCTCTCTCTCTCGTCGCTAGCTCTCTCTTTCTCTCGCTCTCACACCCCTCTCCCACACACACAGTCGATGTCTCTTCCAAATAGTCTGCTCCCCCCGCCCGCACCCGTGCTATCTCGCTACTACACATGTCACACCATTCCCTCTTCCCTTATACTAGGTTTACATCATCAGTGGTCTCTCTACTCCACATACACTCTCTCCATGTCACACACAAACGCGTGCACAAACACACACAGACACGCACAAACACCCATTTATCTGGATCCTCATCTCTCCCCATGTCCGCATGTGTATCTCACACACTCACTCTCTAATTATGTATATGTGTCTCCACATTACACAACACAAAGCCCCATGTACATGTCTCTCTCTATCCTCCACACACATAGACACAAAGAATCTGTTATCATTGCCTCAGTCTCTAACATATCGTACACACACACTGTCCCTCTCTCTCTCTCTCTCTCTCTCTCTCACTCTCGCAAACACGCTCAACAATGGTTTCCCCGTGAATAACTTACTGTCTACTCATCAACAGTCGTGGCAGTACGGCGAACACGAGGCGTGAAAAAGAATAAATCTACATGTGGTTAGACCACCTAGTATGACTACTAGGACTAGAGCAAGCCAAAAAGCGTGCCTCCGTCACCCCCTCCTTGTCGGCGACGGGAAAATCTTTGTTTTACACAGTCGAGAAGTCATTGTGCTAAGGCCCCACATGCCGAGGCGTTGAATAGAATGTAGATGCTAGTTTACTGAAGCAAGTATCGATAATACGTTTGTATCTCCATACTTATATTTCTTCTTCTATAAAAAAATCGAGTTGGTGATGATGGTACGTGTGCCATCTTGCAATATAGACCGTCATCTATATCTGATGGATGGAAATTAAACTAAAAGATACCCGCACCCCTCTCCACATTTGCAGACAAGGCCTTCCCTCGTTCATCCTATCTCCAACAAACCTCATTATTGAGCAATTAAGAAAGGAAGCCTCTGGAACAAACTGGCCTAGTGGCCGCTGCCGGCGTCCTCAATCCCCATGCCTCCGCTCAGTCCGACCACCAACCACCACCACACCCAACTCCTCTTCACCTTATCTCATATTTCTCAAGATATCATTAGTTTTTACACATGGGATTACTCCCGCAAGGGTCAATCACAACAAGTGTTTTTATAAAAAAATGCATCTTGATGTTCCGTTAATGCACGGATCTTGCTAGTACTCCTACACAAGACTAAGTTGGTGATGCTGGTGTGTCTGCCATCCGTCAGCTTCGACCATTAGATCTACATCTAACGATTGTGAGGTAAGTTGTTGCCTTTTCTCACCAACATCCCACTTGTCTACCAATTTGCAGAAAAACCCATAATTAATATCTTAAAACCAACCACATCCCACCCTGACCTCACCAAAACAGCCCAAGGAATATATTATAATTGAAACATAATATACATATGTATATCAAAATTAGGGTGTTTTGTACCAAGTTTGTGAATAAGTATTATTCTAATTATGATTCGCTGTAACGCATACATGAACATTGCTAGTATTACCAACCATGTATTTTTCTAGTATTCCATAGTTTCGAAGTTTTCCATCAAGATATTAGTCACTCATGGTTGATATTTACTTTCAATCATGTACACATATGCACTATGTAACTAGCCTTGCTTATTGGCTTCCAAAGCTTAACTTTCACTCCTACTTACAATATGTAGAGTATTTAACAAAAAACTACCACTTTCAACCAGCCCTAGGAAGAATCTATTGTACAAAAAATAGCAAAAACATACCCAAAATTTCTTAGTCCACGCCAAAAACTACTACTACCTCCGTTTCAGTTTACAAGTCTTGCGCGTATACCTAGGTTGTCAATTTTATCACCCTAATGTAAACTATATAGCACAAAAATTATACCTTTTAAAAGTAGAAACTCCATAGTTTATGTTGGTATATTTTTTGTAATATATGACTTGTATTAGGTTGGTCAAATTGACGACCTAGGGGTACGCGCACGCCGTGTAAAATGAGAGAGAGGTAGTACTACCTACTCCTTCCTTTCCGGTTTATAAGGCTCAATTCAAAAATATCATCCACCAAGGTAGATGGTGAGTGGTGGCGTACTTTTTGTAGTTTGCAAAAGCACCCAATTAATACTCTTGTTTTCCTCAAAAAAGTATGTTTACCAATGCATTAATTGCAATGCATGCATGCATAAATTATATGCATTGGTCAATTTTCTCTTAATACTTGCATGCAATGATTTAATGCATCTTGGAATCTGAACATGTGATGGAAAACTACCAAATTGAGCCTTATAAAATGGAAAAACTAAAATTTTGAGATAAGCCCTATAAACCGGAAAGGAGGGAGTAGTACTCCTACCGATTAGGTTCGTTTAAACCCATTTATGACTGGGTTGGCCCACACGTCCGTGCTGACGAGGCAGCTTAAACCAACACATTTTGTTTGATCGTTGACACGAGGGACCCACATCTGACCTTCTATCCTATTATTCCCCCTCAAATCATTATTTTCCTGAACATTACTTCAAACAAGATTGATGCGTGTTCGCCGGTGGCGCCGGTGATGAGCGAAGTTGGCCGCCCGCTCCGTCGGACGGGCCGGACGCCGGGCCTCCGCATGGGTTGGCAGGCTGGCCCGAGCGTGACTCACGAAGCGAGCAAGCCGCCGGCTGCCTTTGCTCGAGCCAAATGGTTGGCTGGCGGCTGCTGAAAGCAATCCGCCACGCTGCCGTGCGCTAATCTAGCTAGCAAACCTTGCGCATAAG
The DNA here is from genome assembly GCA_021605145.1 of Aegilops bicornis. NCBI lineage: Eukaryota > Viridiplantae > Streptophyta > Magnoliopsida > Poales > Poaceae > Aegilops > Aegilops bicornis. The sequence continues at coordinate 468,537,792 of CM038670.1, read as the reverse complement.
CGGTGGACAGAGCTATCTTGGCTAGCTAGCGGCCGCGAGCGCTGGACGGAGTTGGCATCCGGGCTGCCGCAACATGGGCTCCACACCGCTGGCGGTTTTGACCTCGCCTTCTGCCGGCGGCGGTAGCTGTGTCCCATGGCCGAGGATGACTAGGTGGACGGGCCGGAGGTAGGAGGTCACTCAAAGATTTTGGTTGGTAAGAGCATGTACAATGGTTGATAAGGTAGTCTTATCTTAAGTCTGCCACGTATGCAAGTGGTAGTAGTTTCTTGGCATTTTAGTGGTTTCTTGCATTATTAGGGGTTTCTTATAAGGAACAATGTACGTACTACTAGCGACAAAAGGTGATTCTAGGTTGCGTTGTACTCCAACGAGTACTACTAGTGGTCGCGGGAGTGTATACCTCGTTTTGTGGGTTCGATCCCGGCCGTACGCGCGGTGACCTTGAAAAAAAATAGTACTAGTACTACACTTCGCTGCGAGCCAATATTTTACACGGGTAGTTTGAGTTTTGAAGTCAAACGGACGTGCGGCCCCACAATCTGGGTGCACTGGACAGCCTAGCCACGTGAACGGGTTTTCCTTCCCAGCATCCCGTGGCTCGCGTGCTCGCCCTAGCCGCACCTCGCTTGCAGCGTCCTCATCAGCTAGTAGTAGCATATTTAAACTAGCGCCTCCCAATTAAGCCCGAGGAGCCGGAAAAGCCTGGCGGGGCATTGGGAACTATGCAATATGGCTCTCTACTCTATGTAAAGTGTTGTACTACTAGTACTCTGTAGCTTGTTGCATTGCACACATGGACTTCACTCCATTATCGGCTCTACTATAAAAAAATTCCTCTTGACGTGTTTTTTTGAAACGGAGGCAAAAGCTTTGCTTCATCTCATTCATAAAGAAGGAACTACTAACAAAGTTCGACGAGATCCATTACACCTCCACAAATGGAAGCGAAAAGCCTAGTCTCGCTGTATCAAATAACTCAAATATTCTGCCCCCGCAGACCGCAAAGAATCGTCACGATAAACAGGCTAGTGTGTGCGTGAGAGGAGCGCTGAGTAGGCCAGCTAATCCTACGTGAGAGGAGCGGCTGAATATAGCACCGAGAGTACCCACTAGGCCACTACGCAGTGTACTTCCCTGCATTGATAGTACAAATGATGGTTCTAGAGAACATTAGTACCCTCCACTTCCAACCTGTAGCTCCTTGGCCCCGAGATTCAAGAGTTCAAAAGCGGGTGCACTATACTAGACTAGACTAGACTAGAAGTACAAGACATCGCACTAATACTGTAGTTGAGAAAAGTAGTACTTGTATCGCTACAAGACGAGTACGCATTCTCCGTCACATAATGTAAGACGTTTTTTGACACTAGTTGGCGTGTACAAAAAATGGCAAAAACATACCCAAAATTTCTTAATCCACGCCAAAAACTACTACCTAGTGCCAAAAGTTTCTTACTAGAGCTATTATTTACAGTATAATGCAATCCCATAACGTTCCATGATGCTAGTACTAGTAGTAAATAATAGCCTCACCCCTTCGCTGAGGAACGATCTACAGTTGGAAGGGACGAGGCCGTGCGGTTACTACGCTCTTATCTCCTCCTTGCCAATTCCCCTCCCCCCGAAGAGAAGGCAGTTCGTCGCTGCTCCCATGGATTCGCCAGGCGGTTCTCCTCCTCGTCGGGGCTGGGAGACCTTGGATGACGATCCTCTGGGAGAAATCGCATGTCATTCCGACGTCCTCACCGCCAAGAAGACTCGGTGCTTCCTGCACCTACTTTTTCAAGACGCCGTTAAACAGGTTCGGAAAAGGCCATGCTTGTTGGTCTTCCATGCGCCCTCGAGGAGAAGGTTCTTCTATGGGACAATCCTTTGAACAGTCCACCGCTCCTGGCCATGGTTGCACGTTGACTCCGATAGAGTTGCCGACGTTGAGAGGTAGTCGGATTTTGTCCGATGATCAGTCGAAGAATGGAGTTTGATCATGTAGTACTTAGTTATTCCATTTCCATCCCGTAATTTCTCCGCTGCCCACCGTCTTATATATAGGTCTGGGTCGGTGCCAACGAAGATTGGCTTGCATACCTCCGGCCGGATACCACCATCATTTTGCACAACATCCACAGCAGTGCGGCCGTTCCGGTAGACCCCTTCTCCACCATTGGGATCGGCCTTCCGGACTGGCTGGGCTTGAATATGTATGATGATGCCTACATGAGATTGAAGAAGATAGCAATTGCGGACCCGCCGACAAAGCGACGCGGCTACGATGATTACTATCTCATCGCGGTGTTCGACATAAGGATTGCCATCAATGCAAGACGCAGTAACGGCAGAGGCTGGCGCATGTTGGCGGCGGCAGATTTGTACCCCTACACGTTCGAAGACGCCGTGCGCCATCTAGGCCGCATCTTCGCGGTGACAAGCCAGGGGACTTGTTTCATCTGGTTGCCATCCTACTGTACGGGAGATTACAAACGGAATACACAAACCATCATTTGCATCCCTAACGGTACTCCATTATTTTGTAGGGACCAGTCATCCCCCGATCAAAATAAGATCACCGATCCTAGATGTGCATTTGCATCCACGATTCGGTCTAACCTGGAACCTTGTAGCTAACTTTGGCATATTGGGATCAACTATCTTAGCAGTCGTTACCCATGGTACCACTGATGTGCAACATGGTCACACAATCTACCACGATCGGACCGTCACCATCTACCTGTATTCCATTTTTAACCCTCTCGCCTTCTCTTTCATTGTTGTACTAGTAGTATACTTAGTACTACTAGTAGGAATACTTTTACCTTGGAGGACGCCAGATAGCTAGCTGGGCCCTTGAAGACTTGAACCCACTAGCTGGCACCATTTTTGTTTTTCCATGTCTTACTATCTCATCCATGTAGCTAAGAGTGGCTATATATAATAAGCCGGTTATTTTACTTCCTCTATACTGGAGTAGTACTATTTGCTGCACAAGACATCGACCGCCATATTTGAGCACAACATTATTATGCATGGACCTTGACTATGTACGTCACCATGTGTCCAGATCTGGGACGCCGGGTGTACCAGATGAACGGCGCCGAGTTCGACCCCCGTGATGCTACGTGGGTGCCGAGGAACACTCTTGGAGAGCACTCGCTTTTCATCGGGGACAGCTACCCCATTGTGAAGCGGATGCCACCTTCTGTGCACGACACGGAAGGCCTGCCGTTCATGAAGCATGGTTGTGTCTTCATTGCGCATCACCGGATGAACGACATCTTTGGGACACGCTTATCCACGATTTATGCCGCTTCAGCTTGGATGAGTCTCCATCGTGTGGAACCGGACTAGAAAGCTACGACAATGATTCCCGTTGCCCACCGCTATGGATCGTGCCATCCATGAAGAACACCTGGGACTAGAACCTGAAGGAGGACATGCATGTAGCCCATCTATAACATGTAAGTGGAGTACGGTAATTGTGAACGGTAGCGCTGTGAATATTTGTAGACTAGTCGTACACAAATTTATCACATGAATTGGAGATGAACGTGTGTGGCATACTGGCATTTGTCCTTTAGAATTTATTACTAGTAAATGTGTTATGTGTACGTGCAACTTGTGTGGTTGTTGCACGGGCTCCAACACGCTCTTTGAGAAAAAAGGTGGCACAACTTTCGATATATGTGACGTGGCGGCATCATACAGTAGCATCGTTCGCTATAATTGTAGTACACTCCTACTAGGACGACAACTCCTATAAAACCTTGCGCTTGGCTCTTTACCTCTTCGGGAGGTTCAATAGTTCGTACTCGTGTGAACCTTGCACTTGCCTCTTCGCCTCTTCGGAAGGTCCAACAATGATGATGCTACCGTACAATATGCGTCTGGCAATCTGACATTGATTGAACTGCTGCACGTTCACCGCGAGGGCGAGGGCGAGGGCGAGGGAGAGGAAGAGGGAGAGGGCGCTGTAGTCAAAACCCTCTCCTCGTCCTGCGAACCACCGCGCGTGTGGGCGAGGGAGAGGCGGAGTAAGCAAGCTTCTCCTCGTTCGGCGAGTTGACGGGACACATCAAAGCAGTACTAGTACTAGTAGTAGTCCATACTACGTCCTTTCCGATTAATATGGCTTAATTTGAAATGAGAAAAATACACTGGCGGTCAACGTATGTAACAATACGCTCTTTACGGTCATTATATATAGTTTTGCGTTGATTATACGATCACTAGCTCATCATAGAGCACCGTATTGCACCCTACTGACCGGCCACATAGTCGATGTGGCACTTTGTTGACTGGTTAAATTGTCACCTGGTTTCTGGGTCCCACATGTTAGTTGGCGGAGCAAAGAAATCAGTTAAACAAAACTTTACGCAGGCGCCACACGAGTCCAACCCTTGCGCCCGAACCGCCCTGGCTGTGTCTGTGAGTGCATGCACGTGTCCTCCCTCGACCTTCCAACAAAGAGTGTACATTGGCTATAAAACAAAGAGTGTAGTAGTACATGATGTACATCTACACTTCCAATGCATTTAGCCTTTAATCTAAATCGATATTGACTGACTAATGCACCAACTTGTGATGTAGGTATAGGCTACATGTCTATCCTTAATTACAGCATGCAACGGCCTTCATTTAATCTTCTTATCTCAATGGTCGCATGCACACATAAGTCTGCTACTTTTGGGCATTAATTATACCCTGGTCAATGTGTAAATCTCTAAATGTACAGTCTTTCATGGACGTAGGGAGTAGGTTGAGCACTTGAGCATGAGCGTGTGTGTTGCGTCGTGTGCTGTGTGCCGCATGGGGTGCGTGAGTGTTTTGTGCGTCCATGTGGAGTACGTGTGAGTGTTGCATGTTGCATGCATGGGGCTTACTCCCTCTCATTGACATGTTCATATTTCAAACTTCCTATGTTCCCTCCATATGGTGATACTCCCTCTGTTCCCAAATACCCCAGTACGGAGTAAAAGCCTCCCTCTGTTCCCAAATACGGAGTATTTGTCTTTCTACAGATTTCAACAAGTGACTAGGTATGGAGCAAAATGAGTGAAGTGAGCATAGAGGCATAGGGATAGTGTAGAAAGGTAATCCTCGTGATCCATCATTCCCCATCTCGGTCAGAGAGAACTATTCAACTAGTCTTCGCAGTGAAGTGACAATACACGCTGCAGCAGATGGGACACGTAATTAATAAGCTGAACCAGCGTGTTGGTGTTACTAAATCAGCCTTACCCACTACTGCCATCATGTTTGCCAGTAGAGCACGCTCAAGAATACGCCACGCACTGTGTCCTCCATTAACCGACATATGGGCCCTCTTGTGGTAGACCCACATGTCATCGGTGTAACTATTTACACTCCGGAGGACAGTGCCTATATCCTGGTAGTAGTACTAGTAGAATTGAGATTTAATGCACTTTCTTCCCCATCTTCCACTCTTCTTCCTCCTCTCTTCCCCATCATCGGCCGCACACCATTTACCCCCGCTCACTGCCCGCCCGCCCGCACCATCTTCCTTGGTAGCTCGCGCGTACCATATCCCCCTGCTCACTGCTCGGCCACGCGAGGAGAAGCTTCTTCGCTCGCCCGCCCAAATCCACTTCCCCACTGGCTCGCAGGCACCGAAAACCCCAATGGCAGAACCGACTGACACGCAGAGCCGCGATCGGAATCCCCTCCCAGACGTTCTCTTGGAGCAGATCTGCAGTCGTATGGACCTACTCAGCACCGTCCATCTGGCCGCATGCTCGGTGTCTTTGTACCGTCTACTCGTCTGCAACCGGCCGGCTCTTTTCAAGACACCCTGCTTGCTGATGCCCGATCCTCGCAGGTGGCCCAAACACCGACTTGACGATCCTACGGAGGTTGTCGTGGTGCCCCTCGACATGCTACCACTACCCGTCCACCTGTCCTTCATGCGCGGCCACTACTGGGCGGGCATGAAGGCCAACTGGATCATCCTCATCCACCACACCGGTAGTCCATGGTGTCTCGTGGTTATCTACACCCAGTGAGAGATCACCCTTCCATCGTTGGACACCCCCGACATCGAGCCTCGCGGCCCGCCGGACACTCCTGCCTACTACACGCGAGACGCGTCAAGCTTTTGGCTCGACCTCTGTTTGCAGAAAGTTGTAATCTACGAAGTGCCCACATCATCAGAAGACTACATGGATTACAAGCTCATTGCCTTGTTCAACATGGGATTAGTCTATCACGGAATCCGGTCGCCATACATGGTTATGGATCATCATCAATCTGTTGAGGCAACATTTAAATACGATGCTATAGTGCATGATGGCATCGTTTACGCGGTCGGCCTTTTATATTGGCTGCCTATACTGCTGGAATCTATCGTCGTGTAATTGTTCTATCTCATCTCATCTTTATCTTATGAATACGACTGCCTATTCATTTGTTACAAATTTAGAATGCATAGCATGTCTATAACCACATCATTGCTATATGTTCCTCTCATTTCCTAGATTTTTATGACCACACATGTTATTGTTAGAGTTGATATGAGAACAATTGGCATCTAATGATTGTTAGAATACATATTATGAGCATAACATCATGATTGCTATATGTTACTCTTGTTTACTAGATTTTTATAACAACACATGTTATTGCTTAGAGTTGATATGAGAATAGTAGTAGTAAGTGCTATGGTAGAATATGAGTAGGCGCTTTCATAGCTGTTTTCCTCTCATTGTTACATGATGTTTGAACCATGACATGTTGCTAGAATATGAAAGCCATTGGCTTATTTTTTTTAACTTGGGGTATGATTATGACCACGGCATTGCAATTCTCTGTCTATGATATGTGTCACCGTTATAATAATCTTAATTCCACACATACTACGAACATGATTGTTTATTTTGTCCTACGGTCTCCAATTTGAATTGTTGCAGCAGACGCAAATGCTGGCCTTCATGATTCCAGGGACCTGGAATCATACCAGCCGATGGGTGCTTGGTTTATCGCTCGTTCGGTGACGGCGGTCATTTGATGCTCATTCGCACATACCAAATTGACCAAACCATTACATCAAACCACATGCAGTACAAATGTGTGGGGCGTTCGTGACATTGATGGCTATGGCTGCTTCGTGTTCGAGAAAGATCCCAGCTCTGTTGGGCTAGGCGTATTCAACTGGAGGCGGGTTTAAAGCCTCGGCAACCACTCCTTGTTCCTCGGGCTCAATTATCCGATCATCCAACCAATCATCGATCATATCACCGATGTTGATTACTGTGCTCTGCAACTTCCATTCGCGAGGGGGGGCTGTGTTTACACATCATACCATGGGTTTCATGAATCACCATATCTAGAGATTCGTCGACACAGCTTGTTGCCAGGTAATCTTCAGTGTGTGAAAGGCATCAAGCTTCCATGCGGTGGATGGCTTTTGCAAACCCGACAAGCGGCGATGTGGTTCATGCCAACAGCAAATATGCACAACTTGATTCATGCTGATATCTAGACTGAGCCATGTATTCTGCTGCTGTAGTACGACCCTCTTTTGTTGGATATTATGTATTGTTGTTAGTTTGAAGCACTCCTCCGGTTTGAAGGATAGATACCTTCACGGGATCAAGTGCATCCTAACTCACTGCGTGAGGATGTACTGATAATGATGATGGAGATGCTGTGCAGAAGCCATATATATACATATATATCAATTAGGCTTCAAGTGCGCACTTGTTAGTTAAACCTATGTATAAATTGTGACACTAAATATGACTAGTAAGTAGTACAAGAGCGATTACTAGTATACGTCGGTCAAATTATTCATCATGTCCACACATTGAATTGACGTGACAACACGCTGCGCGTGAGGTGACACAAGAATCCCGGCGGCGTGTCCGGGTATTCCGGACTTCAGATTTGGAGTACCACTTATCTGTCGAAATCTTTTTTTTCGAAATGGAGGCAAAAGATTTACCTCATCCATTAAATAAGAGGAGAATAGAGTTTAGAGTTTTTACAAGCGCCCTTGCAAAACGGCATGGCAATTACTCTCGTACAACTGTCGAAGAAGTGCGAGTTTTTGCTCTGTAGAAATCTTTCATCATTCACTTAAAACAGTCGATTGGTCATACATTGAGTACCATATAACTGGAATTACCGATGCAAGTCGAAGAAGGATTGGCCGGTGCTGCCGGCTGGCGTCAAGTTCAATCCCACGGATCAGGAGCTGATCGAGCACCTTGAGGCCAAAGTGAGTGTTGACAATTGAGATTTCAGTCTCTCATCGATTTATTCATACCAACCATCGACAGCGAGCACGGCATATGCTACACCCAACCTGAGAAACTTCTAGGTAAGACACCGATCGGCCGTCTACTTGAACAAACATATTCCTTTGTTTATAGCTCTATTTTTCTTTTTAGACATAGACCTGGTGAAACAATTACAATTTGACAGTTAATAAAAAGTGAAACAAGTGACTGCAACATGCCAAAGATGTTATGAAAATGCCAACTAGGTACACTAAAACCTGTATTCCACAATACTGCAGGTATCACACTGAGTGGCCTAAGGAAGCATTTCTTCCACCCAATTCAGTGGCATTCAAAAGGGCACGTGGACGTGGCGTCGCAAGATCTGACCGGAGTCACGCACGCGATGTGGCACAAGACCGGCAATACCTTACCTGTGATGGTCAACGGCCGGCAGGCGGGCAGCAAAAAAGGTTCTGGTGCTGCACACCAACAAGAACTTTGACCAGCAGAGGACCAACTGGGTGAATCACCAGTACCACATCGGGGGCCTGGAGCAAGAGAAGGAGCGGGAGCTGGTCCTCTGCAAGATTTTCTACCAGACGAACACTAGGGCCAAGAGTAGTTTGGTATTGGTAGTTGTACTACCTTGTCGTCCGCAAGTTGGTATTGTTGTTAATGATCTTTTGGTATGAACTTGCATTTGCTTCCAACCATCATGCCGAGGGTCGACGTGGATATAAAGCTGAATCATTTGTTTCAAACGAATTCTCAGGCACCTGATTTTTATTTGATGGGTAGCATAAGCACCCACCGTTCGAATTCCCAATTCTGCAGTTTTTTCGAAACAAGTGCATGCACTTATTATCACGATAAAAAAACAATATCCGTGCTGCATCCCAGTTATCAGTCTGTGCTTGCAGAATTCTCTCGTTTATTGAGCACGTATATTGTTTTTTCAGGTCGAGCAAGTTTCAACTGGGCTGTAGACTGACCAGGGTTGGTTTTGGTTTTAACAGGCCCAGCTCATGACGACAACGGGGCACAAAGATCCAACAGGTATCTACTGGCCTCTGGCCCGCTAGCGTTAGTTATATTTTGTCTTACAACATCCGCAGGCAGTTTTGTTACTGAATCAAACACACATCCCAGTTCTATTTTCCTCTTGAAACGCATGTCCTACATCCCTTTTCTAATCTCTACGTATAGTTTTACTAGTTCATATACACGTATCATTATATTGAAAACACATAAAATTCCCTTTTCATATTTACATCCTTATTTTTGTTGTTTTTTCCACCTAGCTCTGATTTTTTACCACTGGTTTTCCCTTAAACCAACTCAATTGTCCCACGTCTTATTTGCTTACAAAAACAAAACGATTTTTTGGCAAATCAATAAGTTCTTAAAAAATGTTTATCATGTCGGGATTACAACAGTTTGGACTCCACCGAAATATGCAAAATAAGGTTGAACTTTTTGACCGTGGTCCTGGGCAGAAAATGGGCTGTAATAAATTACTTAAGAATTAGCAAATGGGCTGCAAATTATAAAAAATAGAAAACGGACTGCAAATTGTAAAAAATAGCAAATGGTCTTTATGTTGTGTGCCACAGATTTGGAGGCTGACTTGTGGGCCTACTAAGTTCATGCGTACACAAGGTTTCTTAAGAAAGAAACTTAGTCAACAATCGACTCTACCAGCATCAGACCGTTAGATGTGAATCTAACGGCAATCGTCTTCTTCATCTACGATCTTCCTGCCTTTGACCAAACCAAAGACCGTCGGAACCGCCTGCTCCCGCCTCCCGTGGCCGGCCGTGCTGCCGGGCAGGCCTCACAACCCCATCATACTCACATCCCTGGCCTATTTATCCCTCTACTCACCCACACCTCCTGTTATTTTCTAGCGATGGCAGCCGAACCAGTCAACCCCCGTACTCTCCACCGCGTGGGCAGCCACTGTTGTGTCTTCGCCGGCTCTTTGTCGTTCCCTTCGTAGGCCTCGCCGTCGTCCACCACCCTGGTGCTCTCGGCGCGGCATGGTCAACGATGTCCATCCAATGGCCGTAGTGCTTCTTCAACCTCTGGTCTTCTTGCCCCAGCCGCCCAAAGCAGCGCCGGTCGTGCCGCATGCTTCTGCCTCCCGTGGCCGGCTGTGCTGCCGCGGAGGCCTCACCGTCCCCATACTACTCCCCCCGCTGGCCAGGCCATCCCTCCACTCACCCACTCCCCCTGTTATTCTGCGGCGACGGCAGCCTCACACCGCAGCCGAACCAGTGAACCCTCGTACTCTCTGCGTGGGCATCCACTGCCGCGTCTTCCCCGGCTCCGCGTCGTCCCCTTCCTCGGCCTCGTCGTCGTCCACCGCCCTGGTGCTCTCGGCGCGGCGTGGTCAATGTGGTCAACAACCGACTTCCATCGGAAGAGTACTGTACGTGGAGAGGCTGATAGCTGGGTCCACGGCAGCCGCAAGGAAGTGCCTCCTTATTACGCGCAAAATAATTATTCCTCAGGGACCCACCGGACGGACCACCAGTATTTCGCGGAAAAAATGTTTCCCCCTGACTACTGTGACCCACCGGGCAGGCCACCGTATTTCGTGAAAAAAACGTTTGCCCCTGACTGCTGGGACCCAACGGACGGACCACCGTATTTTGCGAAAAAATGTTCCCCCTGCTGTCAGCTTGGACCCACCGGAAGTGCCTCCTTATTACGCACAGAAAAATGAATACTCCCCCTGCTAGTTGGGACCCACCATGGTGGGAGGCCGACTTGTGGGCCTACTAAGTTGACGGGGACAGAGGGCTTTGTCAACTTAGTCAATATGAACGATTCTAGCTCCAGTGACCGTACGATGTCCATCCAACGGTCGTCGTGCTTCTTCAATCTCTGCTCTTCCTGCTCCAGCCGCTCAAACAAGCGCCAGCGGGACTGCCTGCTCCCTCCTCCTCCCGGTCAGGTCTTGCCGCAAGCAGCCTCACCGCTCCACCGTACACCCATCGCTGGCCTAGCCATCCCTCTACTCACCCACATGGCCACACCTGCTGCTATTCTCCGGCGAGGGCAGACGAACCAGTAAACCCTTGTACAGTCTTACTCCCCTCCGCGTGGGAAACAACTGCCAAGTCTTCCCTGCTTCCGTGTCGTTCCATTCCTAGGCCTCGCCGTCGTCCACCGCCCTAGTGCTCTCAGTGCGGCGTGGTCAACGTGGTCAAGGAACAGCTTCCATCGGACGTGGACTGTACGTGGAGAGGCTGACAGCTAGGTCCACGGCCGCAGTAAGGAAGTGCCTCGTTATTACGCGCAAAATAATTATTCCTCCACCTGACATCTGGGACCCACCGGAAGGGCCTCTCAGATTTCAGCGAAAAAGCGTGCCCCCGGTGACATGTCGGACCCACCAGCTATCTTCGCACGCAAGGAAGTGCCTCCTTATTATGCACAAAAAATGAATACTCTCCCTGCCAGCTGGAACCCAGCATAGTGGGAGGCTGACTTGTGGGCCTACCAAGTTGACGGGGACGGAGGGCTTTGTCAACTTAGCCAATATAAACGATTCTAGATCCTGTTACCGTATGATGTTCATCCAACGGCCGTAGTGCTTCTTCAACCTTTGGTCTTCTTGCTCCAGCCGCCCAAACCAGTGTCGGTCGTGCCGCGTGCTCCTGCCTCCCGTGGCCGGCTGTGATGTCGTGGAGGCCTCACCGCCCCTACTACTCCCACCGCTGTCCAGGCCATCCCTCTACTCACCCACACCCCCTGTTATTCTGCGGCGACAGCAGCCTCACACTGCAACCGAACCAGTGAATCCTCGTACTCCTCTTCGCGTGGGCATCCACTGCTGCGTCTTCCCGGCTCGAAGTCGTCCCCTTCCTAGGCCTCGCCGTCGTCCCACCGCCGTGGTGCTCTCGGCGTGGCGTGGTCAACGTGGTCGAGCGACTTCCATCGGGGCGTGGATCATGCGTGGAGAGGCTGACAGCTGGGTCCACGGCCGCCGCAAGGAAGTGCCTCCTTATTACGCGCAAAATAATGATTCCTCCACCTGACAGCGGGGACCACTGGACGGGCCACCATATTTCGTGAAAAAAAATGATTCGCCCCCCTGACTGTTGGGACCCACCAGCTACATCTTCGCACGCAAGGAAGTGCGTCCGGGCAAATAAAAACGATTCGCCCCGATCGCTAGGGACCCACCAGCTACATCTTCGCACGCAGGGAAGTTCCTGACAGTCGGGACCCACCTGGTCGAAGCGTACGTAGCATTGTCATTCTGGTCGCGAACGTGTACGTACATACTAGTCGATGTAGAGGCGCGCACATGTCGTAGATGTAGAGGCGCGCACGTGTCATAGTAGAGGCGCGCACGTAGCATGTACACGTACATACAACGGCGAGGGTGCAAGATAGAAAATACGGCCATGTACGTACATACGGGCAGGGTCTCTAACACCTATCGCGCACACGTACATGGCTGGGTCGGAACGGAGAAACAGCGTCGTCGTCGTGTTCATGGGGAGCCAACCGGCTGGGTCGGAATGGAATGCGTGGTCGTGTTCATCGGGAGGGCTTGGACGGAACAGGCGATGGAAGCGAGGCTGGCGTACCGACAACGGGAGGAAACGGCCTTGTGTTCGATCGGCCACGTTCAAACGGGTCTGTTGATCGGGAGGGGCCTGGTGTACCGCAAAACGGAGGAAACGGACCTCCTACGGTCGAAACGGGGGTCCTGTTGATCGGGGGGTGTGGCGTACCGCAAAACAAACGAAACGGACTTGTGTTGGAGTGCTACGGTCGAAACGGGGGTCTTGTTCATCGGGAGGGGTGTGACGTACCGCAAAACGGACGAAATGGACTTGTGTTGGAGCCCTATGGTCGAAACGTGGGGGGAGGGGTGTGGCGTACCGCAAAACGGGAGTCCACGGGATACTGTTCATCTCCCCCGTCGACCTCCTCCAGCCTCCACGGGCTACCGTCGACCTCCTCCAGCCTCCACGGGCTCCTATTCAACCAGCCTCCACCGCACGCTACTCCCCCGGCTACTGTTCAACCACCCCTCCATGGGCACCCCTCCACCGTCTACTGTTCATCCAGCCTACCACACCACGGGGTCCTGTTCAACCACCCCTCCACGGCCACCCCTCCACCGTTACTGTTCATCCAGAGGCAACGCCACCGCCACTTGTTCATCCACCCCGCAACGCTCACTTGTTCATCCCAGAGGCAACATCGATCAGCTTGATTAGCGGCAGAGCGAAGAATCGCTCCATCGGGTTCAGTTAACAGCCATAGATCGATCCCTCGGGTTCAGTAACGCGTAGTCTGCAGTGCAATTGCTCGGGTTCAGTTAGAGCCCAACGCCTCGCTCGGCTTCAGTTAGAGCCAACGCCTCAAGACACACACGCCAGACGTATGAGAGAAAGCGCATCGCTCCGCCCGACCTCCCATCAGAATCGGCAGCTCCTGAAATTTTCCTCCCCTTGCTTCTACCATGGTTTTTCCGTCATGGACGGGTCCAAAGAATGTCATGCAGCTGCGTCTCCAGCCGCCCAGGACGAAAATCCCATTTTCTGTCATGATTTTTTGTCATAGAAGTAGGAGCCCACCACATCTATGATGATACCGGGTTTTGTCACAATTATCATCATAGAAGTGTCATATGTATGACAGAAAGAAAATTCGTTCGGCCCAAAATGTCATGGATGTGTCTTTTTTTTGTAGTGATATCTATACCCCCTATATAGTGTGTGAAAATCTTTGAAAGTTGGTCGTTGGATGAAGCCAATCCGACGGTAGAAAAATGGAAAATCCGAGCACTACTGGCCATTGGATATCATCCACCGGATTCTGCCACATGTATAATCTAGAAGACTCCATGGTTGAACTTAATTCATGACTAACTTTGCCACAACTAAGCTCAGGCAAAGTTATTAATAAGTTCTTCAAAATGAGATCCACAAGTTGGCAAGCCTAAGGGAATCTTGCCACATTTTTTGTGTGTATGTCATGTGGGGCCAGTGTGGCTTTCCTAAGGTGTGGCTTGAACCAAACACTCACCTGAGTTAATCAAACTTGCCTAACCTTACATTCCACCAGATTTTGCCACATGTTAGAATCCAGAAAACTCCACATGTAGAAGCATAATGCACAAACCACAAGCGTGCAATGCACGTGTACCTTACTAGTACTAGTTGGTAGTAGTAAGAAACAAATTCCAGTTTTGGCACAAGCTCAGATGCGGGAGCACCACAAGGCCTGCCGCAGGAGTTACATTTCCCTCTCAGGGCCCACGGGACCGAACTTTAGTGGCTTAGTGCCCGGCCTATGAGTCAATGACATGCGGGCCTTAAATGCGGCTGGCCCACATGTCATTCTCATGGTGGTGGTGTGGTTCGCGACTCACTCGTTCGAGATGAACCAGCCGATGGTGGTGTGGCCGTGGCGAGAGTACCGCAGCTGGGCGTCGGGCGTTACGAGGCGTAGATGGCCACACCGGCGGGTACTACCTATAGTACATAAGTACTCCAGCTAAGGATTGATGCCCGGGACGAAATGTGTCACAAATTACCGGATGAAAATTCGATGGTGCGGAGATGCGGATCGAGCACAGCAGAAAGCAGGCAAACCGCGTCCAATCGGGTGTGTCTGTGGTAGAAAGTTGATGGTCGCCAGATTCAGCTGGCCCGCTGTCATGCACACAAAGGCGGAAGGCGGTGGGGCGAGAGGGATGAGGGCACGAACAATCCTACCATTACATCAGCGACATGTGGGACCCATAAGCGTGGGTCCCACCTGTCAGCGAAGGAAAGGCAGGGCAAGGCAGTGATAGCCACGTCAGAGGATCCATGTCCACGTCGGGGGACATCGTGCCGTGGGTTGGAGCGGCGTCGTGGGAATCGCGTGTGGGTGTGGCAGTGGTAGAAACAAGAAACGTGATGGACGGCGTGGTTCAACTTCCATGGACAAGCTATCGTGTCTGCTGACACATGTGTATCAAAACTAGAGTGTTTATATTTCAAGCACGTGAACAAGTATTATTCTAGTACTAGTTTGGATCCATTGCAACGCCGCAGCCAGCACATTGGTAGTAGTAGTGTCCATTTCTATCTCTAGAGGCCTTCCCTCGTTCATCCTTTTCTCTCACAAGATAAACTACTCATACAAATGCATCTTGATGTTCCGTGGAACGCACGAGGATGTTTCCTTGGTGGTCTCTCCAGCGCTGCGTGGCCGTAGTTGCAAGTTGACGCCCCTTGAGATGCCGACGTTGAGGGACACTCGGATTTCCTCCGATGAGCAGGTAAGATGAGTTTGATCACGTAGTAAATGCATTCTAAATACTACTTCCGTGTCCATTTCCTAATTCTCCCCCTGTCCACTGTTTCGTAGGCAAGGCTCGGTGCGAGTGGAGATTGGCTTGCATATGTACGGGAGGGTACCAACATCAATTTGCACAACATTTACAACGGTGACACCGTTCCCGTAGAACCTTTGTCCAACACTGGGATCAGCCATGCAACAGGCCACCACATGAATTGGTACGATGGAACCATGGTGAGATTGAATAAAAGATAGCACGAACCTTGCACATGGCGGTCAAAGGCGGACCATGCTGTCTGCGGCCGATTTGTTGTCGTACGAGTAGGAAGACGTTGTGCTCCTTTCTAACCGCATCTTAGCGGTGACAAACCAGGGACTTATTTTGTATGGGACGCATCCTACGATATACTCCCTCTCTCCTAGTTTATTTGTTTTGAATCTTTTCGTTTTATAAGTTTCAAATTCAAATTTAGAGCTCCCCATCACATGTTGAGATTACAATGTCCATTAAATCGTTGCGTGCATGTATAGTAAAGAAACAAATATCGAGTTTGGCACGAGTTCGTGCTGCGGGAGCACCACAAGCCCTGGCGCAGGAGTTACATTTCCCTCTCAGGGCCGTCGGGACTGAGCTTGATATACTACACCTACCTTTGAGTCAATAACATGTGGACCCGATAGGTGTTGGTCCACATGTAATGCTCTGACGGAGGCCGTGGGGCCCAGAGGGGTGAGCCGCACGTCGGGGGACGTGTGGTTTCATGGGTTCGAGCGGCGTCGTGGGAATCGCGGGTGGCTGTGGTAGAAACTTGATGCTCGTCGCATTTTAGGTTGCCCACATGTCATGCACACAAAGGCAGAGGGGCGGTGCGGCCGAGAGGGGTGAGGCGCACGTCCGGGGGCGTGGTGCCGTGGGTTGGGGAGGCGTCGTGGGAATCGCGAGATGAAACGTGATGGTCGCTGTAGTTGAACTTCCATGGGCAAGCTGTCATGTCTACGGACACATGCACTGCATACCGATCACTAGAAGGAGTAGCAGAGAAAGCTATATATGTGGATAAATAGTTCTTTATAGTCAAGCAAACCCACGCTACTACTCTGTTCCAAAGACATGCACACCATCGAAATAGTCCATCTATATCAATATACACCAAGAGGGAATAATTTTTTTACAAGAGAGGAAATAGTTCATCTATCCATAATGCCCTCCCTTTGGTGCAGCGTTTTCTTCTTCTTCTTCTTCTTCTTCTTCTTCTTCTTCTTCTTCTTCTTCTTCTTCTTCTTCTTCTTCTTCTTCTTCTTCTTCTTCTTCTTCTTCTTATTCTTCTTCTTCTTCTTCTTCTTCTTCTTCTTCTTCTTCTTCTTCTTCTTCTTCTTCTTCTTCTTCTTCTTCTTCTTCTTCTTCTTCTTCTTCTTCTTCTTCTTCTTCTTCTTCTTCTTCTTCTTCTTCTTCTTCTTCTTCTTCTTCTTCTTCTTCTTCTTCTTCTTCTTCTTCTTCTTCTTCTTCTTCTTCTTCTTCTTCTTCTTCTTCTTCTTCTTCTTCTTCTTCTTCTTCTTCTTCTTCTTCTTCTTCTTCTTCTTCTTCTTCTTCTTCTTCTTCTTCTTCTTCTTCTTCTTCTTCTTCTTCTTCTTCTTCTTCTTCTTCTTCTTCTTCTTCTTCTTCTTCTTCTTCTTCTTCTTCTTCTTCTTCTTCTTCTTCTTCTTGTTCTTCTTCTTCTTCTTCTTCTTCTTCTTCTTCTTCTTCTTCTTCTTCTTCTTCTTCTTCTTCTTCTTGTTCTCATTCTCTGTGGGAGACGGCTTCGCAACAAGCTCTTTGGACCATGCAGGTTATCTCGGAACTCACACGGGCATCGAGGGCAGCATATTTTATCCGCTCAAATGCGTCAAGGGATAATTCTCCCATCCACCACGACCTTAATGCCACCGTCTCGTCACCCTTACGAAGATTTGTACCGAGCACAAAATTTGCTACGTCGAATAGGGATGGTGTCTGTTTAGCACAATCTTCTACAAGAATTTTGATTACTGGTTTGTAGGTCAGTGATGCTTTTCAAATCAAGGTTATGCGGCTCCGGCTTACATTTATCCCCTTCGATGGCTGCCCCACAGTATACGTCCTCCCGAGACAAGAAATCGTGAAGCTCACGGTATGGAGGGCGAGTGTATGATGTGGTACACGAAACATCATCTTGAGGCACGTGAAGGACGGCGGCGGCTGGATCTTCGAGGGGCACGCTCCGTGTACTCTGCGTCGAGACCGATGACCCTCGTCTCTACCTTTTTGAGGGAGTTGGATACATTGTTGATCCACTGCCGAACAACCCTTGGGTGGACGGTGACGGTGGCAACTATGCGCATCGAGCCTTCGATGAGGACATGTTGGACGCTAAAAACCTGCATCTTGATCTCTTTCGCCATTTGGAACCACTGGAACGGAGGGCTATGGTTTGGAGAATTAGGATTATATGGCTAGTCTAACTGAAGTAATAGATGATTATTTAAAGAGGTTAAAACAATGTGAACGCAGTGGGGTTTGGATGCAAATGAAGACGAAGGGGAGGTGAAGAAGCCAAGGCGAATCGGTTCCCGATGGAGAAGTAAATGGGAGAAGTGGCGTCTTGAGGCGATTGATTAGGCGGCTAGGTAGACTAAGCGAAAAGGCTATGCGGGTAGGCGAGGAGTCGTACCTGTTCGTCACGTGCCCATCCTTCTTGATAGGTGGGACCTATGCAAACAGATAAAAAATGTGTCATAGCTTTTTTTGGTAGCGTGAGTGGGAGACACAACATTCTCTGGTTAAGGAATACTCCCTCCGTTTAGGTGAGTATAAGTCACTTTATGAAAATCAGGTTTTCCCAAAACCTTTAGGCTTGGAGCATTAACTTCCTGCTCGATCCCCTCGACCGTTAGCCAGCGTTCTCTTCCTCTGCTGCCGCGTTCTACCTTTCCATTTTCCTCTTCTCAAGTGTGGAGCGATCTGCATGCCGTCCTTGATGCACCAGGCGACCACTTTGCATGCATCACGCCCGAGGCGTTGATTGGGCATGCACGAGAATTTGGTTACGCTTTCTTAATATGGATGATACCTGAATGATGAAGTGAACAGGCATGCTAGCACGAGAGACGTATTTCCGCTATACAATACTGGAGTACTCATGTTCCTACTAGTAGTAGTAGTAGTAGTACAATTGTGGTACACTTGATGGTCAAAATACTATTCATCCGGTCCTGACAGTGAAGTGACAACACCTGCGCTGACACTAGTCGAGGCGGTAGTGTTCGGGTTACCAAAGTCAGCCTCACCCTATGCACTGTGCAGTCTGTCACCGCCACTGTACAGCACATTGGCGCCTCGCCTCGTCTCCCTCTCCGCTCCCATAGCACCACTCCATCTCCATCTCCGTCTTCGTCTCCATCTCACTGTGGCCCCGTGTACCGTCGCCTCACTCGCCTCCCCAGTACCACTTTTCCCTCGCTAGCCGCTCCAGCACCGACATCCTTCTCCCCCATAAATCAAGCCCCCTTCCAAACTCCACCATGTCCGAACGAACCGCGAAAGCATCCATATGAGCCGCGATTGGATCAATCTCCCCGATGACATCCTCGACCTCATTGTTCGTGTATGGATATGTTGACCGCCCTGCGGCTGGCTGCATGTTAGAGGGACATGCACACGGACATCGTCAAGCGAGGCCTAAGCTTTTCAAGACACCACCTTGCTGCTATCTGGTCTTGCGAGATTGGCTCACCATGATACAGAGGTGTGCATGATGCCCCTTGACTTCAATCCGATCTCCATTAGCCGAAACTTCTTTGCAGGTATGTAGTGTTTCGCCGTACATCATTTCCCTTGACATCAATCTGATCACCATCGCCCGAAATTTCTTGGCAGGTATGTACTGGGTCGGCATGAACTCCCACTGGATGGCTACCTTCAGAGAAGACGGTAAAAAGTTGGTGCTCGTGAACTTCCAGACCTCCCATGAGATTATCCTTCCTTCGTTGGATTATATAGAGTATTACCATCGCGGTCCAAGTCATCTAGATTACTACGTCAGTTGGACGGAACTTGTTTTGCAGAAGATTGTAATCTGCCAAGTACCCACACGACATGCGAATTACGCAGACTTCAAGCTAATTCCCTTGTTCGACCGCGGACTCGCCTATCTTTACGCTGGTGCCTTTTTTAGCTGGAGACAACTCGGCTCACAGTGGATCATTGTCAAAGCTGATACACACTTCTATGATGCTATTGAACACAATGGCATCATCTACGCGATCGACAAAGCAGATGGCACCACGTATTGCTGTGACGGCGCGTGTAAGTTGTTTCCGTCTCATGTTAATGATGACGCCATGAGACTGTTTGAACTTTTTGTGATGATTGGCATATCCCTATTTGAGCAGAATTTGAGTAGAACTATGTCAATATATTAAAGACACCGTAAATCAGCTATATTTGGAATGAGTTAATTCATGCGATTGTGACCATGTCATTACAGCCAATTTGTACCCTGAATAATCAAACAGTTAGGAATATATGGATATTATCCTTATTTTACAGTAATCTATATACTACTACTAAATATGAGTGTGTATAAATGGCCATGTTAGTTTCCTCATTTTCATGATGTAGAAACATGCACCACACTGTTGGTTTCATCTAACCATACATTAGGGAAGTAAATGTGCATATGGAGAACTCTATATTTGGAAGTAGTGAAATCCTGCAATGCTTACCATGTGTACATACCTATATTCTCCCTTCAGCAATCAATGGCTAGAATAATATCCTCACAAAAATTTTGCCCACAGAACACGAGTATATAACAATGCATGGTCTGTTAGTTACCTTGAAGAATTTGTTTGTGAGGAAAGAACATGATTACATAACATGCATGACATGGTAGTTTCCTGTGAAGAATCGATTGCGAGATAACATGAGTATAACCATGCATGGCACTTCTATATTTTCGAACCCAGTATACATTTTCCTGTATTTTCCTCCCAGTTCCAACAGGGACATATCAATGTTGTTTCTTGCATTATCCTACTCATACTCTGAACAATGCTCATCCTACATTAACAATGCATGTCCTTTTTGATATGATGCAGTGTCCCTACAGCTACTGCCCTTTGTAATTACACCACCTTTGCCAAAAACAGGGAAGCACAACTGGTTCCTCGCTCGATCAGACGACGGCAAAAGACTAATGATCATTAGGACACATGAGCCGGAAAAGTTATATTGCAAAAACCCCACTGTATACAAGCACCGTGTAATACGTGAGTATCCGGACAGTGGCTATTACGTCTATGAGCAGGATACCGGCTTGTTGGGGCCTTTAGGATTTTTTAGTTGGAGGCGGGTAAACAGCCTTGGTTCACACTCTCTGTTTCTCGGACTCAATTATTCGATTAACCAGGAGATCACCGTTGGCAAGGACCTTGATGGCAGAGAGGCTCTGTTTGCTATGGAAAACTGTGTCTACACGGCGAGCCCTAGGAGTTCGGGAGCATACTCCCTTGATTGTCAACGATACAGCCTGCAGCCAAAAGAAGGTGAGAATGACAAAGGCATCCGGATTAACTTTGATCCTTGGATGTCTCAATTACGACGAGCAGTGATGTGGTTCAAGCCTTGAGTTGATAGGTAATTGGGCATTGCATCGAAGGGTGGAATCTTGGTGTACGTGGATCCTTTGGTCATTTGAAGCGGGGCCGCAAATTATGATGGTGTTGGATCATCTCTTCGAATGACCTTGTTGTCTTTGCTGCTGGTTCTGGATGGGTAATTCTTTCTTTTGTTATGCATATTCCTTGTCATTTGGTCATCCTCGTCTATGTCACTCTTTCTATGTAATAGTTGCTTCTGTTTAGAATGTCATTCTCGTCTAGATCATGAGAGTCTGAGCGCTGCAGATGGGTGCGTTTTGGTGGTGTAGCAAGACTTCTTATGAACTATCATGTCTTCTTTGTTTATGTCGTTAGTAGTCACTAGTCGGTGTTTGAATGTTGTATATATCGTTGTTTGAACTGTTTATCGTCTCGAACTCTTTGGTGGGCTAAATGAGGGCATCACCATTCTCTAGTGTTCAGAGTATATCTCCTTTTTCAAGTTATATAATTTGAGCTCACTGTCTTTTCGATGATGTACACTTGTTTGGGCGGTGAGGTGTCGTTGAATATGGGCCGAGTAGTAACGCAATGCCAAACAGGTCAATTATGACTCTCGGGCCGGGCTCTCAAAAGATCCTGAAAAAAAGGCCGGGCTCTCCAAAAAAGAAAGAATAAGGACCCTTAGGCCTGTTGGGGAACGCAGTAATTTCAAAAATTTTCCTACGCACACACAGGACCATGGTGATGGCATAGCAACGAGAGGGGAGAGTGTTGTCTACGTACCCTCGTAGACCGTAAGCGGAAGCGATCTGGCGTAGAGGAAGTAGTCGTACTTTCTCCTCGCGATCCTGCGGTCCCGGCGCGTTACTCCGGCACCTCCGAGTCGATGATGACGTAGAGGAAGTAGTCGACGTTCTCCTCACGATCCAGCCGATCACAGCGCCGTTACTCCGGCGCCTCCGAGTTCTTGGCACACGTTCAGCTCGATGGCGCTCCACGGGCTTCGATCCAGCAAAGCTCGGGGAGGGAGTTCCGTCAACCTGACGGCGTGGTGACGATCTTGATGTTTCACCGTCGCAGGGCTTCGCCTAAGCACCGCTACAATATGACCGAGGTGGAATATGGTGGAGGGGCACCGCTGCGGCTAAGAGCGATCTCAAGGATCAACTTGTGTGTCTTAGGGTGCCCCCTTCCCCGTATATAAAGGAGGGAGGGAGGAGGTGGCCGGCCCAAGGGGAGGCGCACCAAGGAGGAAACCTACTCCAAGTAGGTTTCCCTCTCTTTCCTTATCTTATTTGGAGGGAAGGAAAGAGTACTAGTAGTTAGGAAGTAGTACTAGTAGTAGGAATAGGAAGAGGGGAAGGAGAAAGGAAAGGGGGCCGGCCCCTCCCCAATTCGGATTGGGCTTGGGGCGCCCCCTCCTTGCTCCTTCTCCTTCTTCCTACATGGGCCCAATAAGGCCCATATACCTCCCGGGGGTTCGGTAACCTCCGGAGCTCCAAACTTCTCCGGAACCTTTCCGGTGTCCAAATATATCCGTCCAATATATCAATCTTTATGTCTCGACCATTTCGAGACTCCTTGTCATGTCCGTGATCATATCCGGGACTCGAACAACCTTGGTACATCAAAATACACAAACTCATAATATAACCGTCCTTGAAACCTTAAGCGTGCGGACCCTACGGTTCGAGAACAATGTAGACATGACCGAGACACATCTCCGGTCAATAACCAATAGCGGGACTCGGATGCCCATATTGGTTCCTACATATTCTCTGAAGATCTTTATCGGTCAGACCGCATAACAACATCCGTTGTTCCTTTTGTCATCGGTATGTTACTTGCCCGAGATTCGATCGTCGGTATCCAATACCTAGTTCAATCTCGTTACTGGCAAGTCTCTTTACTCGTTCCGTAATACATCATCTCACAACTAACTCATTAGTTGTAATGCTTGCAAGGCTTATGTGATGTGTATTACCGAGAAGGCCCAGAGATACCTCTCCGACAATCGGAGTGACAAAACCTAATCTCGAAATCGCCAACCCAACAAGTACCTTTGGAGACACCTGTAGTACTCCTTTATAATCACCCGATTACGTTGTGACGTTTGGTAGTACCAAAGTGTTCCTCCGGTGGCAGGAGTTGCATAATCTCATAGTTATAGGAACATGTATAAGTCATGAAGAAAGCAATAGCAACATACTAAGCGATCAAGTGCTAGGCTAACGGAATGGGTCATGTCAATCAGATCATTCTCCTAATGATGTGATCCCGTTAATCAAATGACAACTCATGTCTATGGTTAGGAAACATAACCATCTTTGATTAACGAGCTAGTCAAGTAGAGGCATACTAGTGACACTCTGTTTGTCTATGTATTCACACATGTATTATGTTTCGGTTAATACAATTCTAGCATGAATAATAAACATTTATCATGATATAAGGAAATAAATAATAACTTTATTATTGCCTCTAGGGCATATTTCCTTGATCTCCCACTTGCACTAGAGTCAATAATCTAGTTTACTCGGTAATGATTCTAACACCCATGGAGTCTTGGTGCTGATCATGTTTTGCTCGTGGAAGAGGCTTAGTCAACGGGTACGCAATGTTCAGATCCGTATGTACTTTGCAAATCTCTATGTCTCCCACTTGGACTTGGTCCCGAATGGAATTGAAGCGTCTCTTGATATGCTTGGTCCTCTTGTGAAATCTGGATTCCTTTGCCAAGGCAATTGCACCAAAGATTGTCACAGGAAGATCTTCATTGGTCCCGATGCACTAGGTATAACACCTAGATCGGAAATGAACTCTTTCATCCAGACTCCTTCATTTGCTGCTTACAAGCAGCTATGTACTCCGCTTCACATGTAGATCCCGCCACGACGCTTTGTTTAGAACTGCGCAACCGACAGCTCCACCGTTTAACAAAAACACGTATCCGGTTTGCGATTTAGAATCGTGGGATCGGTGTCAAAGCTTGCATCGACGTAACCATTTACGACTAGCTCTTTGTCACCTCCATATACGAGAAACATATCCTTAGTCCTTTCGTGTATTTCGGGATGTTCTTGACCGCTGTCCGATGATCCACTCCTGGATTACTTTGGTACCTTCCTGCCAAGCTTCTTTGCTAAGCATACGTCAGTGTCGGTACACATTGCATACATGATAGAGCCTATGGCTGAAGCATAGGAACATCTTTCATTTTCTCTCTATCTTCTGCTGTGGTGGGGCATTGAGTCGACTCAATTTCACACCTTATGTCTGAGGTAAAAAACCTTTCTTTGCACGATCCATTTTGAACTTCTTCAAAACTTTATCAAGGTATGTGCTTTGTGAAAGTCTAATTAAGCGTCTTGATCTATCTCTATAGATCTTGATGCCCAATATGTAAGTAGCTTCACCAAGGTCTTTCATCGAAAAACTCTTGTTCAAGTATCCCTTTATGCTATCCAGAAATTCTATATCATTTCCGATCAATAATATGTCATCTACATATAATATCGTAAATGCTGCTGAGCTCCCACTCACTTTCTTGTAAATACTGAGCTTCTCCATAAGTCTCAGATAAACCCAAATGCTTTGATCACACTATCAAAGCGTTTATTCCAACTCGAGATGCTTGCACCAGTCCATAAATGGATCATTGGAGCTTGCACACTTTGTTAGCTCCCTTTGGATCGATAAAACCTTTTGGTTGCATCATATACAACTCTTCTTCCGAAACCCATTCAGGAATGCGGTCTTTACATCCATTTGCCATATTTCATAATCATAAAATGCGGCAATTGCTAACATGATTCGGACAGACTTAAGCATCGCTACGGGTGAGAAGGTCTCATCGTAGTCAATCCCTTGAACTTGTCGAAAACCCTTTGCGACAAGTCGAGCTTTGTAGACAACAATATTACCGTCGTCGGTCTTCTTCTTGAAGATCCACTTGTTTTCTATTGCTTGCCGACCCTCGGGCAAGTCAACCAAAGTCCATACTTTGTTTTCATACATGGATCCTATCTCGGATTTCATGGCCTCAAGCCATTTTATGGAATCTGGGCTCACCATCGCTTCTTCATAGTTCAGAGGTTCATCATGATCTAGTAGCATGACTTCCGAACAGGATTGCCGTACCACTCTGGTGCGGATTTTATTCTGGTTGATCTACGAGGTTACGTAGTAACTTGATCTGAAGTTTCATGATCAACATCATCAACTTCCTCACTATTTGGTGTAGATGTCGCAGAAACTGGTTTACGTGGATAAACTACTTTCCAATAAGGGAGAAGGTGCGATTACCTCATCAAGTTCTACTTTCCTCCCACTCACTTCTTTCGAGAGAAACTCCTTCTCTAGAAAGGATCCATTCTTAGCAACAAATGTCTTGCCTTCGGATCTGTGATAGAAGGTGTACCCAACTGTCTCCTTTGGGTATCCTATGAAGACACATTTCTCCGATTTAGGTTCGAGCTTATCAGGTTGAAGCTTTTTCACATAAGCATCGCATCCCCAAACTTTAAGAAAGCGACAACTTTGGTTTCTTGCTAAACCACAGTTCATAAGGTGTCGTCTCAACGGATTTTGACGGTGTTCTATTCAGCGTGAATGCGGCCGTCTCAAGAGCATAACCCCAAAAGCGATAGCGGTAAATCTGTAAGAGACATCATAGATCGCACCATATCTAGTAAAGTGCGATTCTGACGTTCGGACACACCATTGCGCTGTGGTGTTCCGGGTGGCGTGAGTTGCGAAACTATTCCGCATTGTTTCAAATGTAGACCAAACTCGTAACTCAAATATTCGCCTCCACGATCAGATCGAAGAAACTTTATTTTCTTATTACGATGATTTTCAACTTCACTCTGAAATTCTTTGAACTTTTCAAATGTCTCGGACTTATGTTTCATTAAGAAGATATACCCATATCTGCTTAAATCATATGTGAAGGTGAGAAAATAACGATATCCGACACGAGCCTCAATATTCATTGGACCACATACATATGTATGGATGATTTCCAACAAATCTGATGCTCTCTCCATAGTACCGGAGAACGGTGTTTTAGTCATCTTGCCCATGAGGCACGGTTCGCAAGTGCCAAGTGATTCATAATCAAGTGACTCCAAAAGTCCATCAAGATGGAGTTTCTTCATGTGCTTTACACCGATATGACCTAAACGGCAATGCCACAAATAAGTCGCACTATCATTATCAACTCTGCATCTTTTGGTTTCAACATTATGAATATGTGTATCACTACTATCGAGATCCATTAAAATAGACCACTCTTTAAGGGTGCATGACCATAAAAGATATTATTCATATAAATAGAACAACCTTTATTCTCTGATTTAAATGAATAACCGTCTCGCATCAAACAAGATCCAGATATAATGTTCATGCTTAACGCTGGCACCAAATAACAATTATTTAGGTCTAAAACTAATCCCGAAGGTAGATGTAGAGGTAGCGTGCCGACCGCGATCACATCGACTTTGGAACCATTTCCCACGCGCATCGTCACCTCGTCCTTTGCGGTGTTAAGCAATCTGTAGTCCCTGTTTCGAGTTGCAAATATTAGCAACAGAACCAGTATCAAATATCAAATACCCAGGTACTACTGCGAGCTCTAGTAAGGTACACATCAATAACATGTATATCACATATACCTTTGTTCACCTTGCCATCCTTCTTATCCACCAAATACTTGGGGCAGTTCCGCTTCAAAGGACTACCGCTTGCGGTAGAAGCACTCGGTTTCAGGTTTAGGTCCAGACTTAGGTTTCTTCACTTGAGCGACAACTTGTTTGCTGTTCTTCTTGAAGTTCCTTCTTCTTCCCTTTGCCTTTCTTCTTGAAACTAGTGGTCTTATTGACCATCAACACTTGATGCTCCTTCTTGATTTCTACCTCCGCAGCTTTTAGCATTGCGAAGAGCTCGAGCATAGTCTTTACTAACCCTTGCATATTATAGTTCATCACGAAGCCTTTGTAGCTTGGTGGCGTTGATTGAAGAATTACATCAATGACACAATCATCCGGAAGATCAACTCCCGGTTGAGTCAAGTGATTGTAATACCTAGACATTACGAGTATGTGCTCACCGATGCACCCATTCTCCTCCATTTTGCAGCTATAGAACTTATTGGAGACTTCATATCTCTCAATCCGGGCATTACATTTGAAATATCAACTTCAACTCTTGGAACATCTCATATGCTCCACGACTTTCAAAGCGTCGTTGAAGACCGGTTC